>OX403626.1:5545906-5880534 GCA_948107755.1 Campoletis raptor
GACACAACTTTTAATAAATCGAGACGTTTGCGTAGGTAGGAACACCAGCCTGACGAGTCGCGCCATTTATTTTTATCGATCCAATTTTTGATCGGTTTAATAATGTAGAAAAAAAAGGGATATTTATAGAATATTGTACGTAAAGACTGCTGATTACGAATCCAAAATTCATTACGATTTAAAGAAATAATGAGGATAAAGTTCCCAACACTATTTTTAAGAGAAAATAAAAAGAAAAGAAATTCAAGTAACTGTCAAGAAATTCGCCCCGTCTGTGTTTTTTAGCTTCGAACTTTTAATTGCAAAAAATCGGCAACAAATATTTCCCCTACAGGCAAAAAATGAGCGGTTGTACATCAAAATCGCTTTAAAATTACGGATCAAATTTCTAAAAACGTCGATGACAATGTGACATCATGGAATTTTGCATTTATTAGTTAACAGTTCTGCAAATGTGTCGTTATTAATATTTTTCTGCATTAATAACACGTGCTGAAATATGAATCCAACATCAATTTATTTAATTTTTGTATTTAACTTCGCGAAAAACTATTGTAAAAATTAAAAACTCACTTAACTCATTCGACTAGTGAGAAACAGTTACTTTCCCTTAACAACGAATGAAATTTTTCTTGTCTCATTATTCGTAATATATGGAAATGAAAGAATAAAGTAATTTCACTAACGAAAAAAAAAATTTCTTCGCGCCACACTTTGTCTGCGTATAAAAACTAATTTATTATTAACAAAATTTAAATTACTTTGAAACTTATTCATAACGACGAGATTAACAATATGGCTTTTCCACCGCTCCGAATGTCCATGTAAAAGCACGCAATTATTCATTTAAAAAGATTTTACAAAATGTAAAAAAGACTGACGGCCCTTTTCAGCTTCGAAAGTACAGCAGTGCTTCCACCTTTTCCTGGCCATTCCAATTTTTTTTCTTTTTTGCTGCACAAGTTACACTTTTTTTTATAAAACATTTCGACTAATTAAAATTTTCCAGGGAGTCAAGCAATTACTCTAGTCGTGATTATTATTTTTTCTCCTTGCTGTTTTTCAACTTTTATCACACATTCTCGCAAAGGTTAGCGTATAAAACTTTCATACGAGCTTTTTTCTCGGCGAATAAATTCACCCGTAGCTCGGGAAAATTTGTCGCCACTTTCTATAATAAATTTTCGATCCTCGACTAATTTCACGTTTCCAACCCCGATCGGAACTGGTGACTAAAAAGTGACAATTTTTTCACTATTCATTCCCTTGCAAAAAAAAAAAGGAAAAAATCGTACACTTCAGACACATACTTACCGTAAATTAAAAAAAAAGAAAACGGAACGATTCCTGAAGTTCCTAAAATGAAAAACAATTTTTATATAATTTGTGACTTAAATGTCCGACCAATATGTCTTCGAGAACATTTCAACATAAAAACAGCTGAATCAATCCTTCGGTGCCATATTGATGAGATCTGCACTATCAATTAAGCATTTTTCTGAATTTTGTGTAAACAAAATGTCAGGTTCTCTCTTTAACTGATTCCTAATTCTTGGAAGCCGTTTTGACGTTGTAGAATCACTCTTGATAATGAAAAATTGGGTGAGTTGAGCCGGCGAAGTGAGTATTTAAAAAGCCAGGTGTGCAACCGACGGGTTAAAACCTTTCGATCCTTCAAAACGTTTTCGTGAAGCCCTTGAACTTCACATCGCACGGTTGGATGGCTTGAGATTAAAAAAGGCTTGTCAATAACAAAAATGAATCCAAATTAAAGTTATATTGATTGTAAGTTTTGCACTACAAGTGAAATTGGAATAATTCTCGTACGTTCTCATGCATGTAATGTTTTTTTTTTAATTCGAAACGAGCTGCACTTCGGCTGATTATTGATAAAACTCGTAAAAAGGACGAAAGGGATGCGAATCCGTAGAATGGCAAAGTTGAGCGTCACTGGAGAGAGCGAAGGGTCGAAGGACGAGGGGGTGTTATAGAGCAGCAGATTATTGATGCAGAAAGGTTACTTTAGGGGGTGTAGGGAGAGAAATAGAAAGAGAGAAAGAGAGAGAGAGAGAGTCTGTGTAACAGAAGGAGAGAAAAAGGAGTCGTTGACTATGGAAATGGATGTATCAGGATAGAGAAAGATGAGGGTGTGTTTCCAATCGGTCAGGATCCCTGTGGCTATGCTGATCGTCCTGTTGGGGTAAAAGCGAGCATAGGGATCAGATGAATCGACAACTGCGTGGATGAAAACCGCGCTCAAAGCAACGTTCGTACAGAGAAGTTAGAAAATTATAGCAAACTCGACTCTACTCGGAGGAACGAATAAATCACGATGCTTCAAACGTTGCCTGGCAAAAATTAAAAAAAATGAAGATAAAAAAAAGTAGAAGCTGGAATTCTCCGTCACTGGAACACGTTTTTTCTCTTCGCTAAATTTTTCCCCGAGGCTTTGTATTCTAAGTTTTTTTTTAGTTGCTTCCACGTCCAGGAAACTTCATAAATGCATACGATTGTAAAGAGATTTCTTTCCTCTTTTTATTCTCATTTTCTTCTCTTTCGCCAACTTTTGTTCTGTGTATGGAATAAATGCAAATTCAATCTGACGGATTTTCCGATTATTATCCAATCACTCTGCTGAAACTTCAACTACGTTTCGTCAAAGAATAATTTGTTTGTTATTTCTTCATAGGCTTTGGCACAGCTGACAAAATTTAACCAGTTGATAAAAATTTAAACAGTAGATTTTTCGACATGTCCTTAATGTACATTTATGAATAAATTAGTCAGTTTTTAACATAAAAATATTTAACATAAAAGACAGTTTTTTGCATGAAATAATATAGAAAAATGGCGAATAATTTTTCACGTTTCGTATTATTGACCGAAAATATAATGTTTCATTACTCGCGAAGATTTTTTTCGACACTCGAAATATTGAATGGGATTAAATTTTTTTAATTATTTCGTGAAATTAATAATTTATGCAAATAAAATACGAAAATCGATCGATAAAAACGGATTTTTCTGATCTGGAACTTACTGCATCTGCAGTTTTTTGCTCTCCGGAATAATTTCTATACGCGACAATTTTCCAACGAATTCATAATCAAGTTTTGGCTTAATGTATATTTTCTTATTTTCCTCGGGGCATAGACAATTTGAAGCAAGTAATAAAACTTCTGAGAACTCGGGTCTTTGACAATAAAGGAATTTAAGGGCCAAAGGGAGTTGGATAAACAGAGTTCGTATATTACGTCTGCTCCGGACACTTTCGACTCGTCGTGCAGCGCCGCTCTGCTGCTTCTATTAAAGATTCATCAACGACGCGAGTTACAATGAGAGATTTTAAAACCCGAGATTCAAATAGAACGAGAGCGAGAATGATAGCAAAATTGTGTAGTGGCTCAGCTTTACAAAGACGAAGAAGAGGCTCCATTCAAGAAAATTCTTTTATTTTATTTTCTTTAGTGCTCATAGATCATAATTTATAAAATTACAGAAAAAAAATTTCAAATTCTTTAAAATACTATTAATTTGATTTTTTGTTACGTTCTTTACGAAATTTCGAATAGTTTGACAAGATTCTTCTTCTGAAAAAAAGAAAACAACAAACATTTCAGTAAATAATGAGGTGGATCGAATTTTATAAAAAGTCGATTATCGTGAGAGAAACTTCCGCATTCGTCGTTTGTACGATTTTCATACTGTACATTCTTTGTATTTTTATTATTATTATAAACGTTCGAAAAGTTTTACTGAAATGATCGTGGCGAAAAAAATAGCAACTTTTGTAAAAACTCAGGCGCGAGGGAAGTAAATTTGTCGTGAAAAAGAAAAAAAAATCGTTGCATTGTTCGGATCCCGAAGAAACGTTCCGTGATTTTTCACAGTGAAAAGAGTGGAACTACCGAGATAGGGCTGCGAAGAATGTCGAGGAGTAGAGGATTATGCATATATAGGACTCCAGACGTTCCGTCTATTTCTTTTTTTGTTTCTCTCATTTTTGTTTTGTTTTCCTTTTTTTCGCTGGTCCACCATCCTTTCAACTATTTCCACCAAGTGTGTGTATGTGCTTTCCACGTAGGAAAAATGCGATGAAAAATACAAAAGAAAAAGTAAAGGCATGACGTACAATAGTTTCGTAAAGTGTGCACGACCAAACGCAACTCATTCCTACGTACGAAAAATTTACTGACGTACGTCTTTAACGAGTCCATGATTTACCTGACAAATTATTATTCTTTGTTTGTCTCTCTTATAAATATGGAACGTGAAAAAATCTCAATTTTTTTTTTCATTTCAATTATTTGAACGACGAATTAAAAGACCTCGTGTGAAGTCGACGATGAGAGAAATGCAAATTTAGCAATGATTTTGTATTGATTTTTCAAAAAATATTTAAAAATTACGTCGTTATTGAAACTCAAGGCTTCGCCGGTGGCTAAAAATTTCGTTGCAAATGCAAACGTGATATTACTCACAATTATTTACTAATATACCAAAAATCACTAATTAAAAATGACTAAAAATTTGAAAAATTATATCGATTCACTAAAATAACTGTAACTTTTTTCTATTCGAAATGAAAAGCCTTACCACCGTTCATTCTCCTTGTTTTCGAATTATCTTGACATTCGTACTTAGTGTTTTCTTACTTTTCCTGATTTTTTCATTACTGATAAAATATTAAAGTTGAACATCCGAGATGAAAAGTTTAAAACTGCATTCTGTATAAATTTATACGATGTTTTGAGGTCGTTATTTCTTGAATGTATCGTGACTTGGTTAAATAATAATATTAAGCGATCCGAAAGGAGATTCGAAAAGAAAGATTGATAAGAGCTTAGAATATGGCCCAAAATTCTAGGCTGGCTTATTTGAATATTTCAACTATGAATCCTTAAAACGTTATTCACCGTTTGTATGGAACATCGTGAGCAGCCCGCATAATCCGATCCTCAGAAATCTGAGGATTGGAGGGGTGCACTCTCCAGTACTCAGACATGCTTATAGCATAACTACTGACGGAGCCAGTCCGTTGGGAACTACCTTGCAAAGATATGAAAGTACCACGAGGGATCGAATGAAAAGGAACAACGAGCGGCCGATAGAATGAGACGAAATGCGAAGATATATAAATATATATATATATATATATAAAGCGGAAGAAAAAGACGGAGTAAAAAGCCGAGGGAGTGAGAAAAATAGTTGGAGAGTGCAAGAGAAAAGGGAAGAAAGAGATAGAGAAATATAAGAGGTGGAAAAAAATAAATAAAAAAATAAAAATGAGATAGAAGGTGAAAAGAGTTTGGGAAAAAATACTAAAAGCAAAGCAGATAAACGACAGATTAAAGTTTTCTAAAAAGATGGATATTAAAAATGAAAATATAATTAAAAAAAGAAGATAAAAATAAAAAGTATAGAAACGAGAACTAGAAATAAGATCGAGCCACAGGATGAATATGGACAGAAACACTAGAAAGAAGAAAGAGATAAGAGCTGGCTCTAGAAAGAGAACGACGGAAAAAAAGATGAGAGAGTGAGATCAAGGACCAGAAGAAAACGAAGGGCGAGAGGGAGATGAAAGATTATTGAGAAGGAAAGAGAATGAGAAAGACACAAGAGAACAAGATCGAGAAAGGGGGAGAGAGAGATATAGAAATAGGAGAAGAAAAATGAGGGAGAAAGAGAGACAAAGAGCAACGGCTCCACGATAGTAATCTGTGTAGACCGTGTAGGTAAGAACGCGATGTCAGGCACGACTGTGAGCCAGATGGCGCAAGAACACCTTACCGGTCACAGCGCCCACGGTTATCATTGCTCGTTCCCAATACTCAGAATGATTTTTCATATTTTATTGTCATCCCAGGACCAATATTCTCGATCTAATTCAACATATTAACCAAAATTATTATCAATTGTTGATTAAGTTCATTTGAATCCTGTTTAAAAACCAATTAACTGATTCTGGATATTAAAAAATCACTAATTTTAATTCTCTATATGTGAAGCATCAATTAAAAAAGTCTTTGATTAGCGTTGTTGAAAAAAACCAACCGTTACAGTGATTAATAACGTCATTTTATATTTAATATCCTTGAATTATTGTTTTGATCACTCAATTCAATGTACCAATTAATAAAGCAGATAATTTTTAGAGCCAGATTATTTTTTCGTAATAAAATACACGATTTATCGAATCGAAGTTGTTAAAATATCGCTGATTAATACGGCAGCATCGAAATATAAATTATATTTGAAATAATCGGGTAAACGGCCGCGTTTATTTTGTTTCTCGTTTTTCCATATTTTTCTCAACAATCTAATATCGTGATATGCATCGCGAAATATTTCGATGAGGAGGGGAGACTCGCACGATTGCCACGCGTCGATGTTGCAACTCCACTTATACGTTTCGCATTCGTCGCCCACGCTCCACGCTCCCTTGATACTGCACATATGCATTCGGTGCACCAGATTTTCTTTTTTTCTTCTTTTCTTTCTCTCTCTCTCTCTCTTTTTTTTTGCAAATACGCGAATGCTGTTATTACCACGCGCTCTTGGCTCGTCTGTTAATGGTTCTTACTCTCTCGCGCCCTTGTGTTTATGCGCATTTTTTACGGATTTTACCTCTCGCCCCTGCACCTCGCACTCCCTTCTCTTTTTCAACACCAGCAACATTATTCAAATACCGCGAATGTGCTGACACGCAAGGGAATACGTTAATAAATAGGAAAATGGACGAGAGATGAAAACTTTTTTTCTTTTTATCTTTTCGAGAGTAGCATCCAAATTGGAAAAAATCTGGGTCGTAATATTTTTCTGTATAAATGGGAATACACTCAAATGTCATCCAACATTTTTTCAAAGATTCTAGTCGAAAAAAATTAATGAATCAATAACAAAGTGACAAATATCTCACAACATTCTCATGGACGGTAGTTTAGATTTTTTATTTCGAGCAGCTTTCCACCTGCAGTTAAATATTGTTCGCGATGTTAGGTGATGAATTGGAATAAATGCAAACAACATGAAAAAGTACAGAATAATGATGTTCGAGACGATCGACAAATTTTTCAAAAAATATTAGTATACGGAAAAAATGTGTACTCAGGAAAAATTAAAACATCATTTTACATCGTATTCCAAAAAGTTTAGATTTGAAAATTTTCTATACATTTTTATTGAGCCGTTAGTTTATTGTGACGTAATAGTTCGATGAGTGTAAAAATCATGACGAAAATAGAAAATTGGTTCGTCTCAATTTTGTCAAACTTTGAAATGTCACTTAGAAAAGTTTGTAACTCGTATTTCTCGACTTTTTAAAAATAAGGATTGTTGCTGGACAAAGCAAAAAATAGTAGTTCGACGAATGCAAGGTTGAATGAATCTCAGGAATAATTAGTCACGAGGCTAGAGGAAGATGAATCGTGTACTTGTGCTCAGTGAGGGTGGAGTTTCTCTGGTATCAGAGAATGTACGCAGCAGGGTTTCCATACAATCGCCCCTGGCACGTGCGCCTGGTACGATTAATTGATTCTTAGCCCTAGAGGCTATATAGGAGCGAGGAACGAGAAATTATCGTAACGCAGAGCGCAAGAGATTCGCATGTGCGCCTGGCACGCGTTTCCAACGCCCATCAATATTTATGAAACACCCCGTAGACAACAGCGCGTCTCGCCACTTCGGCCAGCCACCTTGCCTTCACGGTCTGCTCGTCACGTGTCGACGACTTTTACCTTCTCTCTTCTTTTTTTTCTTCTTTTTATTATTTTGTACTTTTCTTACCACTGTGCTTCAGTCCACTCCCTTTCATCCATATATCGATATTATGAGGCGGTGTTCTGCAGACATTTACCATGTCGAATATAACGTAGTATTTTGTTACCAAAATTTGTCAGTTTTTCGATTTTCATTTACATGCATCGCGTCCAAAATCGATTATTCGCGTATCGAAGAAATTCTGTAGGGATAATTTAAATGCTATATTTGTCTTATAGCCAGCAATTACGTTTGTTTTATTTATTTTCGTGAATCATATCCACGATCGGTTCAATGTACTCCAACAACGTTTTCTGATATCGATGCAATAATTGAGGCTTCATTTTTTTTTGGCTTCATTTCATTCCTCAATTACGTGATTACACGTTTTTGAATCGTGCCCTATTGGAGCTTTTTTTTCTCGGCCCAAAGTTTGGGGTGAATTTCTGCAAAATTGCATGAACTCCTGCGGATCCTTTGAACCAGAAATGATCTTCGACCGTTCGGAGAATATTCCTTCGTCAATATCCGACAACGACCTAATTTTCTTCGTCCATAAAGTAAACAGAAGTTCCTCGTTGATGATAATTCGGCACTTAGGGTATAACGTGCAAACACATAATCATGTAGGTCGCACGATGTATTTACAAACTTTTCCAAACCTGAAAGAATGTCGCGTGACAAGAAAAAGAGATAGAAATAGAGAGAAAGAGGATGGTGCGGAGTAAAAACAAATCAGCGTCAAGTCACCCTTCACCCTTTACAAGCGCCGTATTTATCTTGAGGGTTTGTGTCACAAAAGCTTCTAACCAAGAGACACACACCGCGACGACGCGTGTCAAGACGAGACATTTAGTATTTTTTCCCCACACCCTTCTACCCGCGATGCACATTTGCTTTTTTCCTTCTTTTCCTCCTTTTTTCCATCTTCTGCTCGTTTCTTCACACCATCTGGCGAGTATTAGTCGAAGCCAAGTAAAGTAAACATGGGGAGGAAGGAACAGAGCTGTATACTTGTCAGTCTTCAAGGCTTCGACGATAATAAGGCAAGGATAGCATATTAAGGTAACAGTCTCACAAAAGCAATTCTACGGGCCTTCTTATGGGGAGCAATAGAAAAATTCACATTTCACGAAATAATTTCGAAACTTTTATGTAAACATATGTATATTTTTTGTTTCTATTTCAAAGGAAAAAAGAACCAAGTTTGTGCAAAGAAAAAACAAGAATTTGATCGAGACTACCACCTCAAAGCAATGGTCGACAATGACCATCGGACCTCCAACGAAAAATTCAAATATTACAATATTTCTAATGATAAAAAAACGGCTCGAAACCTCTCAAAAATGAAAAAACGAAATAAATGCTTCAATCGATCTTTTTTTCTAAAGATTTATCATCAATCAACAGATTAAAAATCAGAGTTTTCGTTTCAATCTACGATCACAAATGAGCGGCATCAATGTCTAGTGCGTCAGAAAGTTTATCCAAATGTCATACATGAATATTATATCTTTCGAAACCATCAAAATACAAATTGCATTCGAAAAGAATCGATCGATCCAACCGTGCACCCAAATATAAATGCATTTAAAATAAGATTCGCAGTTTTTTTTGTTTCTCGATGTGTTTCTATAAATAAACGCTCCGAAGTAAAACATGTCTGTAAGTTTATCAACATTGTCAGTTGGGCGTTAAACAACTCAAGATTAGGCGGACAAATGATGACTTGTGTATATAAACAGTGTGATGTTGTCTTGACGTATACATAACATCAGTCTTGCCTTTTAACAAACTAACCGGAATCGTCCGAGAGACGTTTTTCGTCTTGGTCTGCTATTTCGGTATTCAACGGTGCGGTAGGTTGTCGCACCCTCGCCTCTCCCTTACCGTAAATCAAACGCTCCGACGGTTTATTTTCATTCGAATTCACGAAGCAACCCACGAAAAGCAGCCCGCCCGCGATTCTCTCGCAGTACTACATGAAAGAGCAGAATTGCACGTTCCTTCCCAGTCTCAATCCCCGCGACGTTTCTCTTTATTCAACAATCTGTCTACATTGGCCAATGAACTTTGTAGTGCATTCGTCGTTCAATAGTTCGAACCTTTGCGTGCAGCAAAAGGATTTTTTTCCTTCCGTGTCTACCTCAGAATACTACGAGGGAGAAAATCCCTCCAAGAGGCCTTTTTATTCCTTCCTCGCGATAACTCTCTCTATCTCCATTTTACTTTTTTTTAAGTCCTATTTCAATCTATTTTATTTTATTGCTGCTTTCACGACAGGCTTTATCTTTTTTTAGCCATTTTTTTCTGTTTGTTTTTTTTTCTTAACTCAATATTGAACTTTTTTATCGTCTTATAGTTCCATTCTCTGTCTTTTTTCACGCTTTTGCCAAAAATCTTCACCTAGAAATACACAAGCGTATTTTTTGCTTATCTCACCACGGTATAAACGTTTTTGATACTTTATTGAATTTTTTCCCCTTTATTCCGTCTCCTAATCCCTTCAAAACTTCGTACATACCTTGTTCAATACATTTCGAAGCTATTCTCAAACTTTCCTTCGATTTTATTTGTCACGTCGGCACAAAATTTATTCATTGGAATCACAATGTCAAGATATTTAGAGAACTGTACATGAGAGACCGTAATAATTTATTAACAATTTCTAAATTAACATCCTAAATGTGGTGAAAATTTAGAAGCATTTTCTTCTCCTGTTATATATCGTTGTTGGCAGAGTTTCATTAAAATCTCTGTTTTGATGGAACGACAAATTCAACTTGAACGTGACACTGGGTTCGAAAGATTTGTACGAAACCATGTTCTGGTTTCAGATTTTTCATTTCGTTTGATTCGAATTTCTGTCTCATATTAATTGAATTTTACTTTTAACAATGTGTAATTGAATTTTGTCACGTTGTGATTAAATAACTTCAACCATTTTTTTATATCTCAACTTTATTTCCCTCATTGTTCATGATCCTGTGATGTTCCATGACCTAAATGTTCGTTCGCGATAAAAACCGAGTAAAGAGTTGAGGGTTTCAATTCGAAGTGCAAAGCATGGTTTCTTCATGACGTAAAAGCCTGTGGCAATACACGAAAAAAGGTTTTCCATCCCTCGAACACAACGAAAGATCTCAACGAAGATCGAACTTTTAGGAACTCGAGAGTTTCAGAGCAGACCCAACTTTTCCATCTATTTTTATGTTGCATAAGCGAGCCTGCTGCAGGGCATTTATCACTATTCGATGAGGATAAAAATATTTTCGTTGCCAGAATGCTATACTATTAATTTTTTTTTTTTAAATAGAATTCATTGAGTCGAATAAATTGTTAATTTTTAGCAAAAATTCATTTTACTCGCGTGTGTCAATTTTTGTTCTCTCGTTGGCTGAAAATTTGACTTATTTATTGATTTATGAAAAGCTGTAGCGAAGTAAATTTGATTCGAAAAATGTCACGTTATCTACGATGCAATTGTGAGTGGTCCAAATTTTCAACTATTCTGTTCACGTTTCCTTCCAATAATCGATTATCCTAGACAAGTTTTGGATCACTCCTGGACGACAGCCAACTGTCGACAAAGTAAATTCATACTCGGTAGCGTAACTCAAGTAAATCCTCGTTGATAAGCTGACTTGTGGTTCAATGCGTTTAATTGAATTTTGTAGACTAACATTTCAACCTCACGTCTTTGCTTCTCAATTTATTATTCATTTCTACGAAGCGTACAGTAAATTCATATTTTTATATTCTTACAGCATAAAGATTTAATCTATAAACACGTACAAAGAAATCTAACAATCTAAATGAACCTTATCAATTGTCATTCACAGATGTAGCTCCACTGGAATCCCATTTCCATAGAATTCTCTTTTTTTTGATAATTTTTTTATTTATTTCACAAGCAAAAATCGTGTGCGAAAAATTCACAGAAGTCATTAAATTTTGATAATCATAATACTGTAAAAAAGTGAACGTATCACATTGCATATTAAAAAAAAAATGATAAAACTTCTTTAAATTAACCATCGTCAGTCTGATCACACAAATATTGCTCTTAGAAGAAAAAAAAAACCATTAAATTTCTTAGAAACGATTTTTTCATTACTTCGATAATAACATTGATTTCGTTAAAACGGTTTTCGTATCCTCAGTATTATTCACTTTTCTGAGGTCGAAAATTCAATCCAATAATCTAGAAATTCCTTCAGAATTGAGATTTCAATGTGATTGAACCTCCCATGGATAAAAATATATTGTCAGATACATATATACAGCGTTGAAGCGATCAATTTGACCGAAAAGCTCGGAGTATCTTGAATATATTCTTATACGGCATAACCCCAACGTACTGTTCGTAAAGGCGTGGGCGATAGCGAAAAAGTCGAGAAACGACTGCGAGAACCATAAATCCTAAGGGTCGACCGGTTTTCCGCCCTAACGTTCCCTTATACACACACATTTTTAAGCACGCGTTTTGCACAGCTTTGAGGGGTGAATATAATCGCAAGAGTATATTTGATACGACTTTCTCAACTGACATCTTCGAAATACCCGTCCAGCACAATTTGCTTCCAAGGAAATATATTCAAAACTTTGTATTTTTTTTTTTTATCTCTAGATTTTCTAATATATTGTCTCATATTTTGACCGATATTTTCAGAATATCAAATATCTGGCGTGGAAGATTTTACAGGAAATTCTATTTGTTGCTGTTTTAAATTTTATTTATTTATCAAGATCGTCGAAATATTGATTTGATGCTTTTCTTTAATTTTCATTATTATTTGTATATTTTATATTTTTTATATTTTGGGGCTGGCACCTGCGAAGTATTATTTCCTCAGAATGAATCACACCCTTAGGAATCTTTATAATCTTTTTTTATTACTTTCTTTATTTTATCCTGAATATTTTTTGACTGGCATCTTCGGGCTGCACCTGCTACCAGCCCTTTCCATCTTTATTTCCTTTCTTTATCTACCTTTCCATCCATATTCGGATGGAAAGAGATTTTCGAATAGTAAAAAAAGATTTTAGTCACGAGCGATATTCGAAAAAATGTATTTTTCATATATTTAAATTATTTTTCAAGCTTCATTCATTTTCGCGAACGAGGGGGCTTACGTGTATCACGGAAAATTCGAGAGAGCTGCACGTACAGCGATTCTATAAATCGTCATGGCTTTCGAGTGTTACAAAATTCGATAATAAATTACAAAAGGAATTGAAAGGATTGCGTTGGTATCGTGAGCCATATATTCGGAAGCACGCTTGCACACCAGATATGGAGATTTCTTCTCTCAGAACACGAGCACAAACGATTCATCATTCTTCACATTGTCATCGTTTGAGGGGTTGAAATGGCTTAGAGTGACAAAAATCCTGTGACATACACCATCGATTAATTTTGAATGAAATTGGAAAAATCCGCGAGATTTATCACGTAAACAAGAAAGAAAAAAAAAATCGGAGTCTTATTTCATCCAGTGACTGAAAGTCAATAAAATATTGATAAAAAATAAATAAAAAAACATTAAAATCCTTTCAAAAATGAAATGATTGATCGCCGTCACATATTCCAGAAAAAATAATGATTTATAAATGAAAATGAAAAAGCTATCGAATCGATTAAGATCGATGCCCAAGGGGAAGAAAATCCTTAATTTCACTTGAACGCGTTATATTCCTAACTGCGTATTTTTCGTCGATAAATAAGGGATATCGAGCACTGCCCCAATTCTCGTATTACGTGTCGAAAATATGGCCCACGGGGGAGGGAACATTACACGTATCATTCGGCACGAGTATAATACCGTAGAAAATTTGGTAGATGGTCGAAAAATAAGGGAAGAGGCACGTGAGGGTGATGGGCTCGAATTTGAGCTCGAAAGGCGTTGTGAAACAGCTCAACGCTGTTTCTTTTCGAGGCTCTTTTCTCTCTTTCTTTCTAACGCTTGTGTTAATATTGTGGGGTAGACGCCATGGTATAATACAAAAGTAGGGTATAAGTGGGGAGTCTATGTATACCCTGCGGGATGAAGACTCGGGGTAGCTCGTCCCTTTGTTCCTCGAGTCTACACACATACCGGGCGAGACATTCGTCTCATTTCTATATTTGCAAAAACACTCAGGAACAAATTTACTTAAAAATGACGATTATTTAGTTGAATACGTTCAACTAGAACGACAAAATTGACAGTTGAAATGACAAAAACTTTGTGTAACTATCGTAAAATATTAAGTTGTCCATATTCAATTAAATAATCGATCTTTTTATCGAAATTTTTAACGAAAAATGTTAAAAAATCGGTATTTTTCGTTAAAATAGTAGTTTAATAATCGAAAAACTGGAAAAACGAAAAAAAAAAAAGAAAGTAGAGCGACTCAAGTCGCCCGAAGGGTTGATTACTGACGTTCAGGAAGAAATGCTGAGATGGCACTTTTCAACCAACTTCAAACTCTATAACTGCTGTCTGAAAAGTTTGATTTTCTCTGTCCTGCTTCAATTCCGGAAAAATATTCCACCCGCCATTACAAATGTTCCACCCGGTATGTACAACAAACCTGCCATCCTTGCGGCAAATAGGAAATCCTCCCTTCAGTTCTTTCTGGACTACCATCTTCCCTCCATATACAAAACTATAGTACCAGCTCAACCAAAAGAACCAGAGCCACCTTTTTCCTCCTATTCAAAGTTTCGAGTGTTTTCATGACACTCGATATGCCCTTCAACTCACCTATACAATGCATATCTCTTGTCTTCACGAATTTGCCAACTTCCAATGCGTCCCATTTATCTTTTTTGTTTCAAGCTTTCAAACCAAAGTTTTGAACCTGAGGAAAATATTGTTCCTCGAATCTTTACAAGTACTTCTCTTACACTTTTACTCGTTGCAAATAACAATGCAAATACTTACTGTTACTTCAACGCTTTTTATTACGAAATACCTTTTGTCTTAAACTTTACTACTTTTTTTCCAACATTTTTTCAGACGAATTATCAATTTATTGTGTTATCGTGGGAATGTAAAGTTATTATCATTTTATGGAAATATTGTATTTGAAGTCATTTTTTTTTTGTGAATAGATGCTCCTTTTTATTTTTCCAACGATTTCTGTTGGATTGTTTGAGAAACGTTCGATCTCATGACGATCCTTGATGAGCTCGACCCGTATGGTCGGTTCGGTTGAGGTAACTGAGCACTCAGCAAGACAGGAGCTAAAATTTGATAGCTTAATGGAGCCTGCTTTCTTTTTCTCGTCACGCGCATCTTCGTATGTTTTTTTTTTCTTTCGTAAGCCTCTCCGGTTGCCGAAACGATCGTTCATCCATACAGACCTCTCAATCCCTATTTACTTATCTTCCAAAATACACAAAAATCATCCATGATGCCGCACCATAGACGAGAAAGTTTAATTTATTCTCAACAATTTGTGCTCATCATATATTTTCGTCTCAAAAACAAGAATATTACAATTTCTCGATTAATTCAATTTGTGATTAAATATTTTTAAAGCCCAATAAAATAGTATAGTGCTCATAAAAAATTGAATAAAAACGATTATTTCACGCCCTACGCATTTTTATTTTTCCGATAAAATAATTAATTCTCAGATTTTACTTTTTTATTTATCTTCTGTATATTTTTGTATATTTATCGATTTATTCGAAATATTGTTAAATTTTAATTATAATTGTTTATCATTTTTGTATATTCCAGCTCAGGGTGCAGGGGGCTTGCAATTCAAGGTCGAGCCACAGGATGTTGTGGTCGAAATGGGTGGTTCAGCCAGGCTCGATTGTCAGGCAACCAGTGTTTATGGACAGCCAACGATTCAATGGAGAAGCGACGACGGTCAACCCATCAATTTTATCGGAGACAGTTATCGGTAAACAATTAAAAAAATTAGTATATATTCAAGTACCCAATTTCCCTGCAATCGAATACATTTTTTTTAATTCATAAAAGAATGTCGATTCACGTTACAAGTTACAATATATTTTGTGCGAATTTCTACAGTGTGATTTGATTTGAGCAGATCTCGTCATTTACTTTGTAATAAAAACAAAATATTCACAAAATAATTGACGTTCGAAAATGACATTCAATTGATTTTTGCATCAAGGCTTCAAATTTGAAAAAGTACAATTTTTATTCACACAATTGATCGTAAATACGACTTTTATTAGATTTTAAAAGAGACAAAATGTTTGAAAAGTAAACAAACAAGTTTTCCACCGATTGCAATAAATTTCAGACAATAAGGACTACAAATACACTATTTTATTTTCATTGAACAGCTCCGCAAATTCATTGTATTCGTAAATACAATGGTAAATAAAAGATCCATAAGAATCGTGACGTTATAGATGAGTAAATTCGAGCAGATGGATCGTTGTGCTTTATAACTCACGAAAAGTGCAGCTTTGGGTGATTCTGGATCTGAAATCTGTTGTATTTCTTGATGTTACAGTTCGCAGCTGGCCAATGGCTCGTTGTACATAAGCAGTGTTTATTCTGAAAGTCCGGAACTTACGGGTAGTTACCAATGTCTGGCTACGGTTGACGATATTGGTTCGATCGTTTCTCGTCCAGCAACGATTAAACTTGCCAGTGAGTATATCATTAATCTGATTATTGACTAAAATCTATTTTTTTAAATTTATAATCAATATTGAAACTTATGTTAATAATAAAATCTTTATAAATTAAGTACAAAAGAAAAATTTGTAAAACAAAAGAACACACATTTTCGTCATATTTTTGTTGATTCGTGTATTTACGATTTTTTTGTTGCTTCCTGAAGGCTTGCCAGGTTTCGACAAAGAACCTCAAGACACGATGGTCTATCCAGGACAAATTGCGTATTTGAATTGCGCGTTGCCAACGTCTTCGAGCTTGCTGAAAATTCATTGGCTCAAAGATGAACATCCTCTGGTTTTGGACGAGAGCCGAATGACCATAATGCCTTCCGGTATGTAAACAATGTGAAAAAAAAAAAATTATTATCCCGAAACAGCATACACTTATTATTTTCAGTATAAGTTTTCAATGAACATCAAAATGTTGTTTTTTGTCTGTTACAGACAATAGAGTCTTGAGATAATTTCTGGCAATTAATTTTGGAAATATATTGATTAATTTGTTTATCTATTTAAGAAATAATAATAAGTTGGTGTTTTCGACATTTTCAGGTGCTCTCGAAATTGATGATGTTAGGTCACACGACATAGGATCTTACAGATGCAATGCCAGTGGATTTGGACAGTTTAGACTCAGCAACAAAGCCCAACTTGCTCTTTTGGCCACTGATATTGGTGAGTCGATTGGTAGACCTTAAATTTTGTTTTTCGACTTTCCAAATCTTTTTTTTTCACGGTTAATACATTTTTCTTTTGTTTCCTTTCTCATTATCCAATTACATTTGATACTCATTGTTTATGAATATTTGGCACAACGAATTATCATCATGATTATTATTTTTATTTTTATATAAATAAAGTTATCGATTAAACAGATTTTTCTATTATTTTGATAATGTAACGTTTCGTTTTTATCGAGGTTTGATGTATTAATTCTTTTTACTGCCGGAAAAAAAATAATTATTTGTATTTGAAAGATTATCCTGCTTTGTTTTTTAATTTTTAAATTTAGTATTTTTTAATACTTTATACTTTGGTTACAGATCAGGGTTCGAGTGCTCCGGTTTTCATAGCAAAACCCACGGAACAATACGCGATCGAAGGCTCGTCCATAACTCTCGAGTGTGCGGCGAATGGAAATCCCAGACCGAGCATTACTTGGCTCAAGGACGGAGTTGCGGTTGACCTGGCAGCTCTAGATTCGAGGTAATGTAGTAACAAACTCATAAATTTCCAAACCCATCAATAATCGAACGGTTAAAAAACTTTACGATTTAATTTTCGTCTTTAAACCTTTTTCTTTGGCTGGCAAATTCATAAATAGTTCGATATCTAAAGAAATGATCAATTTTTAGAAGTAACTCAAAAGTTTATTTCCGATTTTGCAAAGGGAATAAAGTGAAGCACGTTTGATGGATTATTTTTTATTTATTCGCCAATTATGAATTCATAATAATCTATTCAATTTATTCGATAAAACTAATAAATTTAATATTTTATAATATATAATAATAAACATTTTATTTTTCTTCCATTGCTTTTAATGATTATCGAATATCTTGTTTTTTTTTTTTTTTCATTCAAGATATCGTAAGGTTGCTGCTTCGAGTCTAATGATCATGGATGTGATGGAAAAGGACCATGGCTCGTACCAATGTCGAGCGGAAAATGACGAGGATACACTCGACGCCGTTGCTGAAGTGAATGTTCAAGGTATGAGCGAAAATGAGAAACATAAGAAAAACAACAAATCGAAACAACTGGTTGTTATTAATGACAGTGTAAAATTCAATGACTTCAAATTGACGTGGTAAAATCGATATTTACCACAAAATTTGCCGAATTTTATTATTGGATTTTACTGATGAACGTGAAATGCCATTTTGCCATTTGATTCATATTGGAATTTTATTTGAATCTTAGTGCCTCCGAGGTTCGTGAAACGACCGGAAGACAAAGTCGCCAATGAGAATCAGGATTTGGAATTTGAGTGCGAGATTTACGGCAAGCCAGAACCCAAAGTGACGTGGCTGAAGAACGGCGAGAGAATAACTCTCAGCCAGTATTGGCAGCTCGTCAATAGGTAAGAAAAAAAAAACAAATACAACGGTTTTGGCACAATTTTCTCACTGTTTTCCTGAGCCCTCATGGAAATGCGATGAAGTAGTGAATTAAAGAATAGAGTCGCGGTGAAGAAAACTGGGAATTTTCACAGAAACATGCAAATTAGTGCATTAAAATTAAAACGCTGGGTTTGGTTCCAAATAATCCAAAAAAGGGCTAATCAGAAATATTAGAATTCGAAAAAAAAGTTGAATTATTTTTCATAAATAAGATAAAACAGCTTTATTCCGTTATAAGTATTTTTAACTGTTTCTGAAATATCGGTTAACAATTTTTTCTCAATTTGTCTTGGAGCTGAGTTTTGATGAATGAAGATTTTACATTTTTTTTTCTAATACGACTGACGAATCAATTCGTTCCAGCAACAACTTGAGGATAAACGGTCTTCTAGCGATTGATGCCGGTATTTTTCAATGCATCGGAAATAATCCTGCGGGATACGTTCAGGCATCGGCGAGACTGACAATTAACCAACCGAGTAAGTACAAAAAAAATGGACATAATGACAATGATTGGAAGAATTGGTAATTTTTATTTAAAAAATTTAGTTAGTCATTTTTATTCTTATCATTTTGGTTGATATTATTATTCCATTGTTTCGCATTTTATTGAAAAAAAGCAATGACATTAATATTTTATGATTTATTTATAATTTTTTATACTTTTTTATTTCATGTAGTTTTTTTTTCGTTTGTTTATTTCTTTTTTTCTTCGAATCCTCTTAATTTCCCTACCTACTAACTGTGCCGCATGCTAACAAAATATACTAATCGACGAAAACAAAAAAAAAAAAACATCAGAAAAATTGAATCGTGAAGAAAAATCGCAATCTTCAAAATCGACGACGGTGCGCTCGATTCAGAAAAAGAAAATATCGTCTCATCGACCATTGTACAACAATACGTGGCAACATCCGAGCACACTCTTGGGTCATACCTTATCCGCGTATACTCCGAATCCACCGTTGTCGATTAGCCCGTCCGACGATCCGGCGGATTTTCTCGGACCCGTTAACGATCCCAATTCCCTTTACGATCCGGAATCCCATTTTTTAGATGACACCGACAGCCTCGAGTCCGGCCTTGAAGGTGGCAGCGTTCCTTCGGCTCCTAAGAATCTCAGTGTCGCCATCGTTGCCTCTAGATTCGTCACGCTAAGATGGCAAGAACCGGAGAACGCGAACGGTGACTTGCTCACCTACTACGTCTATTACAAGCAGGAAGGATCACAGAGGTAAAGAATTCCTTCGATCGTTTCTTTGCTTTCTTATTCAAGTGCTGTTTCTATTAAATTCACTTTTTTCAATATTTTTCTATTAGAGATAGCCATTGTAAAGATTTTCTAAAAATAAAATAAAGAATAAAGAACATTTCCTTTGATTTTGGAAGGATCAATATTCAGTGAAATTTTTGTCATGAAAAATATGAACGCGATAATTTTTAGAGAAAAAATTAATTAATATTTATTTATTTATTTATTTATTGACAGAGAACGTGTAGTGAACACACTTCACAAGCAGCTAGAAGTCGTAGTACGCGGTCTTCAACCAGGCGTGACTTATCAATTCCGGGCTGTAGCCCACAATTCCCGAGGGGCAGGAGCCTCGAGCGAAACTCTTCGAGTCACGACCCACTCCGAGGTTCGTTTAATTATGTAAAACTTCTACTAATACAAATCTTAATTGGACTGTATTAATTATAACTGTTTTAATGAAATTACAGTTTGATCATTTCTGATTGTTAAACTTTTTTCGTACTTTTCCTCATCAATTTCATTAAATCCTGCAACTGTTTGTTCAGCTGCGAGGTGAAATAAATCTTTCAATTTCACCACAAAGATTTCAATGTTTCATTTTAAAAAAAAACTTTGAACCATTTTAGGCTGACGTACCAGGACCCCCGCAAAATCTCGAAGGTCACGCAACCAGCAGCGTCAGTATAGCTCTTTCGTGGGAAGAGCCGCTTATCGTAAATGGTAGAGTCTCAAAATACATAGTCGCGTTCATGAAGGTAAGTTCGATCATCCCATCTGATTTTTTATTTTCATTGTACTTTTAACATTAATTGAACTTTTTTCAGTAATGCTTAAAGTTATTGAAAACCGCATTGAAATAATTCTTTTTTTCGAAGATTTATTGAGTATTATTCTAACACAATGTACACTATTTTTTACGAGTTGGAATTAATTTAATTTTAAACATGAAAATCGCTAGTTTGACTGCTACTATAATTGTAAGAAAAAATGTCCCATTTTTAATCTTGTTTTTGTTGCTCGTTCAACCGTCCATTTTGACCACATGTTGTTTCGTTCGATTTTTAGGGCGATGAGAATGAAAAGACACTAGAAACTACAAGCACGAATTTCGAGTTGATCGAATTGGTGCCCTACACCGATTACAGTATATGGCTCCAGGCTGTTAACGAAAATGGCCCAGGTGCACCCAGCGGTGAAATTACAGTGAGAACACTCAGCGCATCTCCATCCCAACCTCCTCACAATGTCACTCTTGAAACTGCAAGCTCGACGGTGAGTTAAATCAACCGAATATCCTTAGACTAGAGTGAGTTGTGTTTTTTTTTTTTAACACTGGAACAGCCAAACGCGTTGAACAGACGTATCTCAAAGTTTTACTTCGAAATGGAACAATTTCTAAAAAATTATTCACAATAAGAAGCAATGATTTTGTGATTCAATGATTTTTCGTAGAATTAATGATTTTTATGAACATTTTTTTCTTCAAATTCAAAAGTCACCCCAAGTGTGAGCAATGAATTTTTAGAAACTTTATAAAAAAAACGCTTTGGCGAGACCAGTGCCTTAAAAAAACCTTGAATTTGACGGATGTCGTTTGCTTGTGTCATTAACGAAGCTTTCCTCTTAATATTATCATTTTTCTATATCGTTAATTATTGTTTGTTGATAGAGTATAATAATACGTTGGGAGCCACCATTGGAAGGACAAAACGGTATAATAACAGGTTACAAAATTCGGTATCGACGTCAGGATCGACGTTTTCACACAAATACGGTAACGACAGAAGGAAATCAACGGGAATACACGCTTAGTGGTTTAGAAAAACATGGCGATTATCACGTTAGAATGTGTGCCCTGAATGTCAATGGTACAGGACCTTGGACCGAATGGATGAGCATCGAGACTTATGAAAATGATCTCGACGAGTCCATAGTACCGCACGCACCGGTCATAATACGAAGTAATAAACAAAACGAAAATAATTTTTATTCCTTTGCCAACATGAAGAAACTCTATAATAATCGTACAGTTTCTCACAATATGCAGATTGCCTTAAACGTATTAACTTTTTTTCACAGCGAAAGCAAACGCTGACTCGATTTCCGTCTCGTGGAATCCTCCCAAAGAAGACAGAATAAAAATTCGAGGCTATAAGATCGGCTGGGGCAAAGGTTTTCCAGATGTTTTTACAGCAGTTGTCGATGGCAAGCAACGCTTTTACACGATCAACAATTTAGGTAAATTTAACTCAAACTCTCAGTTCTTTGTTACTAGAAATTCCGACATTTTCTCTTTTCTATTCAATTTTTTATTCGATTATAATGAAACTAATAACTTGAAAACTCTACTGATATTTGAATGGATTTTTGATAATTGTAGTCACTGATTTTTTCGTAATAATAATTATTTCTAGATTCACCAAAAAATTCGTTAAATTCATATTTTATATTTAAATAATTACAGAACCCCAAGCTGAGTACGTGATTTCTCTGAGCGCGACGAATGAGCAGGGTCAGGGTTCTCCAGCCTATGCGAACGTCCGCACCACCGAAAAATCTGCACCCGAATCTGTCACACCTCTGACACCCCCGATTGGTCTCAAAGCAATCGTTCTCTCAGCCAACACCGTTGTTTTGTACTGGACGGACATGACTTTGTCGAAAATTCAGGTACTCTAATTTATAATTATTAAATCCGACGAAATCACATCAGAAAATGTTGTGAATTTTAATTATTTTCTCATTTTCCGTCTTAAATTATGTTTTGAAAAAAATAAATCGAAACTAAAATGTTGTTCAAACTGAAAGATAGCAAATCTATCAGCGATTCTCGTAGATTGCCAAAATGTGAACTCGTCGAATTTCAAGCCCAAATATGTTTCCGCATCTAAAATTCTGTATTTTTTTTTTGTTTCATTCCAATCGACAACCGAGCAGTTCGTGAGTGATAGCCGTCACTACATCGTGAGATACGCCCCTTATCCGAGCATAAATCCACGCTACAAATATTTTAATGCGAGCGATTTGAACTGCATGATCGGAGATTTGAAACCGAATACTCAATACGAGTTTACAGTCAAAGTTGTAAAGGGACGTCGCGAATCGCCTTGGAGCATGGTAGTGCTAAATCAAACACAGGAAGCTGCACCTGCATCAGCACCGCGTAATTTGACTGTTCAAAGCAACGAAGAAAGACCAACAGCTGTCATTTTACGCTGGCTACCTCCAAAGCAACCCAATGGCCAAATAACAGGTACTTTCATAATTTCATACAATTCTTTGACGTTGTATGAACTCTGTTGAATCATTTTAATCCTAGAACACACTAGAGAGGAATGTGAAGACGATTTGATGGATATTTTTCTGACAAAAAAAAAACTATCGGACCAATAACGTTTTCCCAAAACATTGAGTCAAGTTTTGTTGATGAAATTAATTAAAATTTAGGCTACATAATATCGTACTCAACGGACATAACGAAACGTGATCGAGACTGGGTCGTTGATGGAATGGTCGGAAACAAGACCGAGTACGTTGTCAAAGGACTAAAGCCTAGTACAACTTATTACTTCAAGATACAAGCTCGAAACAACAGAGGAAATGGACCATTTTCTTCCACGGTTACCTTCAAAACACTTCAAAGTACGTAATTCTAATTAATCGTTAAAATCTCACTGAAAAATAAAAAACTGTATAATTTTGTGTGTTATCAAAAGTTTACGGTACATTTGGCCACGTGTGATTGAATATTTTGTTTCGTAGTTGGCAAAGTAGTCGTTGTTATTTTATTTAAGAGCTATCGTAGTTTTTACACTTGTGTTTGTGTAATTTTACGGTCTTCCTGTACGCTTTCACTATATAAAACACTACACTTTTATTTCTACTAAATCATTCGTAAAGAATGCGTTTTTAGAGTTTCATTATCTTTCGTTTCTCTCAGTTTTTATATTGTTTTTATTTTCGTTTCGCCGGCACAGGAATGTTAATTGTTGTAATTTTTGTTTGTTTTTGTTTTCCTTCGTTTGAATCATCGCTAGGCAATGGCATGGAGTTCTATGACGAAGTGCATGGTCGAGGTAAGAATCTCTTCACGAGCTCCTTCACTTTTTTGTTCCCCTTTAAATTTATCCTCTCAATTGCCAAGACAGAGCAGATTGAATCTGCAGAAAATCGCACTTTGTCTTTTCCTCGTCTTCACGAGACAAACCTCCGTGGGAATAAAACTGTTTGATAATCAAAAATGTTTTAACGATCAACGAAAAAATAAGTGAAGGTTGATTCTTAAATGTAAAGTTGTTAAGACGAGTGTACGCCATTTTTATTAAAAAAAAAAAAAAAATGCAAAGTCCTCGGAGTTTGAATCGTAAAACAGGGAAATAATGTGTTAATTTTATTTTTTATTGCTGTCATTTGGCTCCTAATGATATTTAATACAGTATGAAAATGAAATAACGAGTATTTTTCAATTTAGATGGACGAGGATTGTCGGGTATACTTATTTACATAATAGTTGGATGCACTATTGTCCTCGCTACTGGAATTGCCGTGGTCGTTGTCGTCGTTTGTTGCCGTCGAAATCCGGACTCTCCGGAACGCAAGAAAGGGTAAAAATGATTGATTTATATCGCTCATTGAGAAAATACGATTTCCGGATCGTTCCTTCCATATTAAGAGTCTGTTATGACCATGGGAGTTATAAAGTTTGCCGGGAGAGTATTCTAGTCCCAAAATATAATTGAAGGATCAACATTATCGAATTGAGGCTTGAAAACTAAAAATAATATATTTTTAGTTCGTATTTTTAGAATGAGTTAATATTTTTCAAGTTTTGTAATGATTGTGATTTTGATTTTTTTCAATGAAGATACATGAAAGAATCGAATCAAAAGACCAACATAAAGCCACCGGATTTGTGGATTCATCACGACCAAATGGAACTAAAAGCTTTGGAAAAGTCTTCGATAAACGGGGAAGCTTCGACCAGTGGAGTCGTGAGCAATACGTTGCCGAGATCATCGGGCAATCAGGAGTATCCCCAGGACAATGTACCCCTTAATTCGAGTTCTTTGGACAAACGAACATACGTGCCAAGTTACATGGGTAAGCTTATCGAATTAAAAACAACAAAAAAAAAATAGTAATGAAAAGGATAATTTGAAATGTTTTAAAAATGTTTATGAATTATTTTACAATTGTTTCTATCATGACGATAAAAACCGTTTTTATTTTGATTGAGAATTCTTTCGGATTTCGTTGCTTATAATTTTTGTTCCATTGTTTTCTCGTGTACTTTTATCGCGGAAAACAAAAAAATGTAGGAAACGTGGATGAAAAGTGTTCGACCCTGACCCGACAACACAGTCGTGGTAGTCACAATAAACCAAAGCTTATAGCACTTCCGGTCGATGGTGGTCAATTGCATCAACGTGAGTAACGCGTTTATTTTATTTATTTATTTATTTAAACATTTTTATTCGTTTCGTCGTTCACCATTATTGCGGCTATTTAAATATCTTCAATATTGATTTTATCATTGATCGAAGGTATTGTTTATTTGAATGAAGCTGCAGAGAACAAAACGTAAATAAATATACCGACGTAAGATTCATTTAAATTTAATGTTTTTTAATGCTATTTATTATTTTTCAATAGCGATCGCCACTGCCACACCAGTCGTTAATGGAAGCATGTCGCAGCCAACAATTCATGGGTCTTGCAATGATGTTCCATCAGCAAGAGCTAATTATCCACGAACTGTTGCCCAATACAGTCTCAGCAGGGCTCACATCACCCTGGAACCAACCCCAGAATCCAGTCCGGATTCTTGTTCCATGCCAAGCACTTACGAACCATTACAATCGCAGGTATGACTGATAACGAATATTCATAAAAACAATTATCGATAAACTCGTGGTGTAAGATTTATTGATTAATTTACTAGAGCGGGTATTTGAATAATTCGAGGAGCTGTTGAATAAAATTCTTTTAAAAACGTTATGAACAATTTTTGTCTCCAATATTTTGTACGTTTCAAGTTATACGAAATTTCAAAAATTATTGAACCGTATTTCCCTTATCGATTCTTAAAATTTTGTGGTTATTTAATTTGTTGTTATTATACGTTTCATAAATAAGTGTTGCTATTTGTTTGGTCGTAATTATAGATCTCATACGGGCCAACGAGTCAAAGCTACACTTCAAGCAGCCCATATGCACCCGGTCATTACGTTAGCGGAAGTCAGTCGGTGACATCGAGCGGACCGCTCGTCGAGGGCATGGGAAGTGGCAAACGACTGCAGGGCCATCCACTGAAAAGTTTCAGTGTTCCGGCACCGCCACCACAATCCGCTCCTTCGACACCAGCGCAACAAAAACATGGCGGTAAAAATTCATAAACATTTTCAATTAACATCTTCATTCAATCGAAGTTGAATCATTTGATTGGTCATTTTATTTCATCGACTTGTTATCGAAATTATTAATAAATTCAAAGCACAAAAATTGAAGGTTTGAAGCCAACATTTTCGTCACTGAATTGTAAAAAAAAAAAGACGATCATAAAGATTTTTTTTCATGTATTCTAGAACTGACGAATTTATTGAATTTGTTTTTTAATTCTGCAGGCACTCAAGTAACAGTGAGGCCAACAATTTCCGGGAGTCCTTACAAAAAGGTTCCAGGAACGACGAGCCAGCTGACGAAAAATCGTCTCGCATCTGTCTCGAATCCTTCTCATACAGCTGAAGAAATTGAACGATTAAAGGTATTTTTTGTTTTCGTTTTTTAAATTTCTCGAAATCGAAAAAAAAAAACTGAATGACAAGCCAATGCATTGTTTTTTTTTACTAAGATTTGAACTCTAGATCTCTAGTTTTCAAATGTTCGTCTTGAATATTTTCTCAAAATCATTTTATTGTAAAAATTTGTACGTTAATCTTGTAGTTCCACGTTCTCAAATGGTACTCGTAAAGTACACATTTTTTCGAAGCATTCTTTTAAAGAGAATCTGAAACAATATTATGACCCCAGTGTCTATAGCGCAAAGCTTTTGAGTAGGTATTTGATGTGACTGTGAACGATAAAAAAATAATGGTTCTTATGTGTTTGTAAAAATAAAATCGAAATTTTTCATTTTTCAGCCATCTTACAGTACCGAGGAATTGAATCAGGAAATGGCGAATTTAGAGGGTCTGATGAAAGACTTAAACGCAATAACGGCGTCCGAGTTCGAGTGCTAAAAGTTTTTCAACATAAATATTGACGAAATTGATCATGCTTGTGCCATTGTTTGACGTTGAAAAGCCAAAAAGTCAAACGTGTGGTCGAAAAAAAAGAAAACATCAAGAAACGTCGAGCTGGAAAAGCTGAAAGTAAGAGACTTCGACGTCCAGAAGAAGAAGAAGAAGAAGCAAGAAAAATAAATATGTAAGCACACATTTGCTCGCTGTGCGAGAAAATCGTCGCCACGACGAAAGAGCAAAAGCGAAAAAGCCACGAGAATCGACCCACCGCTTGAGTCGGACTAAATCCGTAAACTTGCCAATATTAGATAGTAATTAAAATGAACAAAACGTGAGGAACATAAAGAAGAAGAGGAATGAAGAAAAGAGTATCCTGCAGCCCGCTTTCGCTCTGAGAAAGTTTGTTTTAGAAAAAATACACCCGATCCTTGAAGGCAAAAAACAAATTAAAATCGAAGAGGCGAAGCTAGAGACGCAACACGAGATTCAAAAGAGAAAAAAAATCGTACGTAGCTAAGCTACAACGACTGCCATAGATAGTAAGTGAGAGTTATACGAATAAACTCTCAATTTCGTAGCGCAACGAGGAGTACGAAGAAAATAACAAAAAAAAAAAAAAAAAAAAACAAAACGGAACAAAAGTAAGGAGCGAGAGAAACAAAACAATTTCCTATTTTTTTATCCGAACCTCTATCGAACAAATTTTTCGATCCACGCACTATGTCCGCGACGATGTAGCAAGAAAAGAAAAAAAAAGCACAAAGGAGAAGAAAAAAAAATGTGCGATTTTCGTACCCCACTTATGGGAATTTACATATTTTTAAATTTCTAAAAATACTCAAATTAATCACGAAAGACTTATACAACAGAGTAACAGAAAAATAAGAACGATCGTTCTTCTTTTTGACCTTCTTTTTCAAATCCACGTCTTCTTTTAGCTAAAAAAAAAAAAAAAAAAAAAAATTTATTCAACATCGACGATATTCATATTTGTACGATTGCACAAATCCAAGATTATTCTAATAAGGAATTGAAAGTTTTTGTACTGCATTTTTTGCTACTACGGCCTCGATCTAAAAACGAAATTTAAAACACGCGAATGTAATTCTCAATGAAGTATAACGAGAAACAAATATTCATACTAAGTACATTTTTAAAAAACGCTTAAAAGCCAAGGCAGCTTTGATCGGAGACAAAATTAGCATAAAAAGGAATATAGACTCAAAAACAAAACAAAAAACACAAAACAAAAAAAAACAAATAAACAATGTGATTCGTTTTTAATACAAATTTTTCTATGGAATGCTTAGAACGCGACGTTGCCGAAAAATTGACGTGAGAGTATGGACGGGGAGCGAAAGATTTATTGGTACAAATGACAAGTGTGCGAAAAATTCGAATAATTTCAACAAAAAAGAAAACAAATCGTACTTCTGTCTACTTATATATATACTTATTTATATATATAAAAGTCAAAACCCTTAGTATTACGATCTCATTGGAAATGATTATTTCTTAAGATAATTCGCGATAAATTCGTCATTGTTTATATTATTTTTATTAATTGTGCATAAGAAAATGAAACAAATTAATGTATATTTACTACTGATAGGCTGCTTGAAAGAAAACGAAGAAAAAAAAACAGCGTCGCGGATCGACGGGTGTGTTCCTTTCGAATTCATTCCTTGAATGCATTTCTTTTTTTTTACGTATAAAAATTAACGTTTATCTATTCTTTTTATTTTGTGAAATAGTTTCAAAGTATTATTCCATAAATAACAATTGTGTATGGTTGTCGAGAACGAAACGCGCAAATTTTTGTTTTTTTTATACATTTTTTTAATCGTCCTTATCATTATCATTCCATGCTAAAATCTCCGAACGATTTATACCGCAATTAACGCGTTCAAATTATTTGCAATAACACATGGAACACTGCCAACATTTCGTTTTTTGGTCTCTTTCAAATATATAAATATATAAATATGTAAAAGTATTTCATCGTGACATATATTGCCTTTGTCACGTGATGCGTAAAAAAAAAAAAGGAAATGAAAAATGTCGCCTATACCGGCCTATACGCTGCGTAAGAAGGCCTACCGAACTTTTCTTTCGTCATCACAAAAGTATAAATTAATTTAGCCTAACTGCGTACTGAATTATTATTATACAGTAATATACACGATATTTATAACAATATTATTATTATTATTATTATACACGATTAATATTATTTATTAATTGTAATTACAAAGCGAGAAATATGCGCGTTAAGAAATATCAAACGAGAACATAAAGGAACAAATCTAGGGACGGGCTCAGCGAGCCAATTTTTTTACCATGTTTGTGAATTTTACAAAATAACAATAAGACATTGCTCGTCGATAATTGCCATCGAATATTTCATCTAATTGACAAATAAAATTAAAAAATCGGACTGAATTATAAAAGAAAAAGTAAACAAAGCGAAAATCGGAAAATTAAGAAAATCGTGCCCCCCCCCATTATACCGTTAATAAATCATGTGTAAATATTTTTTTTAAACAAATGGCCACTATACACACCAATCGAAATAATTATATTATTTATATCATTAGTACACTATTATAAATATTATTATTATTGTTATTGATAATGTAGCCAATTATAATTACAATAATATTTGTACTATACAAATAATAACGATATGACGCGGCCATCCTCACTCCCAACGACGGAAAAAAAAAACAAAAAAACATTCATAACAAGTGTGTGATAATATTTGTAAAACTTTTATTACGCGTATAATATTTTTAAAAAAATGCTATATTATTATTGTACTCTGTGTATATATACATATACACGAACAAGAAAAAAAAACACATTGTAATTAGTAGTGTGTATATGTATATAGCTAATAAACGATCTTATGTTCTACAAATTAAATTTTTTTCAATTCAAAATACCGATCACATTAATTCATTCCCCTTCGAATTATTTTGCAAACAAATGTGCGGTAGTTGTCTCGCCAAAGAATTTTTCTATGAAAGTTTTAAAAATTCTGCAAACAAATCTGTGGTCTAAGGTGCCGAATTTGAAAAACGGTTTCTTTTTAGCAAATTCTCAATCATAGAATAACATGTGACGAAGATTATAAAAATTTTTAAAAACTTCGAATCAGATTAATTTTCATTTTTCATTATTTCATTTGCAATTTCCAACATAAAAAAATATGCTGCTAAAAATACGAGAATGAAAAGTTGAATTTATTAAAAGCAAAAATAGTTGGGAATATATACATATAATTATTATAGAATAGAATATTATAATATTCTATTCTAATAATAATTGTAATAATTCTAATCTAATGTAATAATAATGGGAATAGAATAGAATAAGTAAGCTGCGACTTACGCAGACAAGCTCCCGCTCGAGACGGTCGACCAAAGCGGCCACTGCGGCAATGGCGTGTGTGGAGTGTGGACAACGAAAACATAAACACATGGATCGCAGCGAGCGCGCGGGCCGGGAGAGGGGAAGAACCAATCGGATTGATTCTCCATACAGGCCCCACAGTGCGCTTTCCCCGCTCATTTGCGGGACGTTTCTCCTACCTCTTACTACCACCGCGATACGACGCGCTTGCCTCTACACTGTGGTCACATGTTTGTTTTCGTTGAATTCCCGGAATTGGCTCTACACCAAGGACACATTTATTTTCATTGAATTCCCCGAATTGAGTAACCGAGGGCCATGGCATTGTACTAGCTGATCGACACAATAGTCGAATACAAAGCCAGCCCCGATCGCTGGCGTTCTCTTGAACTTTCATGTGGGAAAAATAGAGAGGGGCTATGTAGTAAATCGTGTAAATCGTTGTGACGTTATCAAATCGTAATATTGGAATATATAATAGTGCGCTAGGGCTCGCGTTGGCTTTTATTTTTAATGCTTCGGGTCGAGCAGCTACCGCGTCTCTTCATAAATAATGCTACAGAATGAACGATAAGGACGAAGGAAAATGTGAGTAGGGATTATCGAAAAATAACTTGTTGCATAAACTCCATTAAATTTAACTTTATTCCACCATCCAAAAACCCTTTTTTGTACAACTCTCGGAACCACGCATTTCGAGGATTCATTGTTTATTATTTTTGTTGAATTTTTTTTTCTTCATATTATTATTTTTTCAAATTATGTGTTTTTTCTTGTATTCTCATAATTTTTCGCCACCTGTTATATCATTCGCACACGTACCTATCTTACAACCGAGAATTGACATGAGATCAAATATAGAAACGTTTACGAGAACGCGGGGAAAAAATTTGTAACCGCGCTGTAATATTTCTGGGGTATGTATAATTTATACATACGTGATAATTCTATATATACACATACATTTATATATGTATCATACATATTGGTATGTGTATAATATATATATATATACGCGTGTACGTGATTGTGATAATCTAATTACAATATAATTAGTTAAAATTCAATTGAGATTTAAAAATCGCGCACAGAAGTAATCTCATAGTTCATTTTAGTTTGCTGTGTTCATTGCTCCGCCAACGAAATGTATTTCGTGATGTTTACTTTTCAGCCTCACTGGAGTATTATCTTTTTTTGTCATATTTATTTTTTTAAATGAAATTTAATGCCAGCTTGATAAAAAAAAATGGCATAATTAATTTTTGTCCTTTTCATTTGATCGATCGATATTTTCAATAATCACAATTTATATTATTTTACAGTTAAAGTGAGTTTTGAATCGAGATATATAACTAAGTGCATAGATTGAAAAATTAATAATATACAAACGAAATAGTTACGTGTAATGATTGTTCTTCTAACAAAGCTGGGCTTGATATATTTTTTTTTCTTTCAAATTCAATAAATTAGTTATCGCGGAGACTAATAAAGATTAAACTGTAAGCATATGTGTCAGTGGATTGCACATGGAGTTTCATTATTTCCCGGTTATTTTGCTGTTGTTATTTTCTTCATTTTGTTTCATTATTTTTATTTCATCCAGTCGACATTATAGGAACTGAGACTGTGGGAATATTAACGAGTATTTATAAGTTCACTAAAGTCCGCAAATCTTGATAACGCGATCGTCCAACACATACATCTCGATTAACATGGTCTCGATAATAATCGCGGTTTTTCACTCCATCCTTTTTTTTCTCTCACTTCCTTTCTTTCTCCCACTTACAACGCTCAACACACGTGAAAACAATATTTTTTTCTCTTTTTTCATATATTATTCCATTCAAATCGTTTCTTGTTTTGAAAAATCGAAAAACCAGCACTTTCGTAGTACGAGTTTTTAGGGAACATCGAAGAAATATTGAGTAGACCAAAAGTTTGATTTTTTAATCGTCCCCAATTATTTCGACTAATCGATGAAAAAGCTTGTAGCTAAAAAAAATATAGTTGGGAGTGTCACGAAATGTTTTAAAATTAATATATAAAATTATTATTAATATACGTATCGTATATGAATATATATATGCGCTATAAACTATAGCTTTCATTATATATGTATATATAAAGTGTCGCAAACAAAATTTGTCTATCGCTGTACGATCGCTGCGAAACGATCTTCGAATTTCATTCTTCACATCGATTTACTTCTTTCATTTTTTTGCCACATGATTTATCATTCGAATAACTTCGAACGTTCGTTCGTAACATCAAATAAATTAATAACAATTCTCGCGACTTGTACACGTTCCTTTTTTTTCTTAATGGCTCTCTCGCATACTCTATTTGAATAAATGTTCTATCTTATTAATTGAAAACCTACAGCTACAGGGCCAAATTTTTTTGTTCTCTTTTATCAATCATTTGTATTTTCACTCTTTTTTTTTTACGGTTTTTTCGTAAATATGATATGTCAAGTAAATTAACAGCTATGTGTGTTGATGATTTTTTTCTTTTTTTACATATAATATCGATACAGTGCCACTTTTGAGACTTTCTGGTGATTTATTCGACCAGTTTTTCATCGAAAAACCTGATTCATTTTGGGCATTTATCACTCGTGTGATGTGATTCTTAATTTTCCTTCTTCCGATAACAATCCACAGTCCTCCCTTGTCCCTCCCTTATTATTTATAATATATCTCGGTGTGAATATTTAGTGTGTTTCTGTTCATAGAATCGATATGAAAAAGATGTTCACTAAATGTGACGGGACGCATGTGCATTTCGCTCGTATCCTATTTGATATTTTGCTTATTAAACTTCACGATTTATTTTTTTTTTTCACTCGCATACCAACGGGCGGTTTAATTTCTAAGGTTTCAGACTGGCATTTTAACAAATGAATTATGATAACGGTTATGATAATGGAAAATATTAAAACGTCATTGTTTCTCGTTGCAGTTTTCCATTAACGTCAATCAATAATTCAACGCGTTAAGAATAATTATTGATGCTAGAATTTTTTAGTGAAATTCAAGAATATTAATGATTGATTGAATTTCAAAACGTTGGCAAATTTGAAAAAATAAGCTCATTTAGTTAAAAAATCGTTTTTACACTCTTCGTTAAATACAAATGATTATCGTTCATTTAATAAAATAAGATTTTTCTATTAATCATTTGAATAAGGTTGAAATAAATAAAAAATTGAAAGAAAATAATAATATGCCATCTTGAGCAATCCTTGCGGTGATAATTTGATAAAACATAAGAGCGACGCGCAGCGCTCGTTGAAGGAAGTACTCGGAAAATCGCGACGAGAATTGTCAGTGATACATATTTGTTTTCTTAAGACTAGAGCCCGAGTTTGATAAAATTCAGTGACTTCAGGGACTCTGTCCCTCCACGAGTTGACGTTGAAGCACGTGTATTGTTTGACAAATATTCGGAGCTTTTTTCGATGCGCAAAGCACAAGGATTTGTTAGACCCGCGATACGTCACTAATAATTCACAGCGGATCGATTTGCGCTTTATTTGATAGATAATATTTGACAATTGAGCGGCGGGTTTTTACTCAATTGTAATAATGAGCCACTAAGCAGAGTATCAATTTTGCAACTACCTTAATTATCGCGATATTATGTAATGCCTAAAACTTAAAGGAACTATGTATTTAGTAGAGTGACGAAAAATCATGTTCCAATGTTTTCTTTGATCGAGAGACTTCTTTGAAACCTTTTTTTTTAAGTGGATTTTTGAAGTTTCTTTTTGAATATAATAACAAAAAATATTGCACGGATGTAAAGTGTGAAAAAATAAAAATAAAAGTTCAAGAATATTCATCACTTTTTGGGTCAAATATTGAGCATTTTAATAATCAAGACGATGGAACAAAACGATTTTTTATCACTCTAATGATTGATCTAGTATCGGGAAAGTTTGACAGTCATCTGAACGTCCATTTAACACCTAAGTCCAGGGATGATTTGGCCCAGTCTACAAAGTTAAATGTGTGTACGTGTCTTTTTTGTTTGCCACTTTAAAAATTCTATAGCTTTAAAAGGTAATGATTCGGAAAAGTCAGTTGGATAAGACTTGTAGCTCGAATCATTATTGGTTCAAAACAACGATATGATTTTTTCGATCATTCATCATTCGCGAATGAATTTAAAGCTAATTTATTAAAATTAGCTCGGAAGAGCTTCAGTCACTTTCGCTACACAACCTGTGCGTTTAGTTTGTTTTTTTTTTTTTTTTTTTTTTCACAACATGCCTGAGCTTAACCTTTCGTTTAACCCTCGAATCGCGGTTGGAGCCATTTTGAGGAGCGTGTAAAACAAAAAAATACATTTTCAATATTTTACGAGGCCAAGAAAAAAGAAACGACTACACCAAGTGCGATATCGACAGAGCGTTTTTTCGATAAAATATCGATATGTATATCGCCACGTTTAAGAAATACGCTTAAACGTTCAATTGATCACGGAGGAGCTCCGGGCCTTTGTTCAAAAGTCAAGTCAATCTGTATTTTCGTTGATCTCATAAAGTTTTAATACCGAAAAACAAAGGAAAAAAAACCAGCGATCGTCTTGTCTTTTGGGGCACGGAGATATTCGTCCAAATTCGATAATTCCTCGACCTAATTCTTTCTGCATGATTTTTTAACGGAAAAAAAATGGCAAAGCAAATTTGATGATAAAATTTATCGTGAAAATTACCGTGATATATTGAAACGTGGGATCAAAGTGGAAAAATTGTACTTGTTATACATTGTCAAGTTTGTTTTCAAATTAAAGACACAATAATGTACGTGCAATGGCTCGTTTTTAGTTTCCACAGATACGTTGGAAACCTTCTGAATGCGTATTAAAAATTTTCTTAATAAACACGTTTTTCAACGTTTTTGAATACAAACCGATTAAAAATCGAACAAACACAATTTTTTCATTCAATTATTTGACTGGACATCAGAACTTATCACTCAGTCCAGGACAGTTTCTTCAATTGATCAATAAACGTATTTTTTATCATGACTAATATGTAAATGTCGTTGATTCTTAAAAATGTATTTTATGTCTTTCGGTTCCAATCACGGTAATTTTCAAATGTAATTATTTGAGTGTTGTTTCTTTGGAAACTGTGAATTTTGTTAAAATACACCATTTTTTGGAAGTCCATTGCGAAACGCATGATAAGTTTGCCTGCTCCGACCGCATAATTATCCTAACTATCCATGATTTTCAGTTCAATTTATTTTCGTATCGTTTTGTATTTAATGTTCCACGCAGAACGATCCACGAATGGGTTATATTGACGGTTGATTTTGTTCGAGACAGGCAGAAAGGGATCCGAGAAAAAAAGGACACGGATAACGTCACATTTTTTCACAAAAACGCTCACGACTGTTCATTTTTCGAGCGTCCATCACGCTCACTTATTATACAATCGCAATGAGCGGCGACGAAAAAAAAAAAAAAGAAAATCAGCCCATCAATATCAACCTGACTCACTCACGACTCAGACGATTTTTCTGCAGGAATTTCACACTCGATTTTTCACAAAGTTCCATTAGAAATCGTTCCTTCGGATCTGTTTTTTCTTTTTCTTCTTCCAGTTGCCTCGTAATAAAACAATTTTAAGGAAAACAGCTTTTCACTCGTCAAGCTGCGCGTGATCAACCGACTTACAAGAAGACCGTGTGCGTGTGCGGTAATTTTAAGGTCGCAAGACTCGCTATGAGAAGAGCCGAAGCGGTCAACAACGCTGGAGCTATCAATGGAGCTCCTACGAGTGTTTGATAAGTCGCTGTTCCAATAAGGCCCGACAACCGAATACCAGCTGCCATGAGACCAAAGCCGGTACACCTTAAACATTGAAAAATACAGCAATTTTTAGTAATCCCTTAATTGAAAAGGTAGAGTTTTAAAATAAATATAAATTTCTCATGAATATAAAAACCTCAAGTGGGTGGGGAAGCTCTCAATAGTGACAAGAGTCAGGGAAGTCCATGCTACAGCAAATATCGCAATGAATCCACCCTCGAAGCCCAGGACTGCTCCACTGTTAACGTTTACGAGCATCAGACAGAGAGCAGCAATGGAGGATAGGAAAAGCGACAAACCTGCGAATGAAAAACATACCACTAACAGTTCAACCCAAAAATCATTGAATTTTGCGACTCCATTTTTCTTTAGCTCAACAGAAAAAAATTAACAGGTATATCCATCGAAGTTGAATTACTAAAATAGGAATAACGAGATGAAATAATATTTACCGATCATTTTTGGCCGCTGAAGGACTGTTAGGGCTATACCGGCGAGTGCCGCTGCAGGAACAAACGCAAGTTGAGCGACCAAGTGACCATGAAGCGCTTCTTCAATATAAATATTGTAATCGAGGTCAAGAGTTGGACAAGGACCACTTAAGCTCAGTTCGGTATTGTTCCTGAGTGTGCATCTCGTGAATACCTGAGCGGACAGATCGGTATCGACGAATCTGAAATTTTCGAACAAAGTTTGTTAGTAAGTCGTTGAATTAACGAATGTTGAGGCGGAATAAAATATTGTACCCTTTATCGCAAAAAAAAAGTCATTTTTTGTACCACCATTTTATTGGTTTCTAAAGTAGTTTATAAAAAACCGTAAATATTCGGGACAAAACAAAATATGAGAGAGATAACGAAAAGCCAATGCACGTTTTTATCGAACACGCTCGATGTTTCGAGATAATAAATGTTGCATCTTGTTCTCTGAGCAGAAGAGAACAACGTCTAACATTTGTTTTTCTTAAAATATCAAGCATGCTTGAAAAAAAATGTGGAACAAGACTATCACCGACTGCACGACCGATGGATTACCTTAATTCAAGAATTTTACACGTTTGTTACGTATTTCGGTTCTTACTTGGACTCGACAATGACACTGTCGGTGAAGTGCGTCTTGCTAGATCTTATGCTAGTAAAATCTACAGATTGGAAGGTACAGTTGTTGAAATTCACGTGGCTAAAAACCATCTTGGTGAATCTGAAATGAAAAATAATTACAAAAACTTGCAATTTCCTTCTCAAAATACAGATTTGTCCTATTCAATGTTTCAAATCTCTTATAATATTTGAAAACGTAGTTAAATGTGATAATGCAATTGAAAATGAGAAAATAATTCATTTTTTTCTAACTCACTTGCAGTTTAAGAACCGTGAGTCTATGTACTGGCGGTTTTCGAGCGAACCGGTAAAAGTGCGATCCTTGTATTCCTTTTCGACTAGGTGTTCAGTTTGCGACTCGTATTCCTTGGCGCGAATCAGTTTGAGATATTCCGGACACCACACCATGAGACCGTAAAGCCTGATAAGGACGAAAAAATTGTACTTTCGATCGTATGTTGATCAACAATTTTCAAAATGAATCAATTTGATAAAAGTTGCACTTTAAGGCTCGAAATATTCGCTTATGTTGGATTGTTTAACTAGAATCATGGGAAGAGAATACAAAGGGAAAATACGAAGTCTTACCCAAATGCAACGGCGCACCAAATGATGAGAAGTACGACAGTTACTCGAAGATAAGGCATTGAAAAGAGCTCGAGAAACGAATTCCAGAACTGTAAACATAACGTAAAAACGCAACGATCATATGGTGAAGAAATATTTTCCGAATATTTCTGATTAGCCGATTAACGATGTTGAAAAAATACCATTTCAATGGAGTACATTATATCTGCCAGTACGCTCGTATGATTGGCAGGTGATGGGGGTGCCAAACCTCGAGGTCTTTTGCTTGGCAACTCGAGTTCCGATAATTGATATTGGGCGCCAGCAACGCCTTTTCTCGCATTGTTCCTTTTGTATATCCTCTGTAGATGATAAAACAATTATCCGTGAAACGTCAGCATTGTTAGTGATCTCAATATCGACAAATTGATTTTGTTGTTGTTGTGGATTAATAAAAGTTTATTAATAGATTTTAATATAGTTGAAAAATTTGATTTACCAGCATTATTCTATCGACAGTAAACACAAAATTACCCAATTTTCTTCTTTTGCTGGTTGTTTGAAAAAAATTTATACAGAGTTAAAACGTATGGGCAAAAATAATTCAATTAACATGGTAATTGATCATATTGCTCTTAAAACATTAATAACAGCTGGAAATTGGATGATTAAGAATCTAATTATTAATTAAAAATAAAAATGTGTCTTAAGCAAAGAAAAATACTCAAAGGTTTGGAGTTGTCATCAAGTACCAAAATGACTAATGCTCTAGAAGAGTTCCTCCACGAAATTCATAAAAATAAAACACGGTGTTTTCTTTGTTTATGAAGTAAAATATTCTGAATAAGAACTAACCTGGTAGACCATCATAGCCTCGACGTCATGACCAGCTTCGACCAGATACCTAGGGCTTTCAGGAAGGAAGATAAGGCCGACAGTGGCGCAAAGAGCAGGTAAGCAACACAGGAGTAAAAATCTATGCCATGCGCTAAAATGTTCTTTGTTTTCCAAAACGACCATTTCACCGGTGCTTGGTACAACGGCCCAGGCCAATAGAGCGGCGTAAACACCACCTAGTGCAGCAGCCCCGACAAGGATTCCAGTCCATCGTCCTTGGCTGGCTCGTGGACAGCATTCAGCAAGGTATGGATAAGCCAGTGGCACAGTTCCGCCGACGCTATTATCAAAATTGCCTCAAATTTATTGTGGCTCTCAAAAATTTAATGTTCAATTCATCAACATATCGAAGCATTTATTTACCCAATAGCGGAACAAAATCTTGCCGTCATAAAAGTGCCATAAGTCGGCATGAAAGTTGCAACGCCGCTGAATAAAGCATGCACCGACATGGCAGAGAGAAGAGCTCGGCGTCTTCCCAATCTGTCGCCGAGTCCTCCCCATCCTAATCCTCCGATGGCCAAACCCATGAGCGTTATATTTCCCAGCCATCCTTTTTCGTTATCCTCTATGCAGAGCTCCACTTCTGCGCTTGGCAAAATGTATGGTACTACAAAAAATTCAACCGTGTCCGCAGCAAGACTCAAACCCGCGCACAATGCAGCAAGCAGTTGAAAGTATCCCACTCCCGCCTGTTGGTTTAGAAACATGGTTTGTTTTATCAAGTTTCCATTTTTCTTACCAATGACAAAATCTTTTTCTACAATATATTTCCATAATATTGATAGAACTTCAACCATAATAATAATAATTTTGACTATTTCCAAGCATATTTATAGTTATACTGATTTTTTAGCCAACAAATGAACAAAAACTTGGTTTTAATTTTTTGAGTTTTGATCCATTTCATTATAGAGACAAAAATTCAAGAGGATCCTTGACAACAATTTATCTCTTCAACTTAGTGTGGCAAAGGGTTAAAAATAATAATGATAACAACAACAGTGACGTAATGATCGATAATTTAATATTTTAATTATTTTTATCTCAACACGATTATATATCACCCCTAATTATAATTATAATTGTTAAAAAGTGAGAATGTTGACGTAAAAATTTGTTGGGCTTCAGCAGTAGAGACTATGGGATCCCATTATTGTTTTTTGTCTAGGAAACATTTACAAAAAACGGTGTGATTTTAATTGTGAATAATTGAAAAAAACTTTTATATTTTTTAGAGCTTCTGCACGGCACAATTATTTTTCACTCCGAAACGTCAATTTACTATTACGAAAGCGACTAATAAATTGCGCGATTAACCTAAAAGCCATGTTACGGGAAACAGCTGTCAAAAACAAAAAAATATTGTTTACAGGAAAATCTTTGAGATATCCAGGTAACTCTCGCGGTGTGTATTTCAGTTTGACGATCGAGTTGTCCAGCACTGCTTCGTCCATGGTAAAAGTTTTATAAAAATTCGAACCCAGTCCGGGATATATAGTTCGTTAGGAAAATATATGTAGGAATAAAAGCTCGAAATAAAACGAGGGTACAAACGAACGAACGGTATAATAAGAAACGAAAAAAAAAAAGAACAGTGCAACGTGAACACAAAGCGAATCCGATGTCCCCGCCGGGACGCGCGTCTCGCTTTGGTTATGTTTCTTTCACATCGCGTTGATGCAATTTCCCTAGCAACCAATCCCTCTATCGGAGTCTCGAAATCGGAATTAATAACGGGGATACCATAGCGGTGACAAGGATCTTTCCAGAAGGGGTCATCCCCCTTCGATCTTCTGTGGTAAACGTACGTAACAAAAGTATATAAATATCCCTTTTAAGCTTTTGTGTACAAAGAAATGGTGAAAAGGATAAGGTTCGTTTAAAGGTTTATCGGTTGGAGCGTCAAGTTTGTAACATTAAAAAGAAAAATAAAATCATTATCACACGATTCGAAACAGCATAAATAATAATAATAAACAGATATAGAAATAACAATCGTATCGTGTATCTATTGAAGTGTCTTGACGAGCTGACTCATCATCGCCCATGGTCTAGTCCAACTTTCTCTCTCTACGTCTGAACGTGAATTTGTGGGGGGGAACATTCCTTTCACAAAATAAAGAAATGACAAGGGAGAAAATGCTCAAAATTTGAGCTCGAAGTGTTTCAACAAGAAAAAAAAATGTACTCGTTTGAATTTTATCACACACTCGTACTGAAGTGAACCGATTTTTTTTTCTTGCCAAATTTACGTTGTCCGCTTTGTTCCATAAACATATGAGAGGATCTCACGGAAACGCAGAGGAAACGCTCTTTTTTCATACGATACAATTTCAAAAACTAAATCTTCGCCGAATGAAACTTTATCATACATCATGTTCTTCAAAAACTTTTTTTTTTTAATAATACGTTTGAATTTTACCGAAAAATTCAGGGTGCACTGTTGACAAACTATGTTAAAAGTTTCAACAGTATTCACTGTCTCGTGATCAAAATATTGGCAATCAGAGACAAAAATTCCCATTTTTCGGAATAACCCCGAGCGAATTTCAAAAAACAAAAAAATCAGGAATTTCGATCGTTCGGTTTCAGAGATACAATTACGTAAAGCTTTGTGTATTTTATTTGGAAAAGGTGATTTTTTCACAAACACACTAAACTTCGAATTAGACATTTTTCCCAAAATTTGATATCTTTTTATATTTTTGTAAGACATAAAAACCAATATTTTTAGATTATTTCGCGAATTGTATCGAAGTTTTTCAACAACTAACCGAAGTGATAGTAATTGTTACGAAATAAGATAAAAAAACATATGTACCTGTTTAATAGCGTCTTCGTGAAATTGAGCGAGAAGGGTCGTATCGGCAGTCGAATCGATAAGATCGTGTTCGGCCGAATCGGCCGATGCCGTACCCACCCCGGCGGCGGCTGTGGCCTCGTTCGATTGGGTGGTCATCTCCTCGGTGTATCGGACACCTCTAATAACACCGGATCGTTCTCCGGTTCCGGGGTTCTGTAAACCTCCGGGAGTAGATAACGTACCACCCCCGCTGCCTACAAGCCACTGGCTTTCCTCCTCCGACGGGGGCATCACTGCCACCAACCATCTGAAAATTTGTCCAAATTCTCTTGAACCCTCTCTTCTCCATTTTTCTACACTCTGATCTCCATAAATTGTTTTTATTTCGTTATCCATCTATTTTCTAAATAAGCTTTTTTGCGACAAGCCATGAGCGCAGAGAAAATAAATTTTGTAAAATACATACAGTACTAAAACATGACATAAGGCGTACGGAAAAGTGCACTTTTAACTCCTAGTAGTTAAAAGCGAGGAAAACGTAGTTGGGTTATTTAAGTTTTATGTTATTCAAAGAGAAATCACAAAATTCTCATAAATTAAATTGTTACAAAAGTGAAAAATGTCCTGTCAAAAAGTGCAAAGCCCTGTCACCCCAACGCTTTGGACCCACGTGATTACCGAAATTACGATCTTCTCCAAAAAAAGTAAACAAAACAATATAAATACACCTGAACCAATTAAAATCACATTCAATGGAGCGATAATGTGTTATTTTTAATGTGTATATGAACCTTCGATGTTCCGGGAAAAAAAATGACTCAAAAAACGAATGTTTGGTTTAACGTAATTTGACTGTTATTTTATCGTTTATTGAATGACGTCACAGGCTATTATTGGAATTGAAACAGCTGTTAGGCTGTGGTAATCGGGTGTCTGTATACCACGTCAGGAAATAATTGGACACGTGGCACAGTAGCGAGGTTTCAATTGAAACAAGTGCTCAACAAAAAAATGAGGGAACATTAAAAGTGTCGTTACTGTTGTTAGCGTGCCATGCGGTTGAGAAGAAACAAAAGTTTATGTGAATAATAAGTTGAGGGAAATAAAATATTCGTAGGTTATTTTCTGTCGTATTCCGACGCGACGAGGGGGCGGGCAGCAAAAAAAATTGCGCGGAAAGCCTTCGTACGTGTGTGGTAAGCTAGAAGATTAATTGATGAAATTAATGCAACGTCGTGCCCGCGGTCGTCTCGACCGCAACGCGATATACGTAAGAACACAAAGTGCCCGTGTGTTTCGCGTGTCCCTACATACTAATTCATCGATCTGCCAACAGTAGGGAAAAAAAGTCTCACTACTTCGAGACCCACATCAGCGACGTTGCCTTTTACAAAATCCGACATGCCCTTTGCACGTCCTGACAATTCAACGACGAAATTTATTTCATATTATTTTTTATTTATCCTCTTGTTTTTATTTTTATTTTTTATATTATTCATTCGACAAATCCATTTTTCAAATTACTTTTCAATTTCTAATCACTGGAATATTTCTTGAAATTTATGACAAGCCCCGAGTTTGTCAAGAGTCAATATTTAAAAAAAGATGACTGTAATTTATTGGTAGCGGAATCTTTCGACACGGAAACCAGAGATAATACAGTCGTTATTTACAACGTAGTTAACTGCGAACGGTTTAGCCTAAGCGTGTGTCTCTCGTGAAAGACGAATGGCACTTCCGCCATTGTAAATTCAGACCGAACGTTATTTTGCCAAATATACAACAACGAGTTTTTTTTTTTATCAACGCATTCATGAGGAAACAACGAATCTGCCGGTACGAACTTTCCATTGGATTTTGGAAACTTTTTCAAGAATAAATACAAACGATATGACTTACGACTTTAACGTTTCCAGAATTATCATTATTTTGGTAAATTGAAATTATTCGAAAAACAAATAAACACTGTTCTGTCGAATTACGAACGTCGGGCAATCCACATTATCCTATGTAACGTTTTTCCACTGATTCACAAGCACACTACTGTTGATACACTGGATTATAACTGATTTGCTTGTTTTACAGTCACTTTGATGAGCAAATTTTTGAAAAATTGAAATATAATAATAACTTGGACGCCGATTGAAAATGTACACAAATGAGGAGAAAAAACGTAATAACGTCAAGAAGTTGGGCAACACGCGAACCAAATGATGGGTCTCGAGGTAGACATTCGTCGGCATCAGATATGGTCCCTCTCGGGACTCCCGCAAATATTGAACGAATGCCACACAGCGATAAAACCACTTTTCACAAACCTTATTCGTCGCTTGCTTTACCAAATATATAACGTGTTCAGGTGTGTACAGCTTTATTCGTTTTATACTTTAATGTTGAAATTTCCAATTTTATAATTTGATAAACCTACAAGTATTTAGCATGTAAATATTTTGTTTTAAATACAAAATAACGTGGCCCTTTACTATATATCGTTCGTGTACGTACGTAAGCGCGTGTTAAAATATTTTAGATCCAGCAAAAATTGAAAAGTGAACTACACGTGTTTCTCACCGGTCGAAAAATTTGGTTGAATCAGAATTTCGAAATTAGCCTAATTTTTCTCGATAACGCCACTTATTTTAGACTCAACATCACGTCACGATAAAACGAAAGTGCGTGATTGAAAAAAAACTTTCACACAAATTGCACAATAGGGTGTTCCAAGGAAAATCGAACTCGAAATCGAGGCTCGATTCTTAAGATTATTATTACGGTTTTTTTTGCATTCAATTTCTTTAACGAATTAAATCAATAACGTCAGCATTCTAACCCTTAGGTGTATTTGCAAAGCAGAATTTTAAATCTAGCATTTTTCCAAACATGCTGATATTTTTTTTTCCCCCCGATAACCAAATTGTTGTGGATTTTGTAGAAATTCTTGTAGAACTTGGTTTTGGGAAACAAAATCATGAATTGTTTTATTTCACATCAATATATCAGGCAAATAATTCATCGTTATTCATATTTTTAAAACGATTATCTTTTGTCAGCTCTCACTCTCGTCAGTATTTTCCCCAAGGAGTCAATACACCTGGAAATTTAACGACAACAAAAAAGACAATAAAAAATTAATTCATAGAGAATAAACCTATGGGAATAATTTGATAACGTAGCTCAGAGTTAGTTAATTTTGTGAAATAGAAACTTTGAAGTGCGATGATTTGAGTGATTGGAAAAAAAAAAAAAACATTGACATCGATCTATTTACAAATGTAAACAAAACAGAAAGAGCCGTGTAGCGTTTTGCTATTTGTACTAAAATCGCAAAAAAAAGTATCACAATAAAGTTAAAGTAATAGAAGAAAAAACATACACTAATTAATGTGGTTTAAGCAACGGTCAAGCGCAACATGTCAACATTTATTTGAAGTTTACATCTTATATAGTGTTTGCGGCCTTGGTAGGGGTCGTATCACACGATGTCCTCGAAAACAATGAAAGTCGCGTGTGGGTAGTTGGAGAGAAGCGCGTGTTACGACCTCGATCGGTGTCAATGTCACACAATCGGTAAAACAGATCTGTCGGTGCCTCGGTCAGCTTTATATACAGAGGGGATTCCCATTTTTATTTTCTTCTGCTAAACACCAAGAGAAGGGGTGTCGAGGTCACTCGTGGTAGCAGAACACGTGTTGGAGTGCTATACAATCCGCTGTAACGAGTTGTAGCCACATGTATCGTGTTACCGAATTCATACTTCGGGACTACATTCGCTATTTGCTTTTCTCGGTCGTTCGTTTTTTCAACGTTTCGTATCAACGTCATTTGGAACTACAATTTTTTTTTCCAAATCTTCCAGTGTTTATTTCTGTCGTAACGAGGTCTTTTTTTTGAACCCCTTTCTCATTCTCTTAATCCGACAACCACAGACGTTTGTCACACAACGATGACATAATTGTACTTTTGATCGTTTCACATCCGTCACGATACTCGTGTATTCGTTTTTTTCTTTCTTGACTTCTACGTTTCAAAATAAAGACCGCGTTACTTGACAGCTTTTTATAGCAAATGTAAATTAATTTGAAAATGATAAAAAAAGTTTTCTTTGGAAAAGAAAGAATGAAATGAAATATTTATGCTGCAAGGCCTCGAGACGTTATTTTTTCTCTTTCAATATGACTATTATAAAGTAGTTATATATATTTTTTAATTATTACTTCAAAAAAATTTGTTTTCGAGTGAAAATTATTCCTTCGGCTATACACTGGTACGAATACGCGACGTCAATTTAATGTTTTCCTAGAATTTGTTTAGAACATAATTTTAGTTAGAAAATCGCTCGTGACAAAAGAAAAATAGACGATTGAAGCCCGAGAGCCAAGCGTATAAAAGGCCGTGGTGAAATAGGTTTGCAGGTGAAGGGTTAACAGCAAAGTTATTAATGAGAAAGAGGAATAAAGAATAAGGCGCAGGCTTTATTATGATGTGAAAAAAAAAATCAACTTTTAGCGTTGGTTTCTATATTGACATCGAACGCGTGAATAAAAATATTTCGAATGTTTTACGCAGTTATTTTGCGGTAGTAACATGATTTTACGATATGTTACCAACGAATTGCAATTCCGGCGTAATATTTATAGCGAAAAAAATCAATTCTCCTTGTAATATCGAATATTTTTTTTAATCTCACGCTAATCCCTGACCTAGTCAACGTATATATATAAAAAGAATGTAAATTTCAAGCGACCGGGACATTTGGTTACATATAAAGGAGCATTACACACGTAATCTGATTTTGCAAAATTGATCAATCGAATTACAAAAGTTTTATTATGTTCACTGACCTGACTGACTTGTTTTCGTAGCAACGAGATCACGTATTAAAAAATTTCCGTAACCGGAAATCGCAACATGTGTTAATTCCTAAATAAATAAAAAAGGCGAAGATTTTGTCTAAAAGTTCAAAAAAGCTCACATTACATTCGGTCGGTAACTCGTTTGCTCGGTCGGTAAAGAGCGATTATTTAATCACTGCATGGATGAATAATAATCTTAATTCGCCTATTTGCGAATCGAGACTCCACGTTTATTCTCACGATATTTCAACACGAATAATAACACAATTAGCACCGACCCAGTCGATCGTCATGTCGGTGAAATAATTCCAACACTGTTTTTATTATTTTTCCCTTCGTCTCGAAAACACACGACTTGGACGACGTACGAGATTTCCGTTTTCTTTTTATTACCCGCACACTTATTCGAGCGGAAGATATTGTTTTATTTCATCATTATTAAGTAAACACTATTTATGGACTATACGTGGATGAAAATTTAATTTTCATTGCTTTTCGTTCTTTTATCTTCGTTCTACGCGAGTATCCAATTGTACGGATACACAGCTTTCTCACGTATTTTCAAGTTCCTGCTTTTCGTTCGGAGTTATCGTAACTACGGATTTTTTTATTATTGATTGTGTTTTTTAACATCACTATTATATCGAAGACAGCTCGAAATTTTAAATGAAAGATTGAGACCCAGCATTTATCTAAATTCACTAATGATTTATCACCGGGAGTAACATCGCTCGGATCGTTTATCGAGATGACATTTTTCACGTCTTGTGGCGGTATGCGTGTAGGGAAACATTGTGTATCGATTCTGAAAACGCTAGGAGGGTTTACTATCCCGCAGTCGCACGTCGACCCTGCCGAGTCTCTCGCGCGCGTTTATGTCCAACAAACCCTCCAACCCCTCCCTTACGTCCTACCTAGGAATCATATACCGGGTGGCCCATTACAAATATTCTCAATGCAATAAATTCGATCCTCCAACGATACAGTGAATTATTTTTTTTCAAGTTTTCGACAGTATCTCATTTATCGTCAATTCTTTGTTCCGTTAACGGTCGTACATCTCGATCGTTGATTTCGTGCGATCACAAATTTTGTCACAGTTTGAAGAATGTCAACTTGGGAATAATTTCGCAGCAGTTAATGTGACTTTCAAAATCGTTTCATTCCTTCAAAACCACAAGTACAACCATTATTGATACTATAGCCAAAAAAATTGTAAGTTTTCATTTTCAATTCCTTCGTCATACAGAAATAAATGAATTTGACAAGAAATAGACCCTGGAGTGTTCGATTAAATATTCTTCTTAAGAGAAGTGTGGGAAAAAAGTTCAAGGTTAGGGTACTGCCTCAATTAATTATTACGCCGGGTCTAACAGACCCTGGCGTAATAGTATAGTGACGCCTTTTGGTTTTTGGATCAGCAAAAAAGTATGTTACTCAAACTATTTCGTTCTAAAAAAAATGGCGTATAAATGATATTAGAAAAGACTTGCTAATGATATCAAAGAAAAGTTACGTGTAGCCTGTTTTTCCGAGCCAGTTTGCTGGGTCTCGCGGACCCAGTCTGAGCAAATATTTACATTTCGAAAGCTTATTTAAATTACTTAATAGAGAAAATTTTATTTAATCTTTCAATTCATTCTAAGTATTAAATATTATTCATTCATTCAATAGAACGTTCTCAAGAAAGAATTTGATTGTAAAATTCCATTAAACTTTTCCATTCAAAATTCGATTGAGAGATTTAGTTTACATCTTTTACTCTCAACAACGGGACACCCGGTATATTATTTTTCGGCTAAATGTATACTTGTATCAGATGTAACGGCGCAGTAACGGCAACGCAGAACTCGCACTTACTTTTCCCAGCTAGTATCTTTGTATTTTGAGTTTATATTTTGTGTTTAAATAGATAGTAACAGAAATAATAATTCGATCAAAACTTTCCAATTTTAGTTATTTTTTCGATATGATTCTAGTATTTTGATAGCAGTTGAAGGGTTTTGTTTTGTTTTGTTTTTTTTCATTTGTTCAAAAATTTGACAAAATTATAACTATGAAAATAAAGCGTGTAAAGAATAATTGAATGTCATTAAATTCTACGTTAACGCAACGTAAATTAATGAAAAATATTGAAAATTTTTATTACGCACAAACGTAAATATCTGATCAAAAATTTGTTGTAAATTTAAAAAAAAAAAAAATTAAATGGAACGAATCTTTCACTTTTTTATACAACGGGGTCAATAAATAATAAAAATAAAAACTTGATCAGCGCTCAATTTGAAAGACCCGCAACTATCCGATAAAGCATCGTTACATTTGCCGTCTGTGACCTTTAGCAAGAGTCGTCGATCGGCTCGAATTAATGACTAATGAAATTAAACTCGTCCTACGTTCGTCCGTACAGTTATCGTTGACCCGGGTTAATGTCCGGCCTGCTGTACGTCAGTAATGCATGAATTTCTCAGAAATGAAAATAATCGTTCAAAAATAATGATAAAACTTTACACTGTATACATTTTTTTAATGATAAGTTCAAACTTACAATCAGAGCACAAATATCAGTGCATAGAAAAAATAAAATAAAAAGAAATCGAAAATGGTTATAGAAAACTGAAAAAAAATATATATATTTTTTTTAAAACTTCGAATTAGTAGATCAAAAACTCGGCAATAAGAATTTTTTCAATACGTTGTCAAAAAATCGGTGCATTATTTATTAGAAATGTAATTTGTAAATATTCATATTATAAAAAAACAATTGAATTCATAAATATTCCATTATTACCGTTTTCACAAAACCCTGCAATTTTTTGTTTTCTTTTTGTTCTCGTTGACACGTGGATTATATTATTATTTACACGTAATATTCAGTTTAACGATTGAAGTGAAAATTTTAAATCCACCGTTGAAACAAACAACCAAATGTTTTTCGCGCCAGGAGTAAAAATAAGTGTTTTTAATTTTTTTTAATTAATAAAAACGTGTTTCGAAAAATCGGACAAATTTTTCTCTCGGAGCGTTAAAGCGATGAGTTGGATGAACGAACGTCCGGTAATGACTGTTGAGCCTGTGATCGCGGAGATTCTCGCCCCACACACGTTGTACTTAATCGTCCGTTGTTGAAGCACCGCTCCTCATCGTCCGCCCTCGCCTACGATCAAACGAATTAGTCCAAAGTCTTTCGGGCTATGTTCGCTGGCATTGAAGGGGGAAAAAACGAACTGGAGCGAGAAGGGGAACTCACGATTTCAGAGCATTAACAAAGGACAAATGTATTTGGTGAATTAGACACAAGAACTGTATGACAGAAAATTCAACGAGAAACTAAACGTGTGTTTCAGCCGACGAAGAACAAAGAGCAAAGGAAGATCAACAATTACAGTTTTCAGGCATAATAGATGATTTTTTTTTCTTGTACATAAATATCTTTGTTGTTTTAACAAAAATTATTTAAACTTTTTTTTCAACCTAATCATTTAGATAAAATCTATTTTCACAAAATTAATAGTTTAAGGATGTTGTGCCATCGGTCGTTGTGTCAGAATGAAAAACGCTTTCAAAATTTTGGAACTTTTAGGACGATGATTCAAAGTTATTAATTAATTAATTTATTAGCATGCTCCTCTATGGAGTTTTTTGGAATATTTTGACATCGTGGCTTCAAAAATCGAATTTCGTATCGAAGTAACAGACAAAATCAAATCAAAATATAAGAATCATGAGAAACAGGATCAGGAGGCGAAATGCTCGAAAAAAAGAAATCAACAAAGTATTTAAAATGTTCACTTCGTGGGTGTTAATCATGCTTTTGGAACAATCAAATGTTCAATACGTTTTAACGACGACAAGTTCGATATTCTTTTCTATTGACACTTCTCGAGTTTTATTTTCATGTGTGTGTACACATTTAGACAGCTATCACTCGATTATTCAAGATATCTTGAGCAATCATCGGTTTTTTTCATTATCTTATCAACAATGCTTTTTGTAGAACTACGGAACAAAGAATAAAAGAAAACACTCCATTGCCCCCATCATCGAATCATCTGTTTTAGTTCATTTTTCTCGTCAATTGTATTTTATTTTACTCATTTTTTGCATTTTTTATCCTCAAAACCAAGTGTCATACAGACTGAGCTGCGAAAAGTGCGAGGCAAATAGCTGAAAATTTTGAAACTGGAATTTTCCGACACCCAACAAAAAAAAGTCTTAGTCCATTTTCGTAATTATTCTGTAAGAGCTAAAAGTTTTTTTTTTTAATTCCAATCGGACACAAGGTGTGAAAAAATGTTGCTATCGAAAATTCGGAGAGGATCGGTTACTGATACATAGCCTTAAAGAACCCTGGAATCTGATGAAACGTCAATTTGTTAGAATTCGTTTCCTTTCCGGACATATTTAGAACTTGTAACTTGAAATTATTTTATTTATCTTTTACTGTTTCATGATCGACACCCTACAGACGTAAATTTAATATTGTGACAAAATGTTGCTTGTCATTCTATTTGTGAAATTTCTTTACATCAGAAATGTTTTTACAGTACAAAGTTTCTATTTTTTGTCAATAAATTGCAAATGTGTGTTATCTCATCTATCCCGTACATCCAGATATTATTTTTTATGCAATTCTGACAAATTTAATATTCTCACGTTATTCTTACGTCTAGTCGTCGTCATCGTCGTCCTTTGTATCCTCAATTTTAGCTTCTTCCTCAGCAGGATTTTCCTTTTCCAGTTTCGATCTTGCGATAAGTTCCTTCGCGGGATTAAACACACCGTTCGTTTGTGCAGTACAGATGAAACACCTCGTGCTCTTTCTGTACTGTTCCAAGGCACATTTTTCACAAAAGTAATGCTTGCACCTGTTTAAAGAGATGTAAAGTAATTATTATTGAAACAAAATGTTATAATTACATTGAAAAAATGTAGGTTTCGATCTTCAATGTCAAAATTGCTGTAAAGTAAATGAAATATTGATGAAAAACGATAAAAACAAAAACCAACAATAAAAATCAAAATTTATGGAAATTTTTGGACCTTTCACAACCAGAAATAGTGTATGATGAAAAAATGAAAGTATTATATTGAAAAAATCTCACTTCGTAACTATGGGATCCGTGAAAGATTCGCGACAAATGAAACACTTGAAAGGTAGATTTTCATCATCGCTGTCAATCTCATATTTTTTGTCATCTTCATCTCCGCTATTATCATATTCCCCAGTACCAGTTTCTCTCTCTAATTGCCAACCGAGTTTGTAGTCCGATCGATCGTGAAGGAATTTACAACTGTCTGAAAGTTTAAAGAAATGATAATTGTGAGATTTACTTGTTTTTTTATTTGAACTTTATCCTTGATTTTGATATTTCTTTATCAAAAATATAAATCAATAATAATAACTGTGGCGTTTATAAATTTATTCATTTTTCCACTCAATAAATATAATAATCTACCTCCAAAACCGCAAAATCCAGTTTCTTTGTAATCTTTGCAAATATCTGGTTGATAATCCCATCTCACGGTAGCACGAAGATTAGCTGGTGCCCTGATGGGTCCTTTTCTCACCATTCCACTAGAGGCATTACCCGCAGCTGTGTCTTTCTTCTTGTAATACTGAGCATAATTATTGAGACCACGATATATTTTATCATCTTCTTTGCCCTCTAGCTCCTCGTTTATTTTCTGAGCTTTTTCAAAGAGGGCCTGAGCATCTTTGTCAACTTCAGTTTCTGTTTCCAGAATTGCGGTAGCTCCCTGGTCACTTGGTCCCGCTGGCATTGGAGTTCTTTTACTTTTATACGATACTGATATTTCCTCTTTTTCGCTTTCACCTTCTTCTTCACTTTTTTTAACTTTTCGCTGCTTTGTACTCGTCTGGGCTCGATTTTTGTTTAAGAATGGAAAAAGAAAGTTGACTTCATTGAATTATGTTTGAGTTCTCTTATAAGAATAAATAATTCTTTTGAACTACATTTTTAGTTATTTAACCAGAGCAATAATTTTTTTGATTATTTAAACGTTGAATGTAGAGCAATACTCTGAATGGAAAATCGACTGTAAACTTTTCCATAAACTTCTCATGACTATCAATCATAATATTTGGTATTTTCTTGGTACATCAACTTCATTGGATTTCTTTTTAGGCTTCTTCTCAAAAAAAATTCGTCCACGACAGTATTTTTGACGATTGTAAGGAGGAAATAAAAGATTCATTTCTTTTGATAAATTTTTGACAATAAGATTATGCACAACTACTAATTTGGGAGATGCAATGTTTCTGAATCATGATGAGGTTGTAGACAAAATTTCAACCTCATTGAGCTGGAGCTACACAGTTTGAAAGATTTACCCTTAAAATTTTTGAGTTCCGTTTCTAATTTGATAATAAAATAGATAAAATTAGGAAAAATGGAAGTTAAAATTTAAGGCTGATAACAATCTGAATTCTATGCATCTTCAATGTTGATATTTTATGAAATTTTGATTTTTTGAGAACTCATTATAATTGAGTTCTGAACCTTTTCTACCAATTTTCTTCGAGCGATCTGCGTTTCTAATTTTCCTTAGCGAAAAATGATCGTCATTAGAAATAAAAATATTTAACAAAACTCACAGTTTGTCTCAAGGGATTTTTGTCATCAACTTTTTTCTCCTTTTTGAAAACAATTGTTTCGTCATCGCTGCTTTCTGCGGGGCAAAAACATGAAATATACAATTAAATAACAATTAGCAACAATATTTGTATTATTTGCAAAAAACAAACATGCAGCGTCGGATAACCTCAAAAAAAGTGTTAATTCAATTTGGCTAACGAAATTACGAGAATCCAAGAGGTCGTTCGAGATTGAGTACGAGGAACTTTTTGTCAATAAACTCACGATTTTCAGCATCGCCGTCTCGCCTTTTTCTGGCTGCATTATTACGAATTTTTCGTTTTTTAAACAAAAAAGTACAATTTTTCTTCTCGGACTGCGTCTCACTGTCGGCCATATTTGTTTTGGTCTCGAAACATCTGACTTTTCGGGCCACTCCGGCGTCCCTTTAAAACAAGATCGACGTCCCTCGAGATATTTAGCCGTTGTATTGTGAATAAATTCGCGAGTTTTCTTTCGAAATTCGTGTGATATATTGCACGAGTATATTTTCAATTCGTGTGTCCTCTTGCTTCGACAAACGGTGGGTGAAATTTTATTCATTACTCTTGCTCCAATTGAGCTCATTCGATAGAGGTTATGTCCGGTCGATAAATTCGACTACGTGTGTTTTTTCAGCTGGAATTTTGAATTCCATCGGCACTGTAAAGATTTCAAAAACCATTTGATACAACCTTTTTTCTCTATCACAGCTATTCCATAATTCATTTACGATCTTTCGAAATTCAGAACCGGTCAAACATAACCTTTCTCTTGCGATATGTAACGAAACATCACGCGCGAGTGTTATTGATTTTTCTTGACACGATTTTCACGATTGTCAAATTGTTATTGGGTCAACAGGTCGACGAAAACTTTGCAATCATGAGCAAGAAGAAGAACATGGCAATAGACTTTCAGGATAATATGATTCTTCTCACGAGAAAATATCTCAAGCGTAAAATTATGTGCCCTGAGACCAAATTTAGACATCACTTCAAGGAGCGGCTTCACGTTCTAGAATTACTCAAACGTACAGTTGAATTGGGCGAAAGTAATTCAGCGCTGCTTGTTGGTCCGAGAGGCAGTGGCAAAACAACGGTAAAACACCATTTATAACTTTACAAAGTTAGAACACAAGAGAAATACTCTTTTTCTAAATCACAGCTGCAAATTCACCTACTTCATCAAACGTTGACGATTTAAAAACTCTTTTTTAAAACGATCATAAACAAATTTAGCAACCAATGGTTTGAAGTGGGCGAATCCAGATCTATTTTTATTCCTTTATTTCTATCTCTACAATTATTTTCATTTCCATTATGTCAATTTAAAAATGGCAGTTTTCCTTGATTTTCTCACTTAGCAAAATCGCGTGCAGGTTTTGATAAGATAGTAATGAGACAATAATAATGATTTAGTATATGAGATAGTTATGCGTAAGTGCAGTAGAAATCCAGATAATGTATTAAATGCATTTTTTTTTTTCAATTTGGTTTTGTAAATGGTTTGCTTTATAAAGATTTTGGTGATTTTCAGTTGGTGAATAGCGTGTTGAAGGAACTATCAGCATCAAAGAATTTTAAGGAAAATGCATTGATAGTAAATCTTCATGGTCTTGTGCACACGGATGATCGCTTGGCTTTGAAAGATGCGACGAGGCAGATGCAGTTGGAGAACGTAGTCGGTGATAAAGTATTTGGTACATTCGCTGAGAATTTGTCATTTTTGCTCGAATGCTTGAAATCGGGTGACAAAAAACGTTCGAAACCTTGCATATTTATACTTGACGAGTTTGATCTATTTTGTTCACATCAGAATCAAACATTGCTGTACAATTTGTTCGATGTGGCACAATCGGCACAAGCACCGATTTGCGTACTCGGTATAACTTGTCGTTTGGATGTCATCGAACTGTTAGAGAAACGGGTTAAATCCCGTTTTTCTCATCGTCAAATATTTTTGTTTCCTGGTGACAATACAGCGAGCGAAGAACAACCTACTACAGCTTTTGACGACAGACTTGAATTGTTTCGTCATTTGTTGTCTATACCCGACGACGAAAATGTCAACAGAATCGAACAGCAGTTCGATGACTTTACTATCGATCCACAATTCGGCACAATGTGGAACGAATATATCGATAGTCTCGTCGGTAATGTTACTATGATTAATTTACTCAAAAAAATGTATCAGCTCGACGTCAGCGAACGAAGCTTCAGAAATTTTCTTGCTGTTGCTGTTTCTACTCTTGATGAAAAGCATCAAAAACTCGAGGTCAATGATTTTGTCGAAGCCAGCAAAATTTTCACGCCCGATGACAAGGTTCTCATGCTCGAAGGTCTCTCTGTTCTCGAACTCAGTTTGGTCAGTTTAATTAATTACTTATAAATACGATTTGTGGGCCTTATTTTTATTTTTATGTTTTGTTAATGCTTCTCGCTCGTATTGCTTTTGCTCTGGAAGTGAAAGAATGACATATGACAAAGAACTTCGTTTTCATGCTTAAACTAGCGATATTGTGAAATTTTATGAAAAAAAAGTACTAATTTCCCTGCAATACTTTCTATGAAACGAAACTTTGTTTCTCGAGTGGAAGAAAGTTTTATTTTTCAACTATTAACAAGTTAAGGTCGAATTTGAAAAGTTACATTTTTCAATTATTTCCCATCCCATTTCACTTATAAAAGCAATGAATTTTCAAATTGAGTAGTCATGTCATAGTCTTTTTAATTTTAATATCGTTTTTATTTTTTCAATTCTTATTTCAGATAATAGCCATGAAACACGAGACCGAGATTTTCGACGGTGAGCCTCTCAACTTCGAAACTGTTCTCAACCGTTATATAAAATTCGCCAACCAAACATCTGCTGTGCAAACGGTGCAGAGGCCCGTCATAATGAAAGCTTTCGAGCATATTAAGGTCCGTATATTTAAGTTGATCTCAAGTTAATAATAAAAAACTAATTTTCTAAATATTATAAAATCTTGTTTATTTTCATTGATAATCTTGTAAATACATATCCAATTGAAAAATTCATTATTCGTCCATCTAATTGAGATAAAACAACAAGAAAAATCTACAACAGCATTTCAGTGAGTTCTTTGAAAAGAATTAATGAAAATCTGTAACTGAATTTTACCTTCGATAAATTCAATAGAATTTGTAAACTTGTGAACAAGTTTTTAGTGCTTTTACCTCTCACGTTATTCTTCATTTTTGAATAATCCAAAGAAACTTCTTTTTATTACAATGTTGTTTTATAGAATTTGGAGCTGATGTCACCGGTAGGCGGTACAAATGCACGAACGGAGAAAGAATATCAGTACTACAAGTTCCTGTTGACGCCTCAGCAGGTACTCGAAGCGGTAAAAAATTATCCAGGATTGCCGACGGAAGTGGCTCAATGGGCTACGAACAGCTTGCAATAAATCGAGACAGCTATGTCGCCCTTTTTCTCTCTTTTTCTCACTTTCAATTCGAGATGACCGTTCACGCCGGATAAATAATTCGCTGGAATACGAACAAACCAATAAATTAGTGAAAGTGGTTTGAAGGATAAAAGAATCGTTAAATAACCGGAGTAATTGTGCCATTGACCGAATTTTCTTTTTAAACAAAGAAAGAACAGAGAGAGAGAGAGAGAGAGCGAGAAAGCTTCAAGAATTTTTACAAATACGTTTTCAGGTAAAAATATTATTCGATCAGAATTTCTGCGCTCGGAATTGTGGAAAATCAGGAAACATTGTTTTTCATCAGTGAAAAGAAATTCAGTAATTACGAGACTATTTTTGTAATTCGAATTCTTTCATTCAATTATCGGGATTGTAAGAAAATTTTGCAAGCACGAAAGTTTAGAAAACCTACGTGCATTAAAAAATGAAAAAAATTGATTATTTATTTAAAAATAAACTGTGGTCGAATGATTTCGTGACGATTTTTTGGCGTTATTATAAATGAAAATCAATATTGACAGAATCCTCGAAAATAGCTGAATATTTATTCGACTTTTTAAATATATGACGGATGGTGGAGCTGCGAAATTCTGATGTTATGAAATTTTCATCTGAGAACGTATTTGCAAAACAGATTAGGCGCTGTTTTAATTTAGTCAGCCAAACACTTTGAAAACGTCCGATTAAAAAGTAAAACTTTAGAAAAAAAAAAGAGGAAAGAAAACAAAAATGAAACGTGATGCAACGAACGATTTAGATGAAATTCTTAGTTGCTATTTTCTATTTTACTTTTCCCTATTTTTGTGTCACAAATAATAGTATGACTTTTTCTCGAGTCGACCCATGCTTCCCTCGTTAGTGATCTTTATCGCTCGCGAATGTATAGTCGATTCCATCGCGATATATATATGTATATGTATACAAAATTTTTAGATTTTCGAGATTAGGAAAGATGACGAAAAATAATCAACAACAAAAACAATGGAAATCGATGATTCGTCGATTTCATTGAGAAATTTGTGTGTTCATCTCCTACGTAATGTTTAGTCACGAATGAGTAGAAAGTATGATGAATCATCGACTTTTTAGCGATTTACTCAACCCCTAATCGAATTTCATTAGTCAAATATCTTCCGGTGAAGTGTATTTTTTTCTTTTTTTTCTTTATACTTTTATTTCATCGTTTTTCTTGTGTTTGGCCGTTAGAAAAGTGTGTAACTGAATTAACGTGCATTTACGTAGCTTAGGTGACGATTGTTCCGATCACATATCGATAGTAATCATTGGCATTGTGATGATATTTTATATCAATAATCACGTATCTGTATAAATCGTCAATCGTGAATGTCTGAATAATCCGTATTTATTATTCATATTTATTTATATATGTCGCTATTACATGACAGTTTTTCTTTATACTTTATTGTTTAACGTAGTTGTTAGTAGTTAAAAGTCGATGAAATTCCTTTGATGGTTTTTTTTTATTGTAAGGGAATGAGACGACTGATCATGATCTCCCGCACCTGATCTCGTCTATACAATTTTTTTTTTTTTTTTTTTTTTCAATGATGTAGTGGAAATAAGAAGAGTTTTTTTGCTCAAGTAGAAAAAGAAAAAAATCATTGAGAATATAGTGAATACACAAATTTATTTTGAACTCAAAGTCCAAACGTCAAATATCGTGAATATTGTGTTTCAATTCGTTTGTAAAATCATAAGTGGTGACTTTTTCAAAATGTTCATCACAGCGAAATTACTTAAAAATAGCCCTCTCAGAGTGCTTGACTAATTTTCAGTAAATTCAACAGAAAATATTTTATTTTTTGCACTTTTTATGTTGTGCAAGATGAATACCGAAAACGAGACTGAATCCAGTGAACCTTTGAACAATAAAATTCAATATTTCGTGCGAATGAACAAACCGGAGAGAGATGACAATGAAAAAAGGGGAAAATAAACTTCATGTTACGTCCAAAATAAAATTCGTCCTCATAAATGATAATAATAATGGTAAAAATTATGGCTATGAAGACTTTCGTATATTCGTAATTTATGAATATCATTATTATGAATTTTTATAGAATTTTTGAGAACTACGAACCTGTTCATAGTTCATAAGGAGAATAGAGAAAGAGAAAGAAAGAGAGATAACCATTTCCGGTTGAATATTGAAGCTCGCACGATTTAACGACGCATTTCGTAATCATTAATCAGGTAATCATAATGTGTTATTTATTTAATTTATTAACGTTATTATTATTATTATTATTATTATTATTATTATTATTATTATTATTATTATTATTAATCAGTAAGGATTACTATAACAAGAGAATTTCGTCGATAATTATCGATAGAAGAACGTGAAAATACCAAGAGATAAACCATCGAAAACGAAAAATAAGAACATTTAAAAAAAATTCTTGAATGAAAGAATTAAAAAACAAACATCTAGCGAATATGTTTACACATTTCTAAATAAATGTTTTCATCGAATGCGTCCTCGAATGATTGAGTGGTGTCTGTCATAAGAAAATAAAAGTGAACAAAAATTTTCTTTTTAATTGTCGACTCGAACTTCATATTTCTTTGAACCTTCATTTTTTTAATTGATTCTACGTTTGAAAAATGAATAACAAAATGACCCAACACTTATAAATTTTTACGAATGCAAATATTGATATGGCAATGAAAAAAACTATTTAAAAAAAAAACATCAGACAAATATTATCTAGTTTTAGGATTCTTAACAATTGCAGTAGAGACTTGCCACTGAAGTATCATTTTCATAAAAATAATTCGTGTCATATGAGAGCATCAATTAAACATGTAAATGACCTTACGTTGATATTACAAATGTATTTTACTTCAAAGCCTATCAATGTAATATAATTTATTTGATTCACTTTTATTAAATGAATGAATTTGCATTATTCACTTTTAAAAAAATTTATTACATGTATAATTGTGTGTATAATTTAACTCTCATTAGACTTACTAAATACAATTTTACTATCGAGTATATTTGTCAAATGACGAAACAAAATATTATTATTCGATGAATTTATTTTTCGGTATATTGAAATAAATCAAAGAGTCATTCGAAGTAAGCTTGTGTGGTATGCGTTTCGTTTGTTTACATTCTACGCGCTCCCGTGAGTCCCGTGTGATTGCTACTGTTGCCCGTTCTTCATAGTGGGGGAACGTTCGCTGTGCCTGCGCGACGCGAGGGGCGGAGCGGGGAAGCGCAACTGGTGGGGCGGGCGCGGGACGGTGGGATCAGCGGGAGAGCGTGATAAGACTAGTATCAATCGGGCGCCGGCCGGCGATACACGGAGAGTGCGGTCTGAGCGTCGGTCGGTGAATTCAACGTTACGCTTTATTGTTTCTCCCCGCGAATACATTTCAGTGAACGAAATATCCTATAGTACAAGTAGAATTCTTCTTAATCCTCAACGAATAAAAATAACTATACAAGCCAACAGCTTTCTCTGGAAATAAAGAATAATTAATAACTTTATAAAATCTAAGTAAACAAAATAGATTCAATTTTTATTTTCATAAATAAAACATAACAATAATTCATAATAGTATTTACATTATTTTTTAGGTGGTGAAATTCTCAATTTCGCTCACAAAGAATATGATTAAAAATATAATGCCGTTGACAAGCAATAGAATAAATATATATAAATAAGTAAATGAATTGATATAGGCCGACAGTTATATGACAGACAGTATAGTGACCGTTCTAACACAACTTCGAGATTCGCGCAAATGCTCGCGTGCCCGTGTGCACCGCGTAGCAAGTCTGGGTTCGCCCATCCGCAGCCGAAAGTAAGCAATGCCGTTAATGCGATCCGACTGGCATTCAAGACGTCATGTGCCTCGGCGGTATTCATAAAGCGCGGTACAACAGGTTTGGCTTTCTAAGCATGAAGCAGTATGTGTGTATATCTGTTTCCAGTATGGCACATACTCGCCTGGTGCCGAACGTTACTTGACGAGGTACTATACCTAGCGACTCATGACAAGTTCTTGTTTGTTGTGACGCCGGACAGCTAGCGAGCGGCGCTACCAGTACGCACCTGTGCATCAATGTTTAGCAATATACGGTTTTTCAAAACTTGCTTATGCTTAACATTTGAAAAGGCGAGCACGCGCGCACGCGTGGCACTAACGTGGGCATGCTCGGGTCTCCACGAAGATGTGTTAGAGCTGTCGTTACACTGTCTGTCACTTAGTATTGGTCTACATCCATTCGATTTTATATGAAACAATATATTAAACAATCGTTAGGAACAATATTAGGAAATGCAACTTCATTGAATATAGAATGAAACAAGTGCAACGTGTGTTACTTAGTGTCTTGTGCAATGGATCTCAACTCTGCGATACCCAAAGGACTTCGCCACACGCGACGATTGGATGACGAGTTCCTGAGAGGTGAAACAAACATCAAATCCATTTTTCTCGCCGTAACAAGATTTTTAGCTCAAACAAAATAGTGTTAGTTATGAATTGTTTTTCAATTCAACCTCAAATTGTTTTCAACCGGACAAAAGATCGTTCGTCAACGTAGGCATTTCTCTAGATTATAAACAACCCTAGGATCTTTTTTATGATTCAATTGTTTTAAAATCTAATAAGAACAAAACAATACCAATAAATAATGAATAATTTTATTGAATAAATTTGAAGAAAAGGAATTAGAAAAGAAAAGGAAAAAGGAATGGATAGGCCTATAGTTATATGACAGACAGTATAGTGACCGTTCTAACACAACTTTGAGATTCACGCAAACGCTCGTGCGCCCGCGTGCACCGTAGCAAGTCTGGGTTCGCCCATCCGCAGCCGAAAGTAAGCAATGCCGTTAATGCGATCCGACTGGCATTCAAGACGTCATGTGCCTCGGCGGTATTCATAAAGCGCGGTACAACAGGTTTGGCTTTCTAAGCATGAAGCAGTATGTGTGTATATCTGTTTCCAGTATGGCACATACTCGCCTGGTGCCGAACGTTACTTGACGCGGTACTATACCTAGCGACTCATGACAAGTTCTTGTTTGTTGTGACGCCGGACAGCTAGCGAGCGGCGCTACCAGTACGCACCTGTGCATCAATGTTTAGCAATATACAGTTTTTCAAAACTTGCTTATGCTTAACATTTGAAAAGGCGAGCACGCGCGCACGCGTGGCACTAACGTGAGCATGCTCGGGTCTCTACGATGATGTGTTAGAGCTGTCGTTACACTGTCTGTCACTTAGTATTGGTCTACATCCATTCGATTTTATATGAAACAATATATTAAACAATCGTTAGGAACAATATTAGGAAATGCAACTTCATTGAATATAGAATGAAACAAGTGCAACGTGTGTTACTTAGTGTCTTGTGCAATGGATCTCAACTCTGCGATACCCAAAGGACTTCGCCACACGCGACGATTGGATGACGAGTTCCTGAGAGGTGAAACAAACATCAAATCCATTTTTCTCGCCGTAACAAGATTTTTAGCTCAAACAAAATAGTGTTAGTTATGAATTGTTTTTCAATTCAATCTCAAATTGTTTTCAACCGGACAAAAGTTCGTTCGTCAACGTAGGCACTTCTCTAGATTATAAACAACCCTAGGATCTTTTTTATGATTCAATTGTTTTAAAATCTAATAAGAACAAAACAATACCAATAAATAATGAATAATTTTATTGAATAAATTTGAAGAAAAGGAATTAGGAAAGAAAAGGAAAAAGGAATGGATAGGCCTATAGTTATATGACAGACAGTATTATAGTGACCGTTCTAACACAACTTTGAGATTCACGCAAACGCTCGTGCGCCCGCGTGCACCGTAGCAAGTCTGGGTTCGCCCATCCGCAGCCGAAAGTAAGCAATGCCGTTAATGCGATCCGACTGGCATTCAAGACGTCATGTGCCTCGGCGGTATTCATAAAGCGCGGTACAACAGGTTTGGCTTTCTAAGCATGAAGCAGTATGTGTGTATATCTGTTTCCAGTATGGCACATACTCGCCTGGTGCCGAACGTTACTTGACGAGGTACTATACCTAGCGACTCATGACAAGTTCTTGTTTGTTGTGACGCCGGACAGCTAGCGAGCGGCGCTACCAGTACGCACCTGTGCATCAATGTTTAGCAATATACGGTTTTTTAAAACTTGCTTATGCTTAACATTTGAAAAGGCGAGCACGCGCGCACGCGTGGCACTAACGTGAGCATGCTCGGGTCTCTACGATGATGTGTTAGAGCTGTCGTTACACTGTCTGTCACTTATTATTGGTCTACATCCATTCGATTTTATATGAAACAATATATTAAACAATCGTTAGGAACAATATTAGGAAATGCAACTTCATTGAATATAGAATGAAACAAGTGCAACGTGTGTTACTTAGTGTCTTGTGCAATGGATCTCAACTCTGCGATACCCAAAGGACTTCGCCACACGCGACGATTGGATGACGAGTTCCTGAGAGGTGAAACAAACATCAAATCCATTTTTCTCGCCGTAACCAGATTTTTAGCTCAAACAAAATAGTGTTAGTTATGAATTGTTTTTCAATTCAATCTCAAATTGTTTTCAACCGGACAAAAGTTCGTTCGTCAACGTAGGCATTTCTCTAGATTATAAACAACCCTAGGATCTTTTTTATGATTCAATTGTTTTAAAATCTAATAAGAACAAAACAATACCAATAAATAATGAATAATTTTATTGAATAAATTTGAAGAAAAGGAATTAGAAAAGAAAAGGAAAAAGGAATGGATAGGCCTATAGTTATATGACAGACAGTATAGTGACCGTTCTAACACAACTTTGAGATTCACGCAAACGCTCGTGCGCCCGCGTGCACCGTAGCAAGTCTGGGTTCGCCCATCCGCAGCCGAAAGTAAGCAATGCCGTTAATGCGATCCGACTGGCATTCAAGACGTCATGTGCCTCGGCGGTATTCATAAAGCGCGGTACAACAGGTTTGGCTTTCTAAGCATGAAGCAGTATGTGTGTATATCTGTTTCCAGTATGGCACATACTCGCCTGGTGCCGAACGTTACTTGACGCGGTACTATACCTAGCGACTCATGACAAGTTCTTGTTTGTTGTGACGCCGGACAGCTAGCGAGCGGCGCTACCAGTACGCACCTGTGCATCAATGTTTAGCAATATACAGTTTTTCAAAACTTGCTTATGCTTAACATTTGAAAAGGCGAGCACGCGCGCACGCGTGGCACTAACGTGAGCATGCTCGGGTCTCTACGATGATGTGTTAGAGCTGTCGTTACACTGTCTGTCACTTAGTATTGGTCTACATCCATTCGATTTTATATGAAACAATATATTAAACAATCGTTAGGAACAATATTAGGAAATGCAACTTCATTGAATATAGAATGAAACAAGTGCAACGTGTGTTACTTAGTGTCTTGTGCAATGGATCTCAACTCTGCGATACCCAAAGGACTTCGCCACACGCGACGATTGGATGACGAGTTCCTGAGAGGTGAAACAAACATCAAATCCATTTTTCTCGCCGTAACAAGATTTTTAGCTCAAACAAAATAGTGTTAGTTATGAATTGTTTTTCAATTCAATCTCAAATTGTTTTCAACCGGACAAAAGTTCGTTCGTCAACGTAGGCACTTCTCTAGATTATAAACAACCCTAGGATCTTTTTTATGATTCAATTGTTTTAAAATCTAATAAGAACAAAACAATACCAATAAATAATGAATAATTTTATTGAATAAATTTGAAGAAAAGGAATTAGGAAAGAAAAGGAAAAAGGAATGGATAGGCCTATAGTTATATGACAGACAGTATTATAGTGACCGTTCTAACACAACTTTGAGATTCACGCAAACGCTCGTGCGCCCGCGTGCACCGTAGCAAGTCTGGGTTCGCCCATCCGCAGCCGAAAGTAAGCAATGCCGTTAATGCGATCCGACTGGCATTCAAGACGTCATGTGCCTCGGCGGTATTCATAAAGCGCGGTACAACAGGTTTGGCTTTCTAAGCATGAAGCAGTATGTGTGTATATCTGTTTCCAGTATGGCACATACTCGCCTGGTGCCGAACGTTACTTGACGCGGTACTATACCTAGCGACTCATGACAAGTTCTTGTTTGTTGTGACGCCGGACAGCTAGCGAGCGGCGCTACCAGTACGCACCTGTGCATCAATGTTTAGCAATATACAGTTTTTCAAAACTTGCTTATGCTTAACATTTGAAAAGGCGAGCACGCGCGCACGCGTGGCACTAACGTGAGCATGCTCGGGTCTCTACGATGATGTGTTAGAGCTGTCGTTACACTGTCTGTCACTTATTATTGGTCTACATTCATCCAATTTTTCTCGCCATAACGAGATTTTCAGCTCAAACAAAATATTATTCGTTTTTTAAACCGAGCAAAAGTTTGTTTGTCAACGTACGCATTTCCTTACATTATAAACCAAGTCTCATAATAGAACTAACCGATAGTGTTGAAACACTTTCATGAATGATTAAAATCGTAGCTATACATTTTTCTAGATTCAAAATTATTTTTGGGATTAAACGCTAATGTTAGGTGTGAACATTTTCGAAATCAAAGTTCAAAGTGCGCGGATTGTGATAAATTCAAGTGTTAATTAGCCAAAGGAGCGTGAATAAATGACTGATACGTGAGATTAGTTAAATCATTTGTGCGGGATTGACACTGATAAATTGTGAACTATTGTGGAATACAACTTTATTGAATGGAAGAAAACAAGTGAAATATGATGGAGGAGGATGAGGATCACGTGCAATGGATGCCAACAATGCAGTACCCGAGGGGCTTTGCTACACGTGACGACTGGATAACAAGGTAGGTTCCTAAGAGGTGGACCATCGAACGGTGAGTGCAACAATCATTTCAATCGCATGACATTTCAGCACTGCGAAATAGCCAGCATGAAAATTGAAACAAAATTGAAGTAAACTTTAAGGTATTTTCGATGTTAATTTTATCCAACAATCATTCTAACTAGTCAAACAATCACTGGCAAACTAGAAAAGTCGAAGTTGAAGGACAAAGTTTTAGTAGGTTTCTGTTCTGTCTCCCACTGCACAAACAATTTTCGAACACTGACGTCGAGCAATAATTTTATAGTTACTTTTTTACGCCCTGACCCCTGAACGCGGTTTTCCTGCGAAACCACCCAAATCAAAATGAATTCTATCCTCATTGCGACATTTTTACAGTACATTCAACGTGCAGAAGGGCCTTACGAAAGCGGACAACTCACAGATTTTTTTTGGTTGAGCTTAGTCTCGTGAATCAATAATTTATATTTTTTGAAATTTATTTATTTGACTTGGGAGAGCTAACTTGACGGTGGTCGGGATAACAGATCGAATCTTGCGCCGTCGATATTGTAGAGGTACCACACTAGTACCACGGTAATACAACGTATTAACTAAGCCAAAGAAAATTAAAGCAGGTTATCCGTACGAGACGAATTATAAGAGAATTTTATGAATAAATACGGTGCAGTGACATAATTATTGCAATGTAAGGTTTACCATTACCATACATACTCGTACTGCGAGAACTATTGGTAATATACACCGCGGACCAATAGGCTGTCGCGTTAACTGTACGCTCGTACCTGGTGGATTTTGTGCCAGTACGCACTGTACTGTACGAAATGTTTTACACCGTACTGGTACTGTGCGACCATTTTGTTTGTTGGGAATTATTCTAGGTTATGTGCATCATGTTGTTTTTCCATCATGGAAAATTTCTCGGGGTGTAAACACACCGGTGAAAAGTGAATTATTGTTGGAACGTGTAATTGTCAGACAATGAGAGTCTTAGAATTGTACAGTGGCATCGGAGGAATGCATTATGCACTCAAAGGTGAGAAATTTTTTTTGTTGAATAATATTAATCGGCTGAAAGCCGATAATCTTACGATATTGGTTATTTAAATTTTTTCTACAGTTTTTAAGGTTTTGTTAATGATGAAAAATTGTGTAATTTTTCTGAGAGGTCAAACAATAGAAATGAAGATAAATAATTAAGCTTAGAAGTGCATTATTGAGTCAAAAAGATTCGGAAAAGTCACAATTTTATCACTGGTAAAATATTTTTATTAGTTCTAACTGTTTTTAAGAAAAATATTTACATATATTTATCATTTTTGAACATACATCTAAAACTCTATTAAGATGAAAAATAAATAATTACAGAAAGTGGCATTTCTGGAGTGGTAGTCGCAGCTGCTGACATAAATACTGTAGCGAACGAGGTGTACGCCCATAATTTTCCTAGTGTCAATAACATAAACAGAAATATTGAATCGCTGACTGCGAATGAAATTGTGGGCATGAAAATAGATACAATATTGATGAGTCCGCCTTGCCAGCCTTTTACACGCGTGGGTTTACAAAAAGATTCAAAGGACAACAGATCGTCTTCGCTTTTTCATGTTCTTGAGCTAATTCCTGAGATAGATACTCTGAAGCAATTGATGGTGGAGAACGTAAGAGGTTTTGAAGCTTCTGAGACAAGAAACGCTCTTGTTGATTGTCTGGAAAAGTGTGGTTTTAATTACAAGGAATTGATACTGAGTCCTTGCCAGTTTGGCGTTCCTAACAGCAGGCATCGATACTATTTGTTGGCTAAACGAAAAAATGTGAAATTTTGTTTCTCCAATTCTGGCCTGGAATTTTCATTGTCAAACGACACAAAAAAACTTTTGCCGGAAGATCGTCATCTGCAATTGGCCATCGAGGACAGCCAGACGGATCAGGAATCCTCCAAAAATTGTTACCGCCTTAAACGAATAATTGATGAAAATATTGACGCGGAAGACTATTCTCTGCCAGAAAAATTGCTCATCAAACGAGCCTCCGTTTTGGACATCAGAACCACGGACTCTCGAGGCTCGTGCTGTTTCACAAAGGCCTACGGACGTTACGTCGAAGGCACTGGTTCTGTTTTTAGTCCACTCTCACAAATTGTGGTCGACGAGAAATTTCGTGAATTCGAAAAACTCCGTGAAAATAGCGAAGATTTTGCGAGACCTTTGACCGACTTAAAACTACGCTTTTTTACACCATCCGAAATATCGAAATTGATGTGCTTTCCTCAATCATTCGTTTTTCCTAATTCTACAACTAGGAAACAGAAATATCGACTTTTGGGAAATTCGATAAATGTTCATGTAGTCAGCCGTTTGATTTATTTACTCAATCAGGAATAATAGCTGGTAACATTTTTCTTTATCATTTGTAATATAATGTTCATGAAAATAATATATTTTTTCTTTCTTTTATAGCTATTTGTTAGTTTGATTTAAAATAGTCAGTTAAAGAAATACAACTTTGTAAGACTTTGACGATACTTTCAAGAGGTATCCTTGCTCGTTCAGTTTCCCAAGAAGCTCCAAAAATCCAAGTCTCGACATATTCTCTTGTCCAGCAATATTGTGCAGTTCTTCCTCACTGAATATATTCTTTTTTTCTTGAAGGGCTTCACTCTTTAGATCATTAATGAATTTTTTCATCTTCAAAGTCAAAATACCATATTTATAAATGAACTCAAAAAAATGTGTTAATATTTTAATTATTTGTTGTTCAAATATACCTTAGAAGTCGTTATTTTATTTGCATTGTTATTGGATTGCGGCTGATTTTGGACTAAATCTTTGCTGTCGATACACATCGAATTTTCCAATATTTCTATAGCATCAAAAACATCTTGTTCGCTCGTTTCCATTCGTGAATCTACTTTTGCTCTTGCCTGCAAAATTAAATATTATACTTAATTCATCAAAACATTTATTATATCTTTATTCATGTTGATATTTTCGTATTATATTAAATTAATAATTAATCACCTCTGTTAAATTCACAAGCGTTTGAATGCATTTTTCAAAATCTTTACATTCCTTTTCCTTCTGACGACGCAGTACACAAAATCTTGTAATAATGTTTTTTGATGCCTCTGAAATAATCGGTTTCACGTGAATCCGAACGTAATTTATGTACATCCGCAAAAATCTCTTCGGTAATAAATATGTTGATTCGTATATATTGGAATCCACGAGTCTTTCTCTGTCGTACGAAAATGATTGAAATTCATTGTTTTGTCAATTATAAATTTTATATCATTCGAAATGAACATAAAATTATATCTTTTATTTTATGTCCGCGTCAGTTAGGAATAGTTTTACAAATTATCAAATTCTATTAACTTATGAAATGACTTATTTTGATTATCGAAAAATGGTATTTTATAAAATAAATTTTATAAATAAATGTATGTTTAAAAAAATTTTTTAATTCAATTTTCATTAGACATTTATTAAGTTTGATTAAAATTTTTTTTGTAAAACGAATATCACCTCAAAGTGCGATCTGTTCTAGTCCGTGGCTCGGAAATTCTTTGATCACATGTTCCTTCTAATTGATTCAAACAATTTCGATTTTTGTGTTCATTTAATACTCGAGTGCACATCAATTTATCGAGATACTATAAAGCAATTATTATTCCAGCGATTAGATAATTATAACAATTAAACAATAAATCTCGTATCATTTTTTTTTTTTTCATTTTATTTTTCTTAAATTATTAAATCAATTACCCTGTCCGGATTATCTCGCATGAGAAGAATGAGATCAAATTGTTTCAGCAGCTCTTTACTCGTGTTGACATTTTCCACAATAGTTTTCATTGAATCGTAACGCTTTTTTATCGAATTACTCATTGCAAAAATAGAAGATCGAAACGGTCGAGAAGCTTTGAATTCTGAATTCATTGTATCAATTCGTCGATTCTTCATCGCGTTGTAAATGATCTTGAATCGAATTTTTAAAATCAATATTTAAACTTTTAAAATACCACGTAAAAGTTGAATATTGATTATTTATCATGTCGTGTCGTTACTTGATGTTGATTGGAAATTGCGTCGAACTCATCAAGACACAATAAACCAGAATTTGTGAGAGTCAAAGAACCGGCTTCGAAACGATAATCTTCTTTGTAATTATTTCGACAGAATTTTATTTTCGAGTGCAGGGACACTGTCGAACTCGCACGAATATAAGTGCCTGTAATAATTTTTTTATCTTTAGTTACGTCGAGATTATTAACTTTACATTATATTTTTTTGAAGATTCATTTTTCATTGACCAAAAGAACTTTGCTATCACGTTTCATGTGTTATTTGTAGATTTTTGTTTTGTTTTTGAGGCAATTTAATGACAATTGTAAACTGTAAATATTATTTTTAATTACCTTCTGAGGCGACTTGGGCGCAGGCACGAAGCAGTTGAGATTTTCCGACACCCAAATTACCGATAATAAACACATGAACAAAATCACGTGTCTCATTATTTTTAGTCGTACCACCAAATAAACCAAGAAGGAGAGAAGCTTTAATAAGTTCATGACCTTGGACACTGGGACACAGAGAATGAACCAAAAGACTCAGGATGTCTGGCTCTCGTTTTATTTCCTGACAAATAAATACACAACAATCAAAAATAACAGCAACGAAAATTTTAATATAAACTTTATTGACAAAATTCGTATTTTTTAATCGATACCTCCATTATTTTCCAATTTATTTGAAAATCAGAATTCTTTGACGAGTTATCATTCTGTTTGAAAACTGATTGTGCATCGATATAGAGAGGATTTGATTCTGATGAGCTCGCCTTTGCAGAACCTAATGTTACCTAAAATAATTTATTTTTTATTTTACATCTATTCATAATTATAGTTCAAATGATACTCGAATTTCGGCAGCAAATGTTTTCTTGGAAAAAAAAAACAAAAACATAAAACAAACGAATTGACGCGAATTTTTTGTTTTCAAAGTAGTTGCCAATTTTTTATAAATTGAAGGTTAAATAATATAACGAATTTGGAAATTGTCTTGAAGAATTTTGAGCATACTCTTGGTATTCCAATTATTCGAATTTTGTCTCCTGCCATAAACTTATTGACCAAACTTTGCGTCAGTTTGACTTTAATAATGTTTGGTTGGATTGAGTGCTCGTCGATGATATTCTACAATTTCAAATAAAAACTCATATACGAAATTTCTTCCATAAATATTAAAAGCGAACAGTTGATTTTCATGGGATTCCAAAATAAATAATACCTCGTCGCTTGTTTCTTTTAGTTTAATGTCGATATTTTGCGATAATTTCGTCATTTCGAACAAAGAATCGGAAACACGTTGCATTCTAGCATTGCCACAAACGTCACATTTTTTTGGTATTGATATCGTGTCGTTTCTCGGCTTGGAGAATAGTTCATGTTTACACTCGCAAACAAAAACGATCGAATCCAAACTAAATTTTTCTCGTCCCGTACTGACGACGATTCCACTTATAGATATCAATCGTCCTTAATGAGAAGATTTATTTTATTTTTGAAACTTGAGGTAAAATAGCCGTTCCACACCAGTCAAATGAGTGTTTAATTTTCACAATAGTTTTTTGCGAAGCTTAATACAAAAAATTGAACAAATTTATGGTGGATTTGTATTACAGCATACACTATTAACCTAGAAAAATATTAATACCCATAAATTTGCAGAACTTGGAACTGTTAAATGAAAAATTCCATGCCACGCTTTTATCGACCCCTTTCTAGAAGTTTAACTACGTCTATTTTTTTTTTACTCGATACATTTGAAATGGCAGCAATTTGGTCATGAAATATTTTGTGCTGATTTTTAGGTTAAGTTGCTATTTTGCCACCGTGAGTACGAGAGGGATAGCTGCGAAATTCGAGACGAAAATTTTTCCATACTGTTCGTCCGATCGAAATGAAAATGGATCAGTCCATTTTTGCCATCGTCTTACGTGGGCTGATCCATTTTTATCCCGAACGGATGAAGCTTGTTGAAAAATTTTCCTTTTGAAATTTTAAAGTGAGGTTAAGTGACTGATCCATAGCGTCAAAATAACGAAGCTTGAGAAAAAATGAGACGACGGATTTGTTGGGAACTTCTAGAGGAAACAAATGAGTAGTGGTCCGTCGAAATCGTTAGGAAATTACGGACTAAACTTCTAAAAGCGTCGTTGGAAATGTGAAGTCATGGAATTTGGAATTTATCAGTTTATAGTTTTGTAAGTCTGTTGTTAATATTTTTCTAGATTAACAATACATCGGGCAACACGAACCCTCCGACATTTTATTCAATTTTTGTATTAAACTTTACATAAAAACTATTGTGGAAATTGAACACTCATTTGACTCGTGTCTACCACCATTTTCCTTTTCAACGGGCATCGTTTCCATAAAACCTGCACATTTTTCATGCTGTGTTCTCCTTCAAAATATTGACTTCTCTAAATTTTATTTCTTGCGTCAAATTGAATAGAAGGCTTTTTTCAAGGTTGTAGTTATACCAGAAATTAATTTAAAAAATGAAAAATGATTATACAAATAAAACGTTCGACTCACCGTGTGAACTCCATGTTACACATGAAATTGGATTAACCGATTCGTAATTGAGAATGTTTATTCGATTGAGTCGCAAAATTTTGAATTCTTCTGTAGCATTTCTAGGCATTTCTATCATTACTCTTTGCATCTTGACCTTCAAAAATAGTCATGTCAAGTGGGAAGTTATATTTTATGAAAATAAAATTATTCCTGTAAAATTAGCTTTACCTCGAAAAATGCAGCTTTTATGCATTTCAATGTATGCTCTGGATTGGCTTTCAAGTCGTCGATAAAATTCGGCCATTTTTCGCGTAAAATCGAATTATTAATGCATGAGTTGATATCGAAATTAAAGCCTAATTCTCGATCGTATTGCGGCATTGAATCATTCACGAAAAATTCAATAATGGCATTTATTTTGAGTACTGTCGCTGAATTTTCGATGTATTCTTCGTAGAAACAAAACAATAACAAAAAAACGAATATTCTCAGATATAACAGAACATTTTTTTGCTATCTTTTTACGAGTTCAACCAACATAAAATGTACCTTGATCGTGAAAGTATACGAACCAACTGTGATAGGGTATTTGAGCGTATGTAATTACGCTGTAAAATGACGATTGATGAGAATTATTGCTGCTCGTACTAGGAGAATATTGGTTTTTCGATAAATAAGAATCACTTGCATGACGCTTGCTGTAGTGTCCTTTGTCCGAGGAAAAAAGTACAAAATTCGTGTCGATGTTTGATTTCATCAGAAAGTTTATATTTTATTATTATTTTTCATTAATCGTCTAAATACTCACCGGAATCTTTCGAGCCGGAAGATCTTTTTCGTTTTAAGTTTTTCCGTGAACGGGCCATCGCACTGTACTTTTTGACCTAACAATTGGAAGTGGCGACGCCAAACGCCCGCTTGGCTAGCTTTTTAGTCCGAACTTTCGGCTCGTTGTACCGGAAGCCGCGTTCAGAGCGGACTAAACTAATCAATTGAGCTTCTAAACGTATTTTGAGGATGTTTACCACTATTTCACAACTATTTTATCTGCCTCTGCGCATTAGAAGCATTGTAAGTTTTATTATGTTAACACCTATTATTCCACTTCTAATCGTTTGACATTCTTTTGAAGGTTATTGCTTGATAAATATAAAGTTTTTTTTAAAGATGAGTCTAACGTTAAAAAACCCATTCGTTTATTTTGATTAGGTTCGATTAGGGCCTAATGGATAATTCAGATTAATTATAAATTTCTGACTTTAAGGATGTTACCAAATTTTTTTTCGAATTTTGTCATCATTTCTGATTTTAACATTCTTAAGGATGTTGAATAAATGTAATTTGTTGATGGTTATTTCTCTAAAACGAGCTTTTTTTACGTTGAATTTTTTAACGACCTTTTGAACATTTCAAATATAAATGTATCAAATTTTCAGAATTATTATATCGTAATTTCCTATTTCGTACTCAACATCCTTAATCGTAGTGAAATTTTGACACGATCCGTTGAATATTCGAGACAAAAACTTCCTTCATTTTTAGAATTCTATCATCACTTTCGATTTCGAACTCAACATCCTTAAGCGACCGATTGGCTCGAAACGTCGGACCTTAAGGCCGTTATTCCGTCTAAAGATTCATTTTATACCCTTTTCATGGGATTTTGTGTTGGCGAACTATTCAACTAAAGATGCAACGGCGAAATTTTTAACACATATTTATCAACATTTAAAGCACACTTAAAAAAAATTTCAGCCCGAAATCGTTGCTCATTGCGTTAGATATACGTCAACTTAGTGATTATTTTCAAAAAATCATTTTTTTTTCCGTTACCACGATCTCCGGGATTTTGCTTATCTGAAACAAAATGCATTTTTTTTCTTTTTCTTTCAATACTTGGCTTCGAGCCGCTATCACGTTTATTTATTTATCAAAACTTATTACTATTTGTTATTTCGAGAACATATAACAAAAACGTGACGAACATGAGTGAGGGATTCTATGAAAAGATATATTATTATTTAAACTCACTAGTGTTGAGTGTCAAGAAAAAAAAAGTCGATAGAAATGTTCACGGCGGAGAGTCAGGAGTTGTGCAACAATTGGGAACACGAGGATGCTACTAAAACATTTTCTTTTGCCACTTGGTCGTTATATTTGAAGATAAATGCACGCGCACGAGTTTTTAACCTTGGTCAAATTGTGATTCGGTGGAAATCATTTGTTCGATATACAATCGAACGAATCCGACGCTGAGGATAACAGATTCAGACTGACTGATAAGTCAGCAGAGAACAGACTGAGTGGTGGAACACTCAACTGACGTACCTTGGAAGAAATATCACTTCTTTACTTAAATCGAAATGATATTTCAAATACTAGTGACACTCCTTCAAGATCGTCGGATCTAGTGAAATTTGAAGAGACTAAGAATAGTGGAAAGAAATAATAAAGAAGAACCTATACCTCGGCGTGAAAGAAACATCATCGAATTTTCTAAAAATATACAAAGTGTAATCCATCATTCACTGTTGGAGCTGATTTTTGAGATGAGTTTGACTGTTGATAATTGCAAAGTAGTGTACTTTCACTTGCTGACAGCGGTGGATCAATCGAATGTCATTTTTGCCATAAAACTTGCAGCTAAACTCGACAGTGGAATATATTCTGTTTGGATCAAGCCTCCAAAATCAGGCTCTCATGCATGGAATTTTGGAGAAGGCGGATTGACATTTAAAAATAATCATATGCACATCAAGGATCAATTACTGCCAAGTGTGCCACTTAAAACCGCTTTAATGATGTTTCACGCGTTTCTCAAAACATCACCAATGCCAGTTTTACTTGTTGAGCATTCAGTCGTCGGAGCTGAGAGCAAATACCTACTTGAAGCCATTGAAAAAACTGGAATGTTGGATCAATTTCGTAATGTTATTGTGGGCTTTGCAAATGTACTTCCAATTTGGAAAAACCATTTACCGAAACGAAAAAGCAATCAAGATTTTAGATTATCTCGATTATCACTTGAGTTTCTGGGAATAAAATATTCACCGGATCCTTATGAAACGACACATTTTTTGATTTATTTATCAAAACTAGCCGTCACCATTTCAACAGAGTCTGAATTAATCGCCAACAGTACATCTTATGATGAAACTTTTACAATAATAACGGAGATCGCGAACCGTTACGCACATCAGTCACAATTATCTACTGTGTCTAATCCATCCGTGAGAAAAATGTTAGAAACAGCACCTAGATTTCTTCATCGATCGAATGCTTTTGGCGACGTTGCTCCTAAAAGGCCCAAACCATCATTAGCTCCAAAACTGAGCAATACCGCAATACCTTCTACCGATTGTAATACATCTGCCAAAATTCCACGTCATTCTGGCAAAGAGATTCAACAATGTATGAAAAATATATCATCCACGATACAACAGGATGCAACTATGCACGGACCAAGCTCATCTTTAAATGAACTAGGTGCATCTTTCGCTCGATCAAGTTCATCTCTAAATGAACCTGGTCCATCTTTCGCTCGATCAAGTTCATCTTTGAATGAACCAGGTCCATCTTTCGCTCGATCAAGTTCATCTCTAAATGAACCAGGCCCATCTTTCGCTGGACCAAGTTCATCTTTGAATGAACAAGGTGCATCTTTCTCTGGATCAAGTACATCTTACGCTGGATCAAGTTTATATTGGAATTAACAAGGTCCATCTTTCGCTGGATCAAATTCAGCCTCGAATCAAGTGGTTCCAATCCAACCCGATCTTCTTCGTCAAGATTGAGTTGAAAACTTGGAAGAGTTGCTTCAACGTAACAAAGAATCCAATGGACCTTTTCTTTATCTACCTTTTCGTTTTTTCAAGTTGGTTTCGTTTTGCCATCACATGCCTTTCGTTTGTTAAAAAATAGTATGGAGATAGATGAAGAATTTTGTTTTTCTTTCTATGTAAACTTCTTTGACTTTTTTGTTGATGTTTTTGAATGGATGTTAATATGTCTCATTGGCCTCGAAAAAAAAAGGTTTTGTACAATGAACATTTATAATCATAGGACTGTCATATTGATAAGAAAATATTGAGATGAAATACAATTGGAAAATGCTTATTGCAAAGTAAACTTGTAAAATGGAATTTAGTAAAAATACATTGAAAATATTGGAGCATTTCAAACTTTTTAATTCGTTCAATGCACTTGATTCCACAACACGTTGTTTAGCCTCGATTTTTTAACAAATGTCTGCGTTGAGGCAAAAATATCTCCATTAGTCAACTACGACCAAATTTTTGCTCCATAACCCGTTTTTCCGTGAGAGCGCTTTAAAATTAAAAAAAAAAAATCGAAAAACCTTCAGATTCCAATCTGCGAGAGCCAGTGTCGCAGAGCTCGAGCGAAACTTTTTTTTTTCTAATTCTTGGCGTCTAGCTGCTCCCACTCCTCTTGTTTTGTTATCAAAACTTACCAATCGTTATTACAAAAAAAAAAATATACGAAAAACTCGGAGAAACTGACTAAGAAATTCTAAAAAAAGATATTTTTCATTTGAACTTTCTCACGTTCAGTACTAAACGAAAAAACTGAAGAATTATTTTTTTTTTTTTCTAAATCCAAGAGCACAGGAATTGTGAACCAATTAGCAACACGGGCTTTGATCGTTATAAAATGTTTATTTTTTCACACTTAATTTTTTTTCTTACAAAAAAAAAATGTATAGAAAAGTCTTTCAACATATAGTCGCATTACAATTTGAAGAAAATCATTTGATCGACATACACGAAACTATACGTAGCGCGGTGCAGATCCGGACAGACGGACCGTAAGTACGCGCCTGACTCCATGAAAATGGAACCTATTCGATCGTCCCCGAAAAGAATATCACATTACGATTAACAACAAAATCGAATTCCAGATATTAGTGACACTGGTCCAAGGAAGTCAAATTCCGTCAAACTTCAAGAGACTTTGTTTGAGGAATTGAGAAAAAGAAGGACCAAGGAACAGAGAAAAGCTACAGCCCGGTAAAAATAAAAAAAATAAAAATATAAAATTAGAAAAATTCATCACAGAAATAAATATCGAAATCGTAATTCGTCATTCACTGTACAAGTTGAGATCCGAGATGAGTTTAACCGTTGATAATTGCAAAGTCGTGTACTTTTGCACGTTGTCATCATATTCCGACGAGGGTCCAAATGACATGCTACACCTTACAGCAAAACTCGACACTGCAATATTTTCTGTTTGGATAAAGCCTAGAGAAATAAGTAAAGGGTCGTGGCATTTTGGGGTCCTGAAAATAGAATTTGACAATGACGAATTGATGTCTGGCGATCAACAATTGTCAAGTGTGCCGCTGAATACTGCTTTGCTCATGTTTCACGCGTTTCTCAAATCATCGCCAGTGCCGGTTTTACTTGTTAGCCATTCTGAACACAGCGTCAGCAACACCCTCATGTCAGCCATTCAGAGAACTAAATTGGTGGATTTATTCAATGGAGTCATTGCTGGTTTTGCGAATGCTCTTCCGGTTTGGAAAAAAAATCTACCACGACGGAAGGGAAAAGAAGATTTCAGATTATCTATCCTATCACGAGATTTTCTGGGAAACAAATGGTCGCCAGAACTTATCACACCGATAACATATTTGCTCATTATATCTGAGCTAACTATCCAGATTTCATCAGAGTCTCAATACATTGAGAACCGTGAAACTTATGAAGAAGCTTTTATAAACGCTATGAAAAGACCGAATTGTAGCGGAATCTATCGAGGTTTAGAACGCTTAATCAGTGATGTACCTGAAGTAATTTTGAATAAAATGGCAGAAATAGGACTTTCATATTCTATTTTGTTGGCACATTTCAAGACCATGGGCTCCAAAGGGCTTACAAAATTCTTATTGAAAAAATGGATCATTAATAAATCACTCCTTGGCAACAACCATAAAGTGATATTCAATATCGTAAACTTTTTTGAAAAATTTTATCCATATTACAATAACGATCGACCATTTGCGGAAGAAGACAATTCAATTATGGTTCAGCCAACTTCATCTTCGAATCAATCAAATTTATTTTCCAATGAAGGGAGTTCATCTTCGACAAAACCGAGTCAACCTTCTCCTGGACCAAATTCATCTTAGGATAGATGGGCTCCTGTTCCAGTGGATGTATAGTTCACTAAAATAACGTTGAAAAGTTTTGCTAAAACCAGAAACAGATGCAGGAATGGCACGAGAAAATTTTGTTGAATTTGTGACTATTATCGATCTGACATTTGTCAGATTTTGTATTTTTCTAATCCAACAGTCATCCAATGTTCCAACAGTTCCAACAGTCATCAGAATTTATTTCAATAAAAAAAATTATTCATTATTTTCTTGTTTTTGAATTCACTCGTTCGTCCGTTCGAAAGATGTCAATTTCTCTCAACTTAATGAAGGTATCAAGCCGAAGTTTGACACATTTATAAAGTTAGACCCACGCATAGTGAAATAGTCGAAACATTATTTTTCAAAAATCTTGCTATGTTGTTTTTTTTTCTTCATTACAAAAATGAAGGCTGAAATTGAAAAAAAAAGAAACACGAAAAGTCATAGAAGCACGGTTACTATTTTAACGGCATGTATCTCACGTTTACGTTCTTATCTTTTTCTTCAAAGAAGTACACGTGTACTTGTTATATTAATAACCAGACGGTGATATAAACAGTGACACTGTGACCGCGCTAAGAACAGAAACCACCAGTGATATCTGCTCCAGGACTTGAAAAAAGTAGGTTAAATAAACGTCTTTTATGCAAGAAGAAAAAGTATTCCGTTTTCAAATAATGAGTAAGATATTATAATTTTTTGACGAACTTTTGAAGTACACTAAATCACATATTTTTTAATGCTGTGAGTGATGCGAGAAAAAAAGTTACACAGCAAAGTGCTTATTCGTTTTTTTTTTATTGATTATTCAGTCGTTCATTTTTTAAATTATAAATTTCCAATTTTTCGGTGAGTTACTTTTTTGAAAATATCAACAACTCACAAAGGTCCGCGAACAAAAAATCGAATTTATTTTAATCACCCTGATAGATATATATTAGAAAGTTTTTGAATGTAGTTCTATTTTAATTTGACGAAAATCATTCCATCGATGTGCCTAGAATCAAACGAATCGACCGAACAGACCGAAAGGACCACTCGGCTAATGGAAGGACCGTGACGATAATTAACGCGCTCCCAACCCCGTAGAGACGGAACAGATCGAATTAACTACAAAAGGAACATGTCTCTGTTGACATAAAAACCATATTTCAGACATCAGTGAAACTTACTCACGAGAATCGGATTCCATAAAATAAGAAGCGTTTCTTTTGAAGGAATCAAAAAATAGACGAAGAAAGGAATAAAGAAAAAAAAACTATATCCTGGCGAAGAAAATATCTCAGTGAACTTAGTAAATATCTGAATTTTGTACCGACATCCAAAAATGAGTTTAACCGTTGATAATTGTAAAATAGCATACTTGGGCACGGTATCGGTACGTTTTATCAGAGGTCAAATTGTCATTTTAAAGCTCGCGGCAAAACTTGACGATGAATTATTTTCTGTTTGGATCAAGCCTCCAAAATCAAGTGAAGTGAAGTGGGAGTTTAAAGCTAACAAATTGAAATGGCAATTTGACAAATTGAGCCATTATGGCAAACGTGTGCCGTGTGTATCACTAAAAACTGCTTTGCTTATGTTTTACACATTTCTCAAGATATCACCAGTGCCAGTTCTACTTGTTGGCTATTCTACAAAACCTATTGGCACACTCCTACTTACAGCTATTCAAAAAGTCGAAATGGTGGATCTTTTTCATGGCGTTATTGCCGGTTTTGCTAATTCTTTGCCGATTTGGAGAGATAATTTTCCAAGTCGAACGAGAAAAGAACAATTCAGATTATCTTCTCTGTCAAAAGATTTTCTTGGAATAACTCATTCAGCACCATCTTACAATTTGACATATTGTTTGCTTACCGTAGCAGAGCTAGCGACTAAGATTTCAACAAAGTCACAGTTTATTGAAAACAGTGAATCTTACGTAGAAGCTTTTGGATGGGCTATGAATACGTCGGAAAATTACAAAATTTATCGAGGTTTGGAACCATTGTTAGCTGCTGTGCCTGAAGTAGTTTTGAGAAAAATGGTACGAGCAGGACTTTCATTTCCTCTTTTGGACATAGTTTTTCAACAGAATAGTTCTGTAGGACTGAGAGAATTATTGGCTGAAAAATTGAACAGCAATGACCCTCTCGTTGCCACCGACGATGAAACACAAGTTGATATTGTTAACTTTTTCGAAAAAGAGTATATACATTGCGACCCAAATGACCCATTTACGAAAGAACAAGATGCTATTATGGACGAACTAGGTTCATCTTTGAAAAAACCAAATCCAACTTGGAACGAACCGAGCTCATCGAAACGTTCAGGAAATTTACGACGCATAGGACGCTTCTTGAAAAGAATGGCAAGAGCAGGACTTTCGTTTTTTACTTCCAATAAAAATTTTCAGCCAAGGGCCTCTAGGAGACAAAAATGGAGAAACCATGTTAAACTACTCGTTGCGAACGACAAAACAGGAATAGACAATATTCGACCATTTTTTGAAAAATATAATCGACTGTGCGATTGTGCTTAAGCCAAGTTGATCTTTAAATTAAGTAGTTCTACAGGAAGAGCCAAAATGGAGTTTATTAAATGAAGAATTGTAAAATAACTCATAATAAAATGATTGTAAGATCTTGAAAATATAGAACTTTGTAATTTTTATTGGTAAAACTATTCAAATTATTTCGACGCCGAGTCGAAATGGTTTCGAAATGGCAAATGGTTTCTAAAATGGAATGGACTGGAAGGAATAATAAATTAAAAATTTTCTACATTCAAAGCGAGAGAACTCGTAAGCTTTATTAAGAAATTACGTGAAAATGTAATACGTTTACAAAAAAAATCGAAAAAGAAGAAAAAAATGGAAATGAAGTTATGTATGTACAAAAATGAGAATACTCGTACAAACTTTATTGAATAAACATGCTTAATATTTCTGTTTAGCGAATAAACCAGAAAATATATTTACTCACATAATTTTACAGCTTACGACACAGAGAAGAGAAACGAAAATGGTAAATATAAAGTGAGCACAAAATGTTATATCGTCTGTAATTCAGGCGGAATAATAATTTTCTTATCGACGGCAAATTTTTTAAGAGCTTGATATTTGCCGTGCCACGATTCAATTTCCTCTCGCATTCTGTTGTTGTCTTCCTGCATCGCTTCCATGTCACGATATTCTTGGCTCTTCTCTGACTCCAATTCATCTTTCTGCTCAATACGTTTGATTCTACAACTTGCAGCGTAGCCGCGATTCTTTAACGTACGTCTGCGCTGTTTCATGCGAACGATTTCGTCGCGCGTGAGGCCTCGCAATTTTAATTGACGGTTGAGATCTCTCACGGATATAGTGACGAGCTCGTCGTCACTGATATCTAAACAAGGCCCAGGCGAAAGTGGTTCCTGAAAGTCGTTTAATCGATTTCGTAACGTTATTACTGCGTCAAAACACTGGAAACTTCAAAATATTATGGAATCGCACGGAATTTGAGGTTATGTTCGTAATTTTTTGAGAATGTTTCATTTTTTTAATAGTTCATTGGTCGTAGTATGTCAAATTGCATGTATAATGAAATTTCAGTTTACAGATCGAGAATAATGAAGACTCGTAGTCGTGTATAGATATATGCATTCAGATGAAATGGATTATTGTGAAAACACGAATAATACAAACTTTGCTGATACACTTACCATATTCATGGTGATATTTTTTATTCCGTAAACCGTTTCAAGAGCCACAGCGATCCTGGAGAAACGATACTTTTCCCTTGAGTTTAATGATTCGTCTTCGAAATTGCTTAGTCATCCTGAGAACGCTAGGACTCTCCTCGGGGGCAACACGATATACCTTTGCTTTCGATCCTATCACGCACATAAACGACGACTGGCAACTGCGCTATAGCGGCCATGTTTATAATGTTTTTATTCTCTGGTCCAGAAAAATCTAAGATTACCGTAAAGTATACGTGCAGTTACATTACCGGTGTAAAAAATTTTTTTAATGTGCTGTAGTAGTCATAGTGAAAAAAATAATAATTTAAGACTGTGGAGCGTTGCTTTTAATGGATTTTGAAAATATCACGACGAGTCGAAGGCTGCACCGAAGCTTAGAATAAATAAGTAGGTTTTCTTTTTCGTTCTAATGGATAGCGAGTTCGCAGTGTTCGGAAACTACACTTTTTCCTGCAAACGTTCGTAAAATCCGGTCAAAAGTTACATAACTGCATGAGCCCGATTTAAGTTGTTTTTTACTTGGATGTTGGATTGCACATTTTTCGGCAAAAAAATACGAGACCGTATTTTAATCTATTATTTTGAAGACGTATTACGTTATTATAAATAACGTGAGAATTAACCTGCATGACGAAAATTGATCCGTGTAAGAAATTTGCATGCAAGTTGCAAACTTGTTTGAAAGGTGTGTTCAATTAATTTTTTAAAATTCGTCTATGATTTTTAAGGTTATTTAATCGTTCTAACATTGAAGATTTTCCGGAAAGATATTGCTTAAATTTCATCTGAAAAAAACACGAATGGTTAACCTACAAAACCGTTGTTCATCGAATTCACAAATAGATAATAAAATGTAATAATAAACTGACGTTTTCACCGTATGCAATTTGATTAAATATTTAAAGCAGAAAAATTCATTTCTCGGCTTTTATGAGATTTCACGTAATAATAAAAGATGGAAATAAGAAATTTCAAGCAAGTTGAAATCAAAGCAAAAAAAAACTTCTTAATAATCAACACCTTTTTTATTCAGAAAACGTTTACCAACCATCACGCTGCGAAGCTGTTATTGAAGAGCTTCGACAGTGTTGTATAAAACATTCACCTATATCATTAGTTTGCGAGGGTATTGATACAACAAAGCGCTACGAGCACCATACCGTTGATATCGTAAGTTGACACCAAATGATCAATCTCTTGGTCAAACATTGGTTAATTACTGAGGATCAAAAGAAAGATATTTTGCAGCAAAAATTTGAAGATTTTTTTTGAGAAATATAAATGACATCCAAGATCGCTACATTTTTTCAAAATTGTATAAAAAGATCCTCTGGTGAGGCGCTTGCATTGAATTTTGCAGCGCAACTTCTTTCTACAATTAGTTCTTTCTGTTTTTTTCAGTCAGAAGTGCAAAAGCGGAGATGAATATCGACAGAAGACTGTTGAAAGACAGATCGTGGGCTGAAAGGAATCCTCGTCTTTTTGTTGGTATAAGTATTGTTGTGACCGGTTTGATTTTGTTTAGTCATCCCATATATGCCGTTTGGGCAATGAGAGGTCAGAGAAGGGTAAGACCTATGCAAGATTAATCGTGGGGCGAAAAAAAGAGAGATAAAGTAACTATCGCGACAAAGTCGGCGATGAATTCAGTAAAGAGCGCAAAAGAACGATTAAGAAAATATCCTCTGTTAATGGGACAATGTCGAGAGACAGGTGGACTGTACGCAAAATGCGTTGTGCGCAAAGCCAACGTAAGTAAGGATGATTGTAAGAAGGAATTCGATAAATTTAAAGCGTGTTTAATTGAAGCAGCAAAAAATAACAAAACGAAATTGTGAGGTTGTTACAAACAGCCGTTTTTGGCTCAAGCGTTATTTTTCCTTTAAACTTGATAGAAATTTGTAAAAATGACGTCGTTATCATTTGCCCAGCATTGTACGATTGGTCTGGTAGTTCGCTGGCTTCTAATAATTTACGCCAATTATCACGACAGAAAATTTTCCGTGCCTTACACGGACATCGATTATAAGGTTTATACGGATGCGTCTCGTATGATTGTGAACGGAGAGTCTCCTTACGAACGTCACACGTATCGTTACACGCCGCTATTAGCTGGCATTTTGACACCGAATATTCTCCTCCACGGTGATTTCGGTAAAATTTTCTTCTCCGTAATCGACATCGTCGTGACGATTATAACGAGAAACATATTGTTAAAAGGATCGTGTACGAAGAGCAAAGCGGAAATGTACGCGTTGGCTTGGCTCTACAATCCTCTAACGATTGTCATAACGACTCGAGGAAATGCAGACTCTTTAGCAGTTTTTTTCGTTCTCTCGACTCTTTATTATCTGCGAAATGAGAAACCAATAATAGCTGGACTTTTGCACGGTCTCTCGATACATTTTCGACTTTATCCAATTGCATTCAGTCTCTCGATGTATCTCTCGTTAAAACAACAAAATATCTTTCTCCCTAACGCCAAACAAGCCAAACTCGTGATCGCCTGTATTTCATCACTTATTTTTTTCACCTCGTTGAGTTATTACTTCTACGGCTATAAGTTTCTCTACGAGAGTATGATTTATCATCTGGTGAGAAAAGACGCGAGACACAATTTCTCGGTATTTTTTTACGCGACCTACTTGTCCACCGGTCTTAAGAGCAATTTTTTCAAAAAATTGATTACTTTTTTGCCTCAAATGCTCGTTCTCGTTGCAATCTCCTTACGTTACTCCAACAAGAGAAATCTTCCTTTCGCCATTTTCACCCAAGCCATCGTTATGGTCGCGTATAATCCGGTTATGACGTCACAATATTTTTTCTGGTTTTTGTCCATATTACCGGTGTGTTTGCCCGACATTAAAATGTCACTGAGAAGATGTCTCGCCTTAACGATTTTTTGGCTCTTTGCACAAGCTATTTGGCTCTTTGATGCTTATTTGCTCGAATTTCAAGGCCACAACACCTTCTATCGTATTTGGCTCGATGGAATTTTATTTTTCATCGTTAATATAAAAATACTTCAGGAAATGATCAAGCATTACGACGCCGATCCAGCGGTTAAAATTAATTAGTTATTAGTGCATCAATCGTTGTACAGCACTTGATTATTTTTTTGTTTTATTGATACATATATTTGTATCGTCGATCGTACTTTGTTCTTTGATGTTTGTACATTAATTAAATAAACATGATCGATCATTTTTCTGTTGAAAAATATTTCTTTCAACCTCTTTTATTCATCAATGCAGTTTACTCGCCGAAGTCTTGCATCACGACTGAAACGAGAAAAGTTGACGGTTCACAAGAGAAGAAAAATATAAAATGACTGTAGCACAATTACGTGCACTTTCTGTGAGCACATTGAGCATAAACGAAAAGACTGTGGACCCTAAAATTTTTTAAATCTGATTGAAATCAATGAGACAATAATGGTAAATGAAAAATAATGAAGACAAATCAATAGATAATTGTTTTTCATCTTTATTTTCAGAGGAATACAAAATACTTATGTACAGATAGTTTCATGATGTAATAGTGATGGATTGTTGAAAGGAATGGAGATATCGTTAATAATATAATAATAGTAATCTTAATACAGTAGTCTAGATCAATTGTGAGCAAGAGCGTTTCTTGGTTCATCTTCAGAAATACTTGTACATGAATATACATATATATACGTATACACGTGAATATGCATGTATACATATATGTATATAAATATATATATATGTATATATATATATTTTACATATCAACGTCCGACACGCATTGTATCACTCGCATCCCTCAACAACGTTTACAACAATGGTATTTTTTTTTCTTTTTCAATTTTTTTAAATTTCATTTTCTATGGTTGAAATAATATATTTATAGATAATATATAAATATATCTAACTGGACGCATCATTCCGTGTCAGACTCGCCGTGATTTTACTTTTTTTTTCTTAATTTTTTTTTTTTTTTTTTTTTCATATACTCGTGTTCGACGTGTTTTCAGAGTGATTTTACGAAGTTTCGCGATTTTGACTATATTTTTAGTTTTAGATCGCGTCAGCGATTAGTTATATGATCGTGTCCCTTTGGACTAGAAGGCAATTGAGAAAAAAGTGGAAGAGAAATCGCTCGCCAGTCTAAATTCGGAGGAAGTCGTTACCACAGTAAATAGCTATGTTTATCTTTCGGTTTTTGTTGTTGTTGATTCTTCAATATTATTTATTTTTTATTTTTTATTTGAGCGTTACAGCGCGATACTTCGAAAAACAGTCCGAATCGTGTACGATTGGTTCGTGCGTGACGGTGCTTCAAATGCAAGATTGTCTCGAAGACTTTTTCTTTTTATTCTTTTTTTTTTTTCTTTGCTCTTCAGTCGATCTCATCAAGAGCACAAGTTTTTCACGACTACAGCCATGTTTATAGAAATAATTTGTGTTCTTCACATTGTTTTCTTATGCACACAGCATATGTCGAGTTTAGGCTTCGAGGATTTTCTTTAAAAATTTGTTCTCTAGGCAATGCTCGAACGAACAGAAATATACGGAAAAAAAAAAATCATCTTAGTATCGATAAAAATAATCGTTTAAATGCCGTTTCTTAAATCACACAAGAAATACTCATTCATACATCGTGAAAAAAAGACACGTCTCGAAAAATCTTTTCGTCAAACAGTCGTTTTTTAGCACAGAGAACTTTCAGACATGGGTTGAGAAAAAAGGGACGAGGAGAGAGGGAAGGGATTTTTCTGCATTAATCTCGCATCTCTATACAACACATGCAATTATTACTTATCGTATTTAATTATTATGAACACAATGTTTCTGAAGACGAGCCAACTTTCAGTGCATTCGACCAAGTACATGATTTTTTTTTTAACTTTTTTTTTCTCTTTCTTTTTACGTTTTCATGTTTACTTTTTTAACTTTCGCACGTTCTGGGCAAACATTCAATGCAAGCCAGGACACGTGACCTCGGATTCCGTTCTTCATCGATATCAATGACTCATTGACGAGATGATTCATTAAATCGTGTGTCGTTTTGTCAAAATGATTTTATTTTTTTTTTACTTCATTTTTTTCAAACCTGGAATTACATATTTCTTTCTAAAAAGACGATTTGAAAAACATTCTAGGCTTGTTTTCCTTACTTTTTTTTTCCAACAAAGGCTTCGAAACAATATAATTCGAAACATACGAGTGAATGTTTATGTATGCATCGAAATTTTTTTAAAGGAGTGATTTTTTTGTTTCGTTTTTAATATAAATTGTGCGAAACACTTGATAACATGCACACACACACACACACACACACACATACACAGATGTACATGCAATTCTCAAGATAAAGGATCAGGAAAAAAAAGCATTCAATGGTATGGATATTGCGTGAATAAAAATAAAGAAAAATTTTGTTTTCCTCGTACGAGATATAGATTATGGCAGGATTTAATGAGAAATCATAATAATGTTGATACATTGGTATTGCTTATGAAATATGAAAAAGAAAATAATCGACAGGATGTACAAGCCAATATTACAGCGTTAACGACAATATAATCAATCGTCGAATAAACTATACATCGAGGATATATTTTATTAAAAAATAAAATAATAATAACTAAACAATAAAAATAATCTTAATAAAAAATAATAAAAAAATGTACAAACGACTCAATGTTCGTGGCGCTGCTGGAACTAAAACATAATTGCATACCCGTTCTTCAAAAGCATTCATTTAAACAATAATAATAATATAGTATATAAACTATAAGAAATAAAGATTAAAGCACTCGTGAAGTGTACGTTAAGGGTCATTTCCAATGGGACCTCGCGTACACGACTTAAACTTGATAAATGTACACAACGTAAAATAAAACTTGTCTTTGGCAACGAAAAATTATTCTTTTAATGTTTTTTTTTCTTTCTCTCTCTCTTTCTCTCTTTCTCTCTTTCTAATGTTTATTTTTTTTTTTCATCACGAGTCGCCGAACGTTGGAATGCGAAATCGAGATCGAGAACTGTTCGTGGCTACAGAAAATGGAAATAAATGCAAAAAAAAGTTTTCCAACTCAAGTCTTGGGTTTGTTTTTTGGAAATGAAGAAAAAAATCGATAAAATGCAATATATTCGAGGACTCTGTGGTAGCAGAAAAAAAAGGCCAGAGTACGGTTGAATTATTCATGGAGGTCTTATACGGAAAAAGGGAAAAAGAAAATGGTTATTGGCACGCTCAAATGTTGAAGATACGGATGGACGATATGTATGAGTCGATTTTTTTCGCTTTCGTTTCTCTTATCGTTTTTTTTCTTTGTTTTTTTTTGCATATATGAAGGGAAGATCTTATACAAGTAATACCAGGTTTTTTTTTCCAAGCATAAAATTGCTGCTGGATTTTTATAACGCTACCGATATACACGAGGAAAATAATTATATTTCCGTTTCTTTTTTTTTTTCATTGGTTTTCTCTTTCTCTCCCGTTTTTAACTATTTTTTCTTTTTGTACAAATTCGTACTGAAATATCAAATAGTGTGATTTACGTTTCAAGAAGAGGATGAGGAAGTGATGTTTGTTTGTTGTTGTTGTTGTTTTTCTTAACTTTTCGATCGAATGACGAAAATCATACTCCGTCATCCTTTGCTCGATTATCGTCAAACAATTGCTAATGATTATTATTATTATTATTTAATGAATTGACATGGTTCGCGTTAGAGGGGCTCGGGGGTGGAGGGGAGGGTCGGATAGTCGTTCGAAGCTGTGGCATTAATTCTTTGTGCATGAAAACTTGTTATTATTATATATTCTATACATGCAAGCGCGATTATTCGCGATAATCGACCAGCATTATCATAATAATTCATTTATTTGTTTTTTTTATCACTCTCTTTCTCCCCTAAAATTGTTCATTGATAGTCAGCGTATTTACAAGGCAAAAGTCAGATGGTGACTTTTTCGGCTAACCATCTCATATCCAACATTCGCAATAATTCATTTTACAAAATTGTTTTATTTTCTCTTCCATTCTCTTGTCTTTATATAAAGACAATTCTTTATATATAGTAGAGCTTTTGCGCTATGTTTCGTACCACAGATCACACCGATTGACGATCATAGAAAAAAGAAATAAACACTATTTAGGTATATATATATATATATAGATCTATCTATGTAATTAAATTGACTTTATTTCGTTATTTTTTAATCCGGAATCATTAATTTGTTCGATAGGCTGAATCGTGGAGTAAAAGGAAAAAAAGAAAATGAAAATTATCGATGAAAAATGTACTTGCTGTTTTTTCATAGGTTTTTGTTGATCGTAGAAAAATTTACGTAATTATACAACTCTATGGGAACGTGTAGCCCTTTTTCTTCACTTTTAATATCATTAAAATGTTGAATCAAACGACCTTTACTATTATCGCTCATTTAATAGGCATTGAAATATACGAGAGTATAAATAAATAATCATTCGTTAAAATAAGTCTCATTTGCGAGTTGATGCAATCCCATTTGATTTTTGGTTTTCGATTTATAGTTAATTAGGTCATTCGAACGTCGTTGTTACATGCGGAAACATCATTGTCTAACTGATTTTAATCTCTTCCTCTCTTAAGCCCCCACTCCCTTCTCTTTTGCCTTCCATCCGTAGGAAAAATGACCAAAATGTGCAAAAATTCATATTAGTCTTTCTTGCTTGGCTCTAAATTAATTTTTCGGCGAATCAATCTTGGTTTTTTTTCTTCTTTTTCTCAATCAGTTCATCGCTGCATAGCGTGCACCGTTTTGATAAACTTATTTTTGGTCTTTAATTTATACAGCATTTTTGTTGTTGTTTTTTTTTATTCTTCCAAACGAAGAATTGAAACTGTTTCGAGAAATTTTCAATCGGTGTGTTTTTTTTTTTTCCCCAAGTAATCAAATAATAGCATTTTGAAAAATTATCATCAAAGTTTCGGTAGCGAAAATTGAGAATATTTCAAATCCAATTGGTTTATTTTACCATCTGTTTTTCTGATATTACTAAAATTCATTTATTTTTTAAATTATCTTTCTGATTTTCGTGAGAATTCAGATATGACCATGAAATCATATGCCCTTTTGTTTTTGAACTCTCTTTTTTTTTTTCGTCGAGTTGTTGAAACAGTGTCGCTTTATTATTTTATTAAATACCTCTAAACACAGTCTTTTTCGTCAATAAATCGTTAATCAACTACTGTGTGACAGTCATGAAATATAATACAATGAAAAAATGCATTGCTTACGTGAGAATTCCGTCGCGAAATATGCATCGTATATATTGATTAGCAAATTGCATCGGTAAAAAATATTATTTTAATGTGAGGATGAATCGAAAAAAATAAATTGCAAATTATATAGAAATATGATTAAATTTTTTTCTTTTCAATCTCGAGAATATTCCCTAATCGCAATCGGTTCAGGACTTCGGAGTCGAGGACACGAAAAATCGAATTGAAAAAAAAAGGTTTCATCGTGCGTAACTAGCCTGGATTTTTCCTCATTGGAAAATAATTCAAATTTTGTTGAAAGTTTCAAATCATTGTGCTGTTGAAAATTATGTAAAAATGTATTATTGAAAATATCAAAAGTGAAAATCCAATTTTGCTCGCAGCCGAGAAAAATGTCGAAAAACTAATATTCAAGATATTGATACGAGCGCGATAAAGAAGGTTTTCCAACAAACTTTCGACCCGATAAGAATTTTCAATGGGTTCGAGAGAGAAGCTTAACGTCGAGAAAAATATGGAGTTTACATTAGTTCCTATATGTCGTCAGTCAAATTCGAAAAGGATTATTATTCCAGCATGAATTCGATAATAAGTACGCAAAAGTGTTTTTTTTTTTCCTTATTCATTTGCCTCGTTCCGTAAAAAGTCACTTTTTTCACGCCGACGAAAAATCGAGCCTCAATTCTGTGTCGTTTTATCTGCGAATTTTTTCGAAACATATCATCCTTCTATCTCGTAAAAAATTCGAAGATAAATATGAACAAAATTTCCTCGTCTAGATACGGAGATAAACTTTGCGAAATGTCATAATAGTTTATAAATTTCTAATCGTAATTGTATGGAAAGTATCAACAAATTCGAAAACTACGTGCTTACCGATTAGACAAATTTATCTCTTTTTTTCTTCTTTTCGTTAGTTTTTCTTTAATTTTTCAATTTTCCTTTTATAAATATTATAATGCCACCTTTTCTCGGAATTATTCCCAGCTATGTAAAATTTGTAATTTCTTTTAACGACACAGCATTTTTCTACAAACGCTTGATTATTATTTTAGTTTTTCGTATCACGCTCGCGGTATATATTTTTACTTTTCAATTTTTTATTTTGACTATTCGTAAGAGAGATTAAGAATTCTGTCTTTGTTGAAGTATGAAAGAATCGTAGTTTCGATTTTTCCACTAAAAGTTTCGTTTCAAGTAACAAACGACAAAAAGTATTAAAAAAAAAAAAAAAAGGAGAAAAATGTCTAATTAAATTCACTCGCGTGATTAGCCTGATATCCGAAGCCGGGAAAAATTCTCATTCTCGATTAAAGTGTTTTAAATTAATAATTGACAGATAACCAATTAACACGTAAAGGGTGAAGACCACACGAGCAAGAAGGCGTAAAAAGTGTCTAAAATTTTGAAAAAAAATGATAAATCTTTTCACTCTTACCACGTTTTGTGTATGTGTGTATGTCTGTGTGTGTGTGTGTTTTCCTCGATAACTATTTCCCCGAATTTCAACACTGTCTCGTGGGCCACCCGATACATTGATTGTAATTATTTTCTCGCAGTATACTGTGTTTACTCTAAAAATTCATTTACAATTTTTCAAAATCTGTATTATTTTCGCTATAGATTTATCTCTGTTTTTCTCTCATACTCTTATGCTCATAAATGTTGAATGGAAATTCCGAATAGCGCAATAAATATCTGTACAATTGTATATATGTGTGTGTGTGTGGCTGTTTGAATTTTTCGTTCTTTCTTTCCGAATTCCATTCAGCAAGATGTCTAATCAATTCTTCGTTACGGGCAAAATCTATACAAAAACATATCGCAAAAAATGAATATATAAATATATATACACATACATTATATATGATATATATTTATGTATACACATAAATATACTGTTTTCCGAGCAAGAGGCTCCATTCGAACTATTTAAAATTATTAAATAGTCAACAGTAACATTACATCTCGTGAAAATTGTACAGAACGATCGATTTGTCCCTCTCCTCCTCCTCGCATTTGCAGCTACGGATAAATCAATTGTTTTTTTCCCCGTCCCTGTTTTGCCCAATATTAGTTTTTCCAATATTTGTTCAAAAAACTAATATTTAGGCACGAGAAAAACAAGAATAAAATTGAAAAAAAATAAAAAATAAAAAATTCATCAATTTGCCAAATTTGCAGCGTTGGTTATGCATCAGGGAGAAAAAAACAATTCATTCGAATCCATCTTGTGATTAATTACAGAAATAAGTGGTCGTTTCAGCGACCGTAAACTGTACACAAAAATTTTGACTACGTAGATTCTTTTTAGTTGTTATTTCAATGATTTTATCTTCATGATTTAAATTTTCTATACTATCTTTTTGTTTCTCTAGGCGGTCCTTTTGTGATTTCAAAGTCAAACACATCCTCAACTACACATATATACATACATATGCGTTAATATGTATGTACATATATATATATTTATTTATATATATATATATGCATTTCAGCGAACAGCGATTGATGCAATAAAGTTTGTTCACAGTCATTAACGCTAACTAAAGCTTACAAGATACGATGAGCAATAATTTCAGTTATATACATAAATTATTTTACAAGACGTTACAGTATTACAAAGATACTTCTTCATATTACAAATGTATAGACGTGTTTTTATCTCTTCCTCTGTCTCTCTGTATCGCTTTCTCTATTTTTTAAGTGTTATTTTTTTCCTCCTTTATTTCCGAGTGTCACACGTGATTTCATTAATAATTTGTTTGTTTTTCTTTTTATTTTATTTTTTTCAATAGTCTCTCTTCGCTCATTTGCCCAATTCGCCTCATCGATATTTTTTTCTCATTAATCATTTTTGTTAAAAAAATGTTTTGTTTTTATATTAGTTTCAAATCTGGAGCTCGTGCGATTCATTTATGACGAATGTTCTTTTTTTCGTTGTTTTTTCATTTTTTTTTTTTCAATTCTTCATTCTAAACGCAGCCTCGTGGATATTTATTTTAACGATTTTTTTTGTTCGTTTGTATTAATAATTGATAGGCTACCCTGTTTCGTTAATCCTTATCAACGGTATTATCCTTGGATGCAAAATCCATTAGGATCTTTCGATTTTTTGTTTTAACATAGCAATTATATTTGTTTCGTTTGTTTTCGGTGTTTTTTTCTTCCCCTCCCCCGACCATATTTTTTTCGTATATTCGAGTTATTCATTTTTGTTATTTGTGATAAATTGGCTCAACGGCTCCAATGAGATTCTGACGAAAAATGTATAGTGTCATCGATCGGGATTGAAATTTCACAATCGATAAAACGATCATTTGTTCAATTTGAATGAATATACTATATTTTTTTTTTTTTTTTTTACTACCGATCGAAACTGCGATTCGAGAATCAATGGACTAACGAAATTTGGAATAAAGTTTACTTTTATCACAATACGCACTATGCAATGGGCTTAACGACTCATTGACAAATACAATAATGAATAATTTGAAAAAAAATATATATATATATGTTTGAACAATCGATCCAACGAGCTTTTAGTACGTTGAGTATGAATATAGTATGATCTCGAGTCTCTGCGGCAGGCGAAGTGTTTTTACGAAGTTGAAAATGGTTTTTAAAATTCTTTTCATTAATTTTTCGTATTTTTGTTTGTTTTCTTTTTTTTTTCTAATACGGCACCTAACTCTCTAACATTTCAAATATGCATACATACGTATACACGTACACACACATGAGTATACGTGAGTATTATATACGTATATATAATTTGTGGTAATATATAATACACGAAAGCGGTTCGTTTTGTGAAACACGCTTATTTTGATAGATTTACTTTAGTGCCATAAAACCTATAGGCGCTATATGATCATATTGACAACAGGTGTAGAATTATACCTAAACGATTCGTCTCTACCTAATTTACAACATGGCTCTGATTCAAAAATCTTTTATTTCTTTTTGCTATCCTACTCCTTGCATTTTTTCTCGAGCTGTTAAACGTTTGTGGGTATGAGGTTTCCTCTTGTTTTTTTTCTACTAATTTGAAGTTTCGCCGAAGAAAAAATGTATCTTTCAGGCCAATGGACAAATTCTTGCGGAGGGGAATGAAAAAACGCTCGTTGCGACAAACGTCAATACGAATTGACAGACGAGGGTCATCCGTTAAAAAAAAAAAACAAAAATCAAACAAAAACAACATACGCCTGTTGACCAGTGAATGCAGAAATACGAGAATTCCCTTTGCAACATATATCTATGACTTTGGTGAACCTTTTTTTGTATACGGAGCTTTTCAACGCAATTACGCGAGAATCGCGAAATTTGTATCGTTCCGAGAATTTTTTGTGAACGGATTCCCGTATCGCTCGTATTTCAGGCGGCAGAATTTCAATTCTTTTATTGCGAGAATCATCGTTTTGTTTTGTTTTTTTTTTTTCATTTCACGATATTTAAACAATTCCTTTGATCAAACGATCGTTCTCGGATGAATAACAACCCCTTCATTTTTCATTAACCCGAAGAAAATGAAGGTATAAAATTTGATGAAATGACAAAATGATGAACGAAAAAACGCTTACCAGGATCTATAGTAATGTGAAAGATTGTCAATACCAAGTGGTCTGCCTCGCCACGCTTTTTAAGTCTTTAAGTGTATTTTTTTTGCTCTTTTATCTTCTCATCTTTATCTCTCTTTTTACTACGACGCCGAATTTTTTTTTTCTGCACGCGTCTCCTCGAACTTGGCCACCGAGTCTCATTGGGATTTAGTTTTATGCGGTCAATCACACACGCTCTCGATCTCTCTCATTCCCATGTACACTTTGACGTCGATTACGTCATATATTAAAATAACAAGCTCATAATTTCTCATTACACAAACACACACACACGAACTCTGCCTCTCGCCCTCTTTCTCTCTGTCTTTTCGTCTTTCACTCTCACTTTTTATTACGTGAACGATCACGCGGTCCGCGATTGCTCGTCTGTTGTGAAAATAAATAGGATCCAAGACCATAATTCATATGATACACGTGAAGACTCGGTCGTTCATTAGAGTATTGGGTCAATATAGTTGGTAAAACAATTGTAAAGAAAAATATAGATGTGGGCGATCTAAAAGCCGAATAAAGAGAGCTTTGTATGTCGACGATTTCATTTTTCGTCGTTCGTTCGGTTTATGCACGTTTTCAATTAAATCTGTATCTATAATATTTAGATAAATCAATATTTTCATCGCCAATTTAACGAGTTAATTATTCGATGAATTTACTGAATTTTACACGACAAAAAAACGAAAACGAGACTTTTTACGTAATATTGAAAAAAAAAAGAAACACGTACGATCTTTTGATTCGGCTCGAATCAAACTTTATCTCTTGATAATTTTTACGTTGATTCGTGAGGAAAAATAAAATAACTTGCGATTAACAGAGAAAGTTGTGACGCAAAAAGCACAGTCTATATTCTCGCCCATAATCCGCAAAATATTTATCTTTGGGCGTTCAATTTTCGGAAGTTACGAATGAGTATTTGAAAAGAAAAACAAAAAACTGTTTAAAGTTTTGGGTTGATATTTGCACTAATCGTCGGTACAACAATTGCGAGCACATTAACGACGAGGTAACGTTCGTTTGGCAGAGCACGGACTCGATTCACCGATTTCCGAGGGAACGAGGAGCCTCGTCTCGTCGATATTTTTATCCCGTTTGAATGAGAATGTATATTCTCGATTGAATGTCCGCTCGTTAGACTCACGAATAATCTCACTTTCGGCCATTTCGATGTATTCACGATCCGCGAGTTTAATCCCGGAGGAAAAATTATTTCGAGGATCACGAGGATGATGAATTTGCGTTGGTCGATGTCTCGTAGAATACGAATATTCGTCGATCCCGATGAGTTCTCTTCTCGATGAGAAAAAACTTTTTTTACCTTTAGATCCACGGCCATTATCCTCGCGGTAAATTCCTAAGGAGTTGTTGTTGTTCGGTCGACGCAAAAGTTTTTCTTTCTCGGCTATTCTTTGTTCCAAAAGTTTACGATGATTTTTACTCGCTACATGAAGTTGACCGAGAATTCGATCGATTCGGGCGATTGCTTCGCCGTTACCGAAACGGCGATCATCAAAAGCTCTTCTTCGACGAGTTTCAAAACTATCGAAATCTCCAGATGAATTATTAACGAATGGCTCTCGTTCGTAAATAACCTTCTGCTCCGTATTCTCCATCATTTCTTCGGGCTCGTAATAATCATCGAAAAATTCTGATTCCCGACCCCGATAACGTCTCGAGGCAAACTCCCCGGGAATTATAGTTTCGACGTAACATTCGTTCTCTCCTATTTTTGAAATCGTTCCGACGTGACTCCTACGCTTTTTCACAATATCGAGGATCGATTCACTACTTTCGGCAATGTTCAAATTGAGACGCGTTCGGCTCTAGTTATAATCCTTTTCTCATACGTGCGTTGCTAGCGTACCCGCCCCCGACGTACGTTTCACTGTTGCAACACCACCGTTCGGTCCACCCGTTATATAATGTGCGGACAATGGTGCCTACGAAAAACATAAAAACATGAAAATTTGTATTATACGTTACATAGTTTTCGACGTATATTCAAAAATTTGAAATTTATTTCAAAAACACAAAACGTAGTGTAAAAATTCAAATTCTTCGATACTATTTATATTTTACGAAAATTAAGTTACGTTCTCTACAATTATTATCCAAGATTACTTAATTTTCTAAATTTCTAAAAAATTAAAGAAGGCATAGAAAAATTCCAGTTTATTTTTCATAGATTTAATATCTCAACAAAATATTATACAATTTTGGATTAATTGAGATTAAAAATTAGGTAAAAAGTTTGGAAATAAGAGATTTATCGCATTGTTTGGTATAGTGAAAAAAAAAATGTTTTGCTGGAGTCTTTATACAATTATTCACCTTATTTAGGTGAAAAAACAAAAAAAATGAAAATGAAATGATAAAACGAAAGTGAATTGAATTAAGTCACCTGTGGACCGGCACCGTTAAGCGTGCTGAGACTGTTCATCCGCATAGCTTGAGTATAAGGTGGTGGTGCTGGTGTTACCCCAGGTATAGCGGCGTGTGGCGCGTGTCTAAGCTGTTCGGCGGCCGACATTCTGTGAAAGATAATCGAAAACAGTTGGTAAGCAACGATCCGACAAATTGCGAAAATGGTAAACGATTAAATTGAATTTAACTCAAAGTAACAGCATCTCCAGTGTTTTGACAATATATACATTCATACAATATACACGTACACTATATCTATATATATATATAGTTAAGTATATAATATGATGGGCTGGTAACTAACATCTTTTCAACGACCCCTTTCTCATTCGTGAAGCCACAATGATTATAAACTCGAAGAGGGAGAATTAATATTTCAATCACGTCGCTCGTTTGTCAAAGTGCGTCACAACGATACACAATTTTTGGGAGCGAATTTGATAATGTTGCGTAATTTTATAATTTCATTATATATACAAAAATATTTGGATTGAAGCTTCCGAATTGAAATTATAAAATTACGTCACATTATTTATGTGCCGACAATAATTTAAATGATTGAATGCAAGAGGCATTTGACGTGAAAATTTAATACCGAAACACTGATTATTTTCATACGAAAAAGGGAACGGAATTAAAAACCCAAAACACTGTTGTACACACAATGTATAAACGAAATTTTATTAATTGTATTGTTTATCCCAATATTTCATATTTATTGAGTCTGTCAGTGAACATATATTTTATGTCGCCCACTCGAAACCTCTGGGTCTAGGAGACCCGTTTGATATTATCGGCAAAAAGACCGTTTCCGTTAATGGAAATATTTTAATTAATAATTTTGTTAATTTTCTTCTCCCGAGAGTCTCTCAGACTGTAATATTTTGAAACATTTGCATTTCGTATCGTCATTTTTTATTTTTCAATTGTCGATTTGTCGTTGAAACAATAGTTAATTGGCATTACGGATTGAGAAAGACAAATACCTTAGATACGGATTGCCATAAGTCGCCGAAAATCTTGGATCAATAATTGGCGTCGTTTGTGGTGACGTCAATCCAAGATTTGCCGAGCTGAGTCCAATCTTCTTGGATCCGAGGATACCGCTCGATTGTATTCGGCTCAAGGACTCACGAGATGCACCGATACCTTGAGTCGTCGGTGGCATGTAATCTCGCGAATAATCAACGTACGGCACGTAACCGTTGTTATTGCTTCCATCCTAATTGACAGAAATTTTTAAAAATCCAGTTCAAATAAAATTGTTCGTCAAATAGAAGTAAAAAGCAAACAAAAAAAAAATCACTTTTCATTGCCTCGTTCGTGGCATGTGCCATTTGTTTTGAAAAATTACTAATAATATCTTATTAAAAGAAAAATAAAAACATTTTTCCCAGTTATTTTCCACGAACCAAAAAAGAAACCATGTAGTAATAAAATTGTCGGTTTAATTACAATAATAACTAAAATATTACGCGAGCAAAAAAAAAATGAATAGAAAGATCGTTGGATGACGAATTGAAAAAGTGTCACGCGCAATATTGCGATGGAGTGACTAATTGCTGAAATAATTCTGTACGAAACCTACGTAGTCAGACGCCCGTATAAATATTTGCTTTACGATATATTTGATCATTACTGGCTTGAAAAATAATTTCATTATATTTACATACGAGGGTTGTGGGTTTATGAAACACTCGTGAGTAATAATTGATGAAATAGAGGAAAGAGCACAGGTCGATACGTTTTTTTTCTTTCCTTTTTTAATATTCCTCTGTGCCCTTGCGGCTTTTTACGATCTCATCGCTTTAACCCTATATTTTTGTGAGATCTCCCGCCCCCAAATGTGTTGCTTACAGTCCTATCGTATTTGCACGAGAGCCGAGAAAATATACTTTAAGGCAGTAGTCTCACAAATATATTTTTCCATGCATGAATAACTCTGAAACTTTTCCACAAATTTTATCAATTTTTTTCCTTAATTATAAAGGAACATATTACGAAGCATTTCTAAAAGCAATAAATCAAGAATTTTCATCGTTTAATTTGGGAGATATACGATATAAAGTATAATTTCTGAACGGAGATAATTGAAACTTAAAACTAACCATTACAGATTGTAATATTGTAATAAAATAAAACAAAATTTCTTGCGCATGCAATGAATTTTATTTCATTTTCATGAAAATTAACATTCTGCGGAGTGAAAATAGTCCAACATTCAAGGTCGTCACCCGTTTCAATTCCGTGATGGTAATTTTTAAGTTTAAATTCTCCCCACGTGTGCATCGGATCTCAAGCGTCTCAAACTCTGAACTTTCCATTAAACATTTATCCCGAGAGTTCAGTCGTTTTTATTATTTCAATAAGAAATAAAAACTAATATTATTACTTTTTTTTTTTCAACTTATATTGATTTTTTTTTTTCAAAAACTAACCAGAAAGTCAACTTTTGAACGTGACTGTGACGAGACTACTATGCTAAACGAATTTTATTTGCTAAGCAGAATAATAAACTCAGAAAAACTGGCTCTTGCTCAGCTATTGATGTGCGAAGCCATATTTAGCTGGACGGTCACCCAACTAAGTATTCTCTCAACCCGCTGCTGCCTAACTTCGGAACGCAGCCATCGCTGTCGATTCATGTCATACAAACTAACGAGTAAATAACTCACGTTGTTTTTCGGTGGAAAGGAAGGTTCGGTGTAGTCAGCGCTGTATCGATAACCAAGAGGATTAGGTACAGGACCAGCAAGGGCGAGAGCGTTAACGCCTCTCGTACTTCCTTCACCCTCGCTATCCAAGGCAGTGACGCTCTCGGCATTGCTGACGCTCGATCCAGCCCGAATATCTGCCTTAACGTCCGATAAATTGCTGCTTCGATCGCTTTCACGGTAGCGATCGGCATTGGAGTCGGTTTCTTCTGTGGACAGAGAATAAAAAAAATCTTTTATTCTGTTTTGTTGACGAAAAAAGACAAAAAGTGACAACTCACAGGTTCGGTATTCACGCGTTCGGTTAAAAAAGAAAAAAAAAAAAAACAACGAGACAAATTCTTTTTTTACGTTCAAATGCCAAAACCGTGGCCGGAAATCCACTCTTCCGTGATAGAATTTTCTTGCCACAGTGTAGTTTATTTGATTTCAATTTCCGCTTGAATTTAAGCCTAAACTTCCTCCTCCTTTCGTTCCAATTTTCTATTTTCGTTTTAACTTCATTTTCCCGCCTCTTTCGGTTTTTATTACCGAAGTAAAACGTTGACAAAAAAGAAGAGAAAAACATTGGAGAGCCGGGACTTTCGAAAAGTCGACAATTTGTGTATTTGTTGCGTCACTCCCTTATTTTATTTTTATTTTTATAGTTCTGAGAGAAAAAAAAATAGGAGTTGACATAAGCTCGTGAGGAAAGAGGACTGAAAATTTTCCGTATAGCAAGAAAGTAGGGAGGAGGTGGAAATAGAGTTTTTATAGTTTTCCCTTAATCTTGGACGATCATCTCACTCCCATAAAAAGTCTCGTTATCGTTGACTTGTCGTTATTTTTTGTTCTGTTTGTTTTTACTTTTTATGTTTGTATTTTTTTTATTTTTCTTTTATGAGACTTTGTAGCATTATTGCGAGATGAAACGATCGTTTGCTCTCAGTATTCGTCGTTGAAATAATAATAATAATAATAATAATAAAAAACAAGTATCCAAGCATATACTCACGCAGATCGTTTTCCGGCGTTTGTACAGATCTTGGCCTCGGTTGTTTTATCCGATCCCGACAGTGCAATATTAACGCCACGATGATTCCGATTAGTATAACGCAGACAATGAGGCCCACGATAATCAGGATCAGTTGCCAATCAACTGGAATCAACGCTACGCGTCACGTCTGGTTAAGTCTCGTGTTTCAACTCAAGAACAAAGCGTGTCATTTTTCATTCAACATTTCTTCTTTTTATTTCTCTCTTTTCTATCCCATAATTTTTCAAAGTTGTAATTAACAGAAAGCAGTAGTAAGAAATCAGAAATGTTTTTGACGAAATCATTTTATTTACAGAACAGAATCCTGAAGAATGAAAATTAATGAAATTTTTAAATTGCGTTGAAAAGATTTTCGTGACGTATGGGTTTTTAATGAAATATCCGTTATTACTGCAGTGTATCGTAATGGTTACTATAATAGAACTATTAATTAGATTTGCTAATTAGAATAGGATAATCTGATAATTGGAACAACCGGATAATTTGATTTTACGTTGTATAATTGATCGTTCATGTTATCGATGTTATCGGCAGTGTAAATTGTGTTAATTGAGAAAAAATGCATGAATGTAGTGTTAAAAAAATAAGAGAAATATCAATAATACTATTTCACTGAAAACAAAACGACGAATAAGTAAAAAAAAAAAAAAAGAAACACTATTAGCTGAACGTTACAGAAATAACGGAGACGACTGAATTCTAGAAAAAACATATTTCAAAGTATTCTGTCATCTTGTATTCAAGGCTGGCGAGGTTACGCTTGAAATATTACGAAGGGGTGCAAAAGTGACATTTTCATAGAGGCAATGAAGTGTATCGTATTTTTATTAAATTATATGATGATAGTAAAGTAGTTGACGTAGAAAAATTATTTTTCTACTTTTGCCGAATAAAAAGTAAGTTTGTGATTGGCCAGTTGAGCAGGACAATTAGTATTATTATTCTCATTAAAATCGATCATATAACTTATACATTGGAATAATAATCACGAGCTCTTGGAACAAAGACTGCAGTAAAAATAAATGACGAAAAACAATAAAGACTAAGAAGGCCCTGTGTCCAACGGTATATGTATAGACATAATAATGAAAATGGAACAGGTAAAAGAAGCCACAACTCGGGCTATCAAAGTTTGGTAAAGTTCGCTACAATTGCCTCAGAGAGAGAGAGGGCGAGAGGAGCTGGGAAACGTTCCGAGTTTCGTGAGAGTGTTGCTGAAATTAATTACAGTTCACAAAGTTGATTCCGCGGCTGATCATTTTTATAGGGTGAGAGGGTAAAAAGGGTAAACCGCAAGTAAAAAAAAAAGGAAGGAATAAACCACCACGAAAAATATTGTTGATATTTTCGTAAAGTTATTTCGTACGAAAAAAAAACGGAAGAAATTAATGTTTCATTCAAGAACAACAAGAAAATTCTGACAACTATTTTCAGTGTACGTTGCTACGATTGATAATAAATCAATCGAATAATATATTTTGCTCGCATGTGCTTTTTATTGAAAGACAAAAGAACAAGGCGAAAAATTGAAACTTGATTAATTTATAATCAGCCGAAATTTCGAAAATAAAATAAAAACATTTTGACGTGATCTGTCAAAACACAAAAAAAAAAAAAGAGAAACAGTAAAAAATAAAATACGAAAAGAGAAATCATTCTTAATCCGATTTGCGAGGATGCTTGCGGGGCTTTCATAATTCACGTTGGGTACCGAACACAGAAAGATTGTTAATTCACGAATCGCCCATCTCGTGTGAACGATGGGTGAAAAAAATTCGATACGAGTAAAAGTAAAAAAAGAAAAAGGTGTCTTGTTCTTTGCAGTCCTGAAATATGGTGTACGTGTCGAATTGTTTTGATGTCAAAAAGCTGCAGCGTGGTTATCGTGTATTATTTTTTTACATTTTCAAAGCGACTTTGGACGAACGAGGAAATAAAAAAAAAATGTCATAGATCTCGTAGACTTTTTGTTTCGTCAAATTTAACGATGTAAATAATATTTGTGATGAATAAAAAATAAAATAAAATAAAAAAAAACACCGTGAATAATGAAAAAAAATGTAAAATACAGCTATTTCTTTGAAAAATGTTAAAGAGAATTGTTGAAATGCGAATAATTCATTTTTCAAGTTAAAAACACTCGAATAATTATCAAAATTCTTAAGAGATACAATTTCAAGATTGAGTTCTCGCCTTTCAACGTTTCAAAATGTATGTAAAATAAATTAGATTATTATTTTCGTGTGTATAAAATGATAAATACACGTGGGAGATGAGAACTTACTCTGTGTAGTGAGTTTGATGATTACAGAATCCGTTCCATAACTATTCGTGATCGTACAATTGTAATCCCCGAAGTAGGTTGATATTGGCTCACGAAGAGTTACCGTGCTGACTACCCTCTCCGGTGTATACTCTTCCTGTACGTAAAATGGCGTATTGTTCGAAGAGAAATTAAGCTCACGACCAGCAAAACTCCATACAACTGATTCGGCTCTTGGCACAGATATCGCTGTGCATTTCACCTGTTCGTAGAAAAAGCAAACAAAGAAAATAATCATGATAGCATAATAAAAATAAAAATAAAAAATAACAATAATAACAACAACACAAACACATTTTTCATTTGTGTTAACAAAAGCGTTGCGATTCCTAGAAAAATTCTATATCACTTCTTTTAACACGATCAAATATTTTTTCCAACTTTTTCCACGTATGAAATTATTCAATTTATGTAAATACGTGTATAGATATATATATTAACACGTATGTACTTTATTAATAATAAAAGACAAAATTATCTATTTGAATTTGAACGTTAGATATAAATCACTTTTAATTAATTAACAATGTGAAAAATGACAATTGAGTACTATTCGTTAATGGTTGGTAAGTCCATTACACTGTATTGATTTTTCTTTAAATGGGGAATAACGATGTTACGATTGTAATGACATTCGCGATATTGTATTAAAGGTCAGGTCGGTTAGGACCTTCGTTTCGGTTCAATATTATTGTAATTTAATTATCATTACGATGGATAATAAGGATGATGAAATAAATTAATATTTGAAGGAGAATAAAAACGAGGAAGAAATCATCATTATGTGACATTGGGACAAAAAAAAAATGGTAAAAATATTCACCTCTACGAAGAAACGTCGATTTGATGTCACAGATTAATTTATCGCCAATTTATTTCTTCAGATTATTTCTACTACGGTAATTTTAAATGAGAATTAAAAAAAAAAAAATTACTTTGTACTTTTCGTAAATTCTCCGTTTTTTTAAATTCAATTATAAAAAATAACGTAAAAGAACTATAACTTGGAGAAATTCAATTTAATTACGGAGATAGCAGAGTTTTTTCTCGTTTTTTGTTGTTGTTGTATTTTTGGAGCAGTAAAAAAATAGGCGTAAACTGTGATGTAACCTGGTCGTTTACCTTGACTACACCTTCGTCAGGAACATACTGTGTGCGCTGTGATACGATGCTCGGTGGTGCGCGAATAAAAACGTTTGCGTAACCGGTCAATTCGGGAAATCCTGGCACGTGAGCTTTGCAGTAGTAACGACCAGCAGTTTCCGGGCTCACTACGACACTTATGTTGGGGCTCGTTGCGACTATTCTATCGGAGTCCTCGTGAATCCAAAGAATCTCCGGCGGTGGATTACCGTCAACGTCACACTGCAATATCTCCGTGGCGCCGTAGTGAGTTTCGACGGAAATTGGAGGATGTCGAAATTGAGGGCCATCTGTTTTTTGGTTCGGAGAAGGAGAAGAGAATGAAAAAATTTAAGTATTGATGTAAATAATAGAAAAGTTTATTCTCGCAAATCGAACGTTGTAAATTTAATTGAATTTTTTTTTGTCTGCTAAATAATCGAGTCAATGAACACTCGATTTTTTTTTCTCCCTCTCTCTCTCTCCCACAATTTCAAAAGTCGATATTCTTCTGTTACACACGAATCACAACTTGCGTGACCTTTTAAACTCGGAACTAAGCGTTGAAGGAGTATTATTGTACTCGGCTGATGCATACATTTTTGATGAGCCGATACGGTCGCAGAAAAATGCTTTATCGAACGGTTGCGAGATGTTATTGTCGTGCCAATATGTCAAATCTGAATCGTCGACACATGTTTCACGTCTAATTATTCTTGTAATGTTTCGTATCGGATAAATGTCGTATAGTATAGGAGAAAAAATTGATTACCATTTTTTATTTTCGTCCAGACATATGGGCTCGCCGTTAACATTATTCCAACAACAGGCATGACGTTTCTAACTCAATGACACACGTTAATGTTGTGCGAGAAAATAAGTTAGTTTTTGGCATTATTTCGACCCATTCTATCAAGAGAAACCGTCAGCAAAATGTGAAAATTGAATAAAATTTAAATAATCCCGGATTTATCCAGACGATCGGGGTCATTTTAATATTTCGAGGTTTATACTCGTTCGTACGAACAAACTTTGTTTTTCATCGTTTTTAATTATTAATAGATATCTCCCCGGCGCAATGAATGATGCAAATTTATGAATATGCTCATGTTATAAACTTTATTTTTACGCGTTAAAATGTATCCTGCGTTAATAAAATAGGTGATAATTCTGTCGAAAGAGAAAGAAAGAGAGAGAGAGAGAGAGAGAGAGAGAGAGAGAGGATATGACACTTACATGTTATATCCAATGTTTCCGTTTCTTCGCTCTTTCCAATGTCGTTGTGAACTTCGCATTTTACGATCGCATCGTGAAGATCCCGGGTGACGTTATGGATAATCATTTCCGTCGTGTAGTCACCTATTACTTTCTTATCGTTGATGTACCACCTATAGCCAAGAAAGAAAACGACGTTAAGGATTCTATTATAAAACAGGAGATTCGCGTCGAGACATAGTTCAAAAAATGCTTGGTAACGTTAAGATGGAACAGCATAATAAATGCATAAAGCAAAAAAAGAAGAAAAAGAAAAAAAAAAAAAAGAAGGCACAAAACGAATATAAATTAGACGGATTTAGGACAAGCACAGAAATGTGATGAATACATTTTGAGACCTTTGACCAAACAAAGAAAGCCTAAATATGTTGGAGTACACTCGTGGAAAAGCAATGTGAGATTTGTAATTTCACAAATTTTACTTTCTGTACGTCGCATTGCGGAGAAGAAAAGGCTTTTTTTCTTCACGCTTCCGTTGTTTCATTCAACGAATAAGAGCCGGCAAAATAACAATATCGTAGGGGGTAAAATGAAAGAAGAAGAAAAAAAAATAATTTGGGCCACTTTATCCTTCCCGCATCAGAATTGCACGGAGGGAAAGAAACGAGTAAATTTCTGTGAATACGAGCACCGAGGGAATTTCAAGCACCAAGATGGCTCGCTCGTTTACGAGTCCAACGCCGGGAGATCGATACGCCTCGTCGTCGTCGTATTCGTTGTCGTATTCGTCCTAGTGGCTACTATATACTGTTATAGTCAAGAGAGTTATAGACCACGAGACAGTTACGCTATAAATGAAAGATCGTGGCTTCGAAATAGTATCAGTTGACATCCGTATCCATGAAGCTTTGATGCATTATCACAATGTATTAAATATCAAGCTAATACGTACGAGATGTATGGAAATTCGTATATTTTTACTTGCCAGCAATAAGTTGCCTCGGCAGATGAATCTAATATTTTATGTCAAATTTATTTATATGAACGAAGTACAAAAGATATAAAATTTGCAAAACTTTTGTCAAATGGATTATATTGATCGTGGTTTCTCTAGTTTTCCCGTACCAAATGTAGACATAATCGTTTGTTCATCAAATTTTCAAAGTCCCAACAATCTTTTATCGTCGCTATCACATCAATCGACGACCCGCCTCAAGTCTAATCTCATTTAACACATCAGCAAACATATGTGGAATATAATTTACCGGGTGGCTGTCCCAGATTTGACATTGCCCCTGTTTTCTACGTATTATTGATCTCTCTACCAACTGCCAGAGCTACAACCCCCGGTGCTTTCTGTCCCTGTGTGACTTTATACCCTCCTGTGTCTCACCGACGCTCCATATATATACACTAAATATAGATATATCATACATATATGTGTATTGTGCTTTACTAGAGCTAAAGTTGCTTGCGTGCTCACCAGTACTCCATGTCCGGTGGATTCGCTTCGGCATGACATTTGAACCGCAATTCCGAGCCCTCGACGATCCGTCCGTTCTTCTTCTTTGACGATTCAGGCGGAATTTTCAGTGATACTTTCGGGGCATACCGAACCTATGAATCGGCCGAACAAACAAACAAACAAAACATGCATATTCAAGGGTGCGAACATGAATGAAACGTACTTGTACGTCAAACTCGATGAATATTATTCCTACGTGGGACACTTCATTGTTAAGACGGCTTTCAGTCTTCGGCGACGAGTTTTAAAAAGAAACTTTCAAGTCAACACTCAACGGAATCAAGTAGAGCAAAGTGGCGGGTAATTGCGAACAGTGGGTAAATACGAACACCGCGATATTCCCTGGACTCAAGCTTTTAGGTGTATTCATTCGATGACCACTATTAATCTTGTGTATTATCATATTGTTCCAAGCGTGAAGTTTCCTAGATTTTGTTTTAAATTGTTTAAATTGATGATTTTACAGGATAACTGACTCCAATGTTGTTAATTCTCAAAGTTATTTTTTTTATGTCAGTCTATTGCGAGTTTCCCACAATCCAGCGTAAACGTGTTTTTATAAATTTCATTTCAGACGAAAATTTGAAATCCATGTGAATCTCATTTGATTCAATTCAGACAAAAACTTAAAGAAGAAATCTTTCATATGATTGCCCCAGAAAGTTGAGGTTAATCCGAATTTTCAATCTTTATACTTTTTGTTTAATATCTTACGATCGAAATAACCCACTATTTTCAAAGAAGATTGATCTCTGTTCGATGACTTTTAAGCTTCAACTTGACGTCACTGTAAAATGTACGTTGATCGGTTGAAAACATAATGTAATTCGATCGATGTAATGTCATTGTTTAATTTCCCAAATGATATATAGTACGCGTGGTGAGTGTTTTTTTTTCGTTGAAATGTACGTGTAACAATAATTGATATTGGCATTAAGTTTCCGGAGCGTAGTTTCTAAATGTAGAATCACGGATACGTTCCTACAAATCGGATTGTATTTATGTTTGTTGAAGCGGGCAATATGTACCTGGGGTATTGTTATCAGGATGAAGTTAAGCTCTCAAATGTTTCAGTACAACATACACACACACCATTCATAATTCCAGGAATACGTGTACCTATGGCTATTATTGAAACTGTATTATCGGAGAAGTAGTGAATCATGTGTTGAATAGAAAAAAAAAAAAACAAATTGAAAAAAATAAGAAAAAAAAACAGAAAAAAAATAAAGGGGAAATGAAACTGGATTGAATCGTGGAACGTGATAAGTGAGAGTTTTCGAACCGCAAATGTAATTGGTCTACGTTGGAGTTTGTTCCCGAAAGACTTAATACGGAACACATCGGATTGTTAGTTTACGGTATCTCGTGTAGTCATTAGACCTGAATATATACATCGTTGCTATTCAGCTATGTCTATATGGATATGGTTGGAGGTATAAGCCATTGTAACACACAAGGCAAACGCGTATATGGTAAGTTTAGGGTTCGGAGTAATTTAGAGCCTGCTTGTATACATTATAGGAATATGTATAATGTAGTAGTTATATATGTCTATGAGTATGGGTGTATGTGTACGTTGAATAGTAAAGTTTAGTACATCGCGTGAAAGCATTTCACGAACCTCGACACGAAGCTTGGCATTTTGAGGTGTGCGATCGGCAGCATTCTGACTCTGGCAAGTGAAGGTGGTATTGTCGTGTTCCTTTCGTGGCATAACTCTCAATACCGATCTAACGGTGGTCAGTGGTCCACCGTCAAATGGTTCCTCAAATTTTTCGATTCCATTATGAAGCACCGTACCCAAACCGTCGATCCACGTAATCTGCAATAAAACAATAGAAAAATATGCCTTTATACATTCTTTTCATTTTTCACCTCATGATGAATCCGTGGGCTTGATATCAACGTACAAAAGGATTATAATCGGGGATAAATCTGCTTAGAAATTATTTTCGCATCATTCGCGTCTCATCTCATCGTTACACCTTCTTCCTCTTCTCCTTATTCTTCGGGGGTATGGAAGTCTCTTAAGCTGGTTACAAGATCACGGGAAATGAGGTTATCAGGATAAATTTTCCATGTTGATCAGTTCTATTTATGCAGAGGCTCAAGCAGAGGGTTAATCCGCAGATCGATAGGAGACTTGCATTCACAAGGCTCCCTTTGCTTTAAGGAATCATTAGGTTCGCCTCTCTAAATTCTTATTGGATTACGTGAGGGAATAAAAGAGATTCGGGATTAAGAATCAATCCATTATTCACTCCCTTTTATCAAAATACTTTTCTCTTTTTACTTTTATCATTCTATCTCTCTTGCTCACCCTCGTAAGTGCTTTAGTCCGAAGTATCGACAGCTTAACGAGTTTGACTAAATCGATCTCACGATGCCCCAACCGCAAATCAACTTTTGAGAAAATCAAGTGTTAAAAGTGCATTTTTGAGCTCACCATGTCTAATCGAGACTTTAACTGTAATATAAAAATATAATATTAATAATAACAATGCGACATTGAATAGAATTCCAGAAAAAAGAGAAATAAGAATATCATTCAAATTGTACAATCGTCAACAAATATACAACTAATTTTAAAGACAAATCAACCTCGTCAGCAAAATAATTTATGGAACTGTGCTGAAAATCATTAGTAACGAAAGTTGAGAGATAAATATTAATTCATTGGGTAAATTTTCTCTTCCGTTACGAGTTGCCACCCACGTCTGTGCATTTCTCGTCTTCAACTGCTACGATGAACTCATAGTAGGTACGACGTATTGTATAAAGTTTCAGAGAAACTCGAGACTGCAAACTGCGAAACACGTTCATCCCTCATAAGTATGTGTGAAGTTTTCTGAGGACGCATATGTAAGAATAATTCTATATTTCAAACCCCTATGAATGTGCTAATATATTTTAGTTGTAAAACTTTAATTATGCAAAAGAGACAGTTTGTTCAACAATATTACGACAAGATGAGCGTTTTTTTTCCATCTTTTTTTATTTCAACGATGATAAAAATGACTCCAAATACTTTGGAACAAGGTCAAATGAACATGGCTGATGGGAACTGGGTTTAAGCTCGTTCGGATAGTTTGTTGTTGCATTTGTAGCGGTTCTAGAGCGATAAATAGCCAAAACCGAGTCATGTTACGTGCCATAAGGTCACCAAAGTGTCTCGAGGTCATGGCATGTTTAATGGGGTACCCCCGACGCCGCAACAAGCATCGGTACCTGCTGAATCGATATGTCCTACTTGATACACTTGGAACACATGGAATCGAAAGCCCGGTCGAGGCATTAGTGAAAGATAAGAGAGGAGAGGGAAGGGGATGAATACTAGCTGCTCTGTCATTAGCTCGCCGATCGGTATCGGTGGTTGTATGGCGTTAACGGTTTCGGTTACCTTATCGTGAATACCAGCGTGGATGGTGAACAGAGGGCGACATTGGAGAATGTCCAGCAAATTTTCGACTTCATACATATATAGACAAAATTTACAGCAGCTATTTCGAAGGGTAGTTTAGATTGTGAAATACCAAAGTCTTCGCTCATTTCTCTTTTCGGCAAAACGTTGATGAGACATTAATTAATTAGTGGTTGCGAATCTGGTAGGCCGGTGGGAAGGAGTGGGCGCGACAAGGCTAGTAAACTATACACTGTAAACACATTCTCTCCCTCTCTTTCTCTTCGTGACGCACCGGATTGGCTGGCGCTAATTAATTAGTATCTCGCGAACGGTGCATCAGAGAGAATAATGAAAAAGAACTTTTCTCTTCAAAATTTCACGATCCACTACGTGCAACATGGCACTCACGAATTAATCTCTATTCCAACTAAACTAAACTCGTCACCAGAGATACAATATTACAAATTAAAAACTATGTTGTAGCACGTTATTTATTTTTATTTTTCGACTCCTAGATGCGTGTTGGGTTATCAGCAGAATATGGATAATGTATTACATGTATATGTACGACATTGTCATAAACGAGTTTTAGTCATTGTAGGGACATACACTAAAGGCCTTTTGAAATATGAGAATTGAGAATGTCAAATTGTGGAGATTTTTTAACTGTAGTGCATAACATATTTATATTACTCACGCGTACGTAATTGTAATGAATACAATACTTGAATTTATCTACAAACGACACATATATACATATATGCTTAAGTGTGTATACGTATTCATATAATAGCTGTGGTATATGGAGAGTAAACTGCTATATATTTAACAAATAGCCTCTGGGTTCAATGGGACAGAAACTATTGTGCCTTATAGGCGTGCAATGTTGGGTTTCAGTAGCCTGCCTCCCTCTTTCTCTATCTCTCATTCTCTGAGCACCTCTCTCGCAGTCGTGCTATACCCGCAGCCAATTTACTACTGTCCACTGCGGGTGAACCGATATTTTGCAATTTACGTCAAATTTAAATAGCTCCGGCAAATCGCAGACACCCGATATGCCCTAGCAACAATATAATGCTATTCATATATACGAGAAATATATATATATATGTATTTATAATAAAAATGCTTTCGTTGCTCGTTCCCAATGGCGAAGCGTGAATTTACATATCTGCAGCGTCGATGCTCGCTGATGCCTTTTTCCTCCATTAAAATATAGAACTTCAGTTCTGTGGCATCTGCGGTAGAATCGTCGATAATGGTCCATTTAAACTTGTGCTTGATATATATGCTCACTATGCACGAAACCATATATATATATATACGTTTATTAATACATAAATTTTATCAAAGTATGGAAGCAGACAGTCAAAGATGTAAAAGGACGCAACGAAACTTCGTGTTCCATATATTACGCTTATTTTTCGTTCTGATTTCTTCTCTTTTGGTCCATTGTCGCTCTTATTTTTTGATATCCAATACGTTTCGCTGACAATCAACGAACCAATGAGCTCCAACCTCGCGAGCATAAAAATGTGATTTCAGTGCACGGTTCACGCTTATATGCATATAAATATATATATATAAAAAATATATATATGTATAGATATGATGTTATGTATTTACACACGAGAAGTGAGAGTTGAAAGACAGAGAGGGTTGGATAGCCTACGGGCGTTACGTTTTTGTGCGAGTGCCTCATTGCAGTTGCTGCATGGAAGCCCAATTCTCGCGTCAGCCGTTCAATTTCGAAACTAATAAGGAAGTTTTGTCGGTCGCTTCCAATTTCGAGGAAAGTTTCTCGTTGCTTCGGTATATAGAATATACAGGGAAGAGAGAACAAGAGAGTGTGGGAGACGAAGGAGAGACAGAAAGAACGAGAGAGATAGAGAAAAGGAGAAAACGAGTGAGTGTAAAGAAGAGGATCGAATAGACGAAAGACGTTTTCGTGTACAGAGAGTCTCGCGAAATGTACCAGCATAACCAGGCGATGAAGACAGTTCGGAAAGTTTGACGGGCCGAAACGAGAATAAGCTTTTTCAGGGCTTGAAATAGAGCTTCATATCTCGAAAATGGTGGTGTACATTGTTAATTTTCGTATATATATTCCTTCTCTTCATCGCTTCCTCTCTTTATTTCATTCAAGAATTCGTAACTACCCGAAACAATATTTATTTTCACTGATTACGCGATTCGCCGAAAAATAAACGTCAATTATCCTCAAAGTAGACGCTTTCGAGTTGCGAAAAAAATTATAAAAAGTACGAATAGATTATAAATGTTTCTCCAAAATGTTTGAACAGCTACAAATTCCAAATATTCTTTTCGTGCGGGTCGCGGTATATTTCGTTCGTTAGTTAAAAGTGACGCTTTTTATATTGCGGTTTATTCGGGTTTACGGGTTTACGGTTTTACGGATGAAAAATTAGTATTAATGTTTTTGGTCAGCTGCTTGAAAATAATGAGAATTGTTTAATGGACGATACATTGGACGGTATCGTGGCGAACGTTGACGAATTCGATTTTCAACCCTGCAACCACAATACTCGCGAGATGAACGGCGTTGTTTCCGTCATTCGTATGCCACCCCCCTCCCTCCCTTCCCCTTGTCCTCTCTCTTTCTCTCTCTTTCTCCACAACCATTCCAATGGAGGGTGTTGAGGACAGCCGATCAACAACGTCATTAGTATTTTACTCACGCTCCTGTTTTCCAATTAACCACGGAAATTGAATGTACATATGGATCCTCGTGTTTTTATTATATACTAGTAATATGTGCTCGAAATAAAAATAAAATAAAAAAGAAAGCAGATGACCGTGTGTATTAATGGAGACTTCGATTCAAGCAAATTTGTTTATCTTTAGTTTTAAATCTGTTGAACTGGCTTGGCCTTAAGTTCAAATGACTTTTGATTGCTTTGAAAAATAAAGAAATGAATTACTTAAACAAAATTATACTGTTGATTATTATTATTTTTTCTCCCGTAGAAGTCTCCGATAAAAGTAGTGAAAGAAATGCTTTTGGCCAATAGCTCATTGAAAGTTTTGTTCGGAAGTATTCTGCTCGTTTCTCGTTTAAATTGTCAACGATTTGAATGGGTCAAGAGTTTTGTTTTGTCTTCACCAAGTTACGTAGAAATTCTTGTAAACGATTAGGTCGACTGACGTTTTATAATGAGAATGATTGTATTTGAGGATTATTGATTCTTGGTTGACATGGATACGCCAATTTTGAATTATTTGTCGAGGAGGTAGGATCCTGATGGAAAGATGTAGGGCAGAAATGAAGGTTGCTTTAGGGTTAAGCTAGTTAGATTAAGGATGAGGTGGGCTATCCTAACACGCTTGTGATTATAATTTAAGGTGCACTTTGTCGTTATTGCGAATAGAGAAGTGGAGGAGGACGAGAAGCTGTCATCACCATGCGGTGTTGTTAACCCTCCCAAGTTTATTTCCCCAATGTACGAACTTACTGGCTGCGAAGCTTTCAGACTTTGCCACACTTGTGTAAACGAGAGTATGTGAGCGTGCGAGTATTACCCATAATTGTCATTACAGATTCAAAGCTAACACGCATTTGAAACTTAGTAAGAGAGGCGTAGGTGGCTTAACCAAAGTTTGGCTCGTAGACGATGTAAGGGGCGCGCTCTCGCTCCCTCGTAAAAGTAAGAAAGTGAGATTGAAGGCTGTATGAGTTTGTGAGTAGAGAGACGTTATGCCTCTTTGCGAATAAGATAAAGTTGAACGAAGTTATCACATGGGCAATGACGTTGAAGTTTGAACTTGACATGATTACGTTTAAAAGTGTAACAGTAGATGTAAGCGAGGTGAAGAGAGAGGAGAGAGATTAGAAGGGCTAAGTCTAAGGAATAAGAGCTTTCTCGACGAGGCACAACAATAAACACTAATGGGAAAACTGTCAAAAGAAGTCTTGGAGTTGACTCGTGTATTTGGCGAGCTGTAACACTGGGAAGCATGAAAAGCCCTCGAATTATCTTCTGCTACTGAGTTATAGTAACTCAGGTGAGTGGCAGCCTAAGCTTCGATCTTATAGAATGGAACATAAATGCATTATCGTGTGCGTCATGCTAGAGACAATACCCTATGAAGCTGCGTTGTGCCTTAATCTTCTTAAGGGAAGTTTGAACACCCTGTGAGCGTTTGAATAATCCATCGACAAAGCTCTCGGATATTTGGATCGAGATATTTGTAGAGATATTGATAGCCCAAAAATTTAAATGTTAAATTAAAAATGGCAAACAGAAATGGAGTATTTAAGAATGACTTTTACTACCGTTCGATGCTCAATTCAAATGCTTCTCTTTCGGGTGTTGGTGGTGAAATGCGTTTTGTTCAAAGATCGGTGGGGAATAAAATCTTGAAATCAATTTCGCTGACTGCAGAGCGAGCCTCCTTGAATGAGATCCTCTCAAGACTCGTAATTGCAAAGGTCTTTGGCGGCGGTAAAGGAGAGTTATATAACCGTGTTATTTGCATTTCATCGTGGGTGAATGAGAAAAACTATCAGGCCAGTTGGTCTCGGAGGGAAGATAGGTTAGAAGAGAGTTCTTCGAGAGGCTTGGCGCACAGGGCAATCATCGGAAGAATCTCGACTGGGTAGGCAAACGATTCGTCTCGCTCACTTATGAATAGATTCAACTTTCTCACCCGAAAAAAAAGAAACGTTTGCCTCGCGGTTATGAGGGGACGATAAAAAGATTGAGGGAAAGAAACTTGGAAAACGAATGTTTGGACAAACAAACGGCGTTGCAACGGCCCTCAGATTTCTCTATATAGATGTAGAAGTATAACGTGGTAAGGAGGAGGATCGAGCTTAAGAAACGAGTACCGCAAGATATAGTGATATGAAGAAGATGCGAGGCTAAGGACGCGTGCAACGCGGAGAAACTATTAAAACTCCTTGAAAAGGATGAGAGCCAAAGCGTTGACTTGAAGAAGAGGAGTAAGAAGGAGAGGAGGAATAAAACGGAGAAGTTGAGGTGAGATGAGAGAGAAGGAAGATGGTGATCTCGTCTCAGGAATAAGGGGTTTATATGGAACATCTACACGTACATGTACGTTGTATGTTGCATTTCTGTACTGATACGTAAGACATGTCCATGGCAATGTAGGGTGGTGTGTCGAGGGCAATGAAAACTCTGCTAAATTGAGGAGTGTGCGCGAGATGAAGAACTTGTATCTTCAACGATCCGTGAAAACCAGCCCTCTGTTTATATATACCATCAAATTATACCGCGTGGAAAGTTTACGAATAGGTCGAGACAGAAGAACTTCATCGCATAGGTAACACCGTACAATTGTATCGCCCGAAGCTATTGTTACAATGAGGATAAAAGCAAAAATTATATTTCTCGTACCCTTTCCTATGAATTATGAATCAGAATGAATAAAGGCAGTTGAAACACTTCTGGAAGTCGAAATTAAAGTGAAAAACATATTTGTTACCATTTAATGGATTCGAGAGTTAATAATTTATTTTGACAAACGGTTGTGGATTATGAGGCAAAAGGCCCTACTAATGACCCACGGGCCATTTGATAAGTAGCGAGAGTTCAAGGGTTGCTGTAGTGGTTTAGTAATTATGCAGGATGGTTAAACCGCAGATTGAGTCTTATTACAACTTAGAATGTTTCCAAGTTTGGCAGTTTGATTGATCGTTGTATACATTTTGTAAGTGAAGATTATACGTTCGCTAAAATCGGGAATGGGAACCGCATCATCAATTATTCTAAGATTCGGATGATTGTATAGTGTGCTCAAGTCACCAGAAGTCGATTCAACTATTTGAAAGTACATTGGTAAGTAAAGTCCAAACGGAACTTTACGTTAAGTGAGGGTGTAGCTGTGATACTTGAGTTAAATGGACAAGCACGACGCCTCTGGTGCCTCATTCATTCAGACCAAGGAAAACTGGCCGATTCTTACCGACCGGGAAGTTGTAAGGACTCGAAGAAAAGAGAGTAGGAAAAGTGAAAGAAGATCGTGAGGGAGAGGACAGAAAGAAAAATAGAAAAAGAAATGATGGAGGTGGGAAGAGGGGGGGGGGGGCATAAGAAAACGAGAACTTCTCATTGTTGGCTCGTTCTTTTACTGTCGTATCGACCAAAGTAGAAACGGAAAGCTGCTGGGCCCTCCGGCACATGGCGTTTACCTTCTTCTCAAGATTTTTCTCTCGATGCTTTCCTTTTCGTTACTTTTTTTTTTTTTATCCCTTCCGTTTTTCATTCGTTGGATACGCTAACTCAACCCTTATTCTTGAAGCGTTATGTATACTCTACCATCCTCAAAAGAGCTCATTCAACGTACTTTACGGACTCGATATCTTTCGCACTTATGGACTTTTGACTAAGAGAGCAAAGCTTTGTCGATTCCCGAAGAGTTTTTCATTGTCTATGATGTATGTAAAAGAGATAACATTTCGATGGGTAGCTCGATCGTTGGTTAGAGAGAAATAGAGGAAAAGGAAGGCTGTAAACGACCGTTCAGAATCTTCAGATATAGTCGACATCGGAGAACATCAAAGGCGAGACTATCAAGAAATAAGATGAGTCACGAGGGATGAAAACGAAGCAAAGAAACGATAAGAAGTAAAGAGGTTTCACGATGATATGATAAGAAAATTTTCAATACTGTACTTCAATATTGCAGGGATATCTGGTAGAAAGAACAAAAAAGAGCAAATCGATCGATCCAAAGCCGCAAGAACAACCATATTCTCTAGCTCTTCAATCTGTTCGAAAACAAATAATACTCGATGTCGTACATCCTATGCAAAAAAGAAAAAAAAAAGAAGTGAATCAATCGATTCAATTCTTCAAGAATAATGACTTTGTACACTTTGTCAGTGTATACCAGGCGCAAATAAATCTCAATGGCGAATACTTTATTTTGTTTCTTACCCGATACTTTCATTATTTGAAGACGTTGAATGCGAACGAGACATTGGGAGCTCAGAAGCAAATTTTTCCAATCAATCGAACCATTTTTTCTTTCCTTATTTCCAAGAATTACAAAGTAATAATAATTCAAGCTCTACGCAGAGTTTGAATATGTTACTTTTTTACGTAAAATAATGATTGATTATTCTCTTGTATCACGTATCGAATGTACGGATGCTGATTGGGATAATTCTATCGATAATTGGGCTTCAGAAAATGCTGGCATAGTATGAACCATCTTGCAAACACATTGTTTCTATGAAAATATCTATTCGTATATTTTTGTTCACATATGTTCTCCAGGCTCGTACATGCACGAGGGGTAAATTTGGGCGTGTATGAGACAAGCTCTATTATGACGAACAAGCACGTTTCTATACGAGATTGACGTTTGATGATTGATGGCTTTCGATTCCCCAAGTACGGGCAGTGAAGTGAAGCCCCTGGAAAAACGAACGCGCAAGAATGAAGGCGGGAAAGTCTGGATGCCAGGAGATTAGTGAGCCGATGGATCATGATGAAAACAAAAAAAGGAGGAAAAAAAAACAAGGGGCTCCTTCGATGTTGCTCTCTTCTGTACGCATCGGCTGATCCACTCAAATACACATATACAAAACACACCATTTCTTTCAACGTCAACAGTCATTGATAAACCCTCTAAACCTCGACAAATGCTCTCGTTCGTCGCGTCAAAGTTCGAATTTCCAAATCCGTAAATGATTCAAGCCCCAAATCAATCAGATACTGTTACGACAAATATAAATCATCAAAGTGTCTAAAAATATTGTCGTTAAACAATTTTGTAATGACGTAAACTTAGCGACCGGTATGATACAATGATTGATCTTCGGTAAACCTTGTCCATAAAACTTCCATTAAATCTCAATTATTTACGCAAGAGTATATAAAAAGTCACTGTATTTTTTGAGACATCAAAATTGTTGGAGCTTAATGTTTATTCGAAGGAAAACAAATGAGTGTCTTTCACACGTTTCTATTCTTAAAAAAAAACTACGATATTACGAAAAAATCCCAACAACTTTGAGAAATGCGAGAAAATTTCGAAAAAAGTGACGACATATGAATAAAATTGAAAATTTTGTTAAAATACCCTGAGAATAATGTCTTTTTTAAATCTTTCAAACGCAGTCATATAGAAAGTGGAGGTTGATTTTTATTTTCATAGAGAAATTTGGTGCTGGAGTTCGAGAATGTACGAAGCCATTTTGGTTGTATTGTGAAAATGTCACCGGTTGCTTGAGATTCTTTTTTGCTTATGTTTTTTTTTTTTTTTTTGCCGATATGGGGGAAGCACTTGGATTGTATAGTGCCGAAGGTGGCGAACGTCCATCCGGTGAATCCCACGTAAGTATGTACATCGTACTATATACAGAATAAGTATAGTCGTATATTGAAGACTGGCAAATAAAATGGCTCAAGTAACATCCCCTTATGTACCAGATCTTGTCGGTTAGGGCCATTTGTTTGCCAGCCAGTTCTTACCACGTAGCGAGAGGAGAGATGTTGGAAGGACCAACTATGCCGCGTTATATACATTGTATGTATTTATATAAGTATATAAAAATATACACGCAGAGATATAAGTATACTGACAGAAAATCCTAAGCATTACTGTTTACTCCCATGTTGCCTCGTTTCCTCAGATACTTCCATTCTTTCCCCCTAAGCAGCTTTTCGCACTTATGTCTCATTCATCCCCAACGTTTTACAACGAATTCGACTTTGTATCCGTGATTTTACGTACAAGCTCAATCCCTTGCACAATGAGGTTTCTAAATAAAGCTTATAAAGAGAAAAAAAAATAAAAGAGAAACATTGCCGCGAGTGTAAAAAAAAAAAAAAAGAAAAAAAAAATCAGGGTGATTTGTATGTTTTAATTTATTTTTATTTTTATTTTCTTTTGCAATAAGCGTTACTCGTATTTTTTCGTTACGAGACATTGCTCGTCCCTTTGTTTCATGCAACATGAACGTCACGCGTTTTTCGCGTTACCGTGAAATCTCGAAAAATAGAAAAAAAAAAAACAAAAATACCTGACCGCTTCGACTAATTGGCTTAGAATGCGCCACACACATACAAGATTCTGTGAAATTGTACGAGCGTTTACACCGACGTATTGCACATCACGTTCTCACTATCCGTATTTGCATTTTTCGTAATTGATCCCCGAAACGCGGAGTTTCACAGAAGCCACAGACTTACGGATCAATGGTAATCAGGATAAAGAAAAACAACAAAAACAACAAAAACAACATCGTAATATCATCTTGCATATACAAAAGATACTATTCAATTTGGAAACGGGGGGAGGGGGGGGGGCATTGAAAAAGCAGCAACTAATCTCCTTGCAATATATGCAATTGGTCCTCCGTTTGCATAATAATTTTGCTTCTCTCGGAATATCACGAGGAAATAAAAATGAAAGAAGGATGCAACGAAGCGTGACTAAAAAAGAAACAAGAGGAGACTAACGTGATTTATTTTTTGTCGATATTGAGAAAGAGGATTTGCATAATCACGCTATAAACTTGTATGAGAATATCAGTACAGAACGATTGAGAGACAGGGCACGGATAGAAAAAGATAAAAACGATAAATAGACAAAGAAATTGTGGAAAGGTACTGAAAACAATGATAAATATAAAATGAACGAAAGAACAAAGAAAAAAAGCATCCGAAGGACAAATGATACGGATTTAAATCTGTATTTGTCTAGAGTGCGAATCTCAACCGCTACTTAATTAAAATCAAAACTTTGCATTAAACTTGTATTTCAGAGTCTGTCCGTTTCGCATTAAAAGGTTCGAGTTAATCTGAAAATTAAGTTTCAGCTCAAGTGTGAACTCAATTACGTAGGAACGTTTTGAAACTTGTTTCTAAGCTTAACGAAGACATTAACATCGTGGTAAGTCGTAGAAAAAAAAGAGAGAGAAAAAAAAAAAGAAAAATGTATAACGAATAAATGCAAATGGCAGCAACATCGCGAGAATTTCTAAATTACCGCTCTAATTGCGTTGAAGAAAACAGTTGAAGAGGAGAACTACGAAGAGCAAAGCTTGCAGCTGCTTCGCTGCTCGACGGAAATTGTGCTGGTTGGGAAAACCAGGGTCTTAGTGACAGAGAGATTCAAATGGCGCGGAGTAGTGCAGACGCGGAGACAAGTTCAAAGCAAGTGGCGAGGAGGCTCGTCAGAGAAAGAATAAGAGACGAAGAAGACTGAGGTTTGTAAAACATGAGCGCTTGGTCACTCTATATCTTTTTCTCTCTTTCCCTATTCAGTTCATGATGCTCAGAGATGCGTTTAAGAAACAAATAAACGAAAAAAACGTAGAAGAAGAAGAAGCATAGAAAGCAAGATGAAAAAGGAGCCAACACGAGTATTCCACTTTTGTGTGTCAGGTGCATGCGAAAAAGAGCTTTATTCTCAAATGTCTTTCCCGAAAGCTCACTGATCATTACTTTTTTCTTTTACACTAAACTCTTTTGCGCTGCACCTGCGCTAAATAAAACTATGACGAAAAAAAAGGAAAAAAAAGAAAAAGTAAGTTACATTCACGTATACGAAATTGTTCAATCTCCTTTCGTCGTTTTTGAAAATTTCCTAGTTTTTATGTTTAAGGAAACAATCAAAGTGAAAGACATGAATAATAATTGCATAAATGTCGGGGGAGCAGATTGACGTAAGATGAATTTTACTCACGTCAGCAGGCGGTTTTCCACCGACGCTTATGCACTCGATCACGAGTTCTCGATCTTCGGTCGTCACGAGAAAATCACCCTGAAGTATTTTTGGTTTTTGAGGTGGGACGAGAACACTCAATTTGGCGAATCTTGATCTAAGCCCCGGCTGTCCATCGTTCGTTGGTGAAGCTTGACACTGATATTTCCCATCGTCCTCAAGCTCCACTGGATAAATATGTAGAGAGAAGTCGCCTGTAACCGAAATCATAGAAATATTGATGAGATCTTTTTTCCTGCATGAAATATTGGAATTTTCGATTGATAAACATGTCGAATAATTGGAAAAAAGGCAGTGCATAATGGATATTTGACAGGAACTGAAATACGTACATTTTCACTTAAAAAAAAAAAAAAAAAAATTTAATTTTCGGGTATCTACGTTTCGATGAAAAAATGTCAAACGCGTTTTTGCATATTTTTTCACAAATTCATTACGTATTATTAAAATACTAGTTTTAAAATACGTATAGCTTGCGCATATGATAAAAGGATTTTCTGGTAATTTAGGGGTGGGCCTTTGATAGTCCTTTCGAAAGGCGTGAAAGGGTTGTTTGAGGGAATTTCCACCGTTCTTTATGAGCAAGGACGACTAATTCCGTCCTTTGTCCTTTGTGCAAGGCAAAATTGTATTTGACAAAATATTAAGGTTAAAAGGAGAGTGAATGAAAGGGTTTTAGTATACGAGAGAAAAAATAACATCGCTAATGACGTGCAGCAAATTTGAATGGAGATCCGCAGTTGCAATGTTAATTAAGTTTCAAACAGGTTTTCTAGCAATTGTCTTAGTTATTAAAAACACATTCATTTACTTTTTCCATTAAAGAGACGCACTTGAATAATCGCTAAACTGTACAAACTAAGTTTTACTTTGTCATAACTATTATCATCCGATTTGATAGCGGGACAAGCGAGACGTTGTGAAAAGAAAAACCCCTTTTTTTTAATCGCTCCAATTACACTTAGTGACTCTTTATGGGTAGCCTCATTTTTAACAGGATTCTTGACTTCAAGAATCCTTAAACTTCACAGAATAGTGGGCTCTCGTGTTACGCAGATGGTGCATAGGTTCGCGAAAGAGTTGAGAAAGAAAAAAAAATCATGAGAGGTTGATGAACGACAAAGGAAAAAAAAATATATATATATATATAAAAGGCGAAAGAAAAATAAAATAAATGAAGCTATGTGCGGTTGTCTTCAGCGAAAGGGAGTGAAAGCTGAGCATCGCTGCACTCACTAGCCGGTTTAAGAGACTGTAGGGCTTCTGTGCCCTCAGGGAACGATGTCTATCTGCGATCAAGTGACCCATGGTAGATACGGTGAGCAAACCACATAGCCCGAAGCCTCCTCTTTTGGTGACCATCTACATAGACGACATATTTGCAACGTGAAAAGACTTACTCCGTCTCGCTACCTTCCCAAAGTTCAACATATTTGTACTCGAGATTCTATACCTCGTGTCTGTGCATTTGTGTGAAACAAAAGAAAAGTGACACCTTCCTCTAGACATTGCAATATTGACCTCAACCTTGTGTGTTACATGAGACACTGGTCGTACGTTTTTCACCCATGTATGAAGCAATTCAATTCATGAATGTTCACCGACTTCAAGGTAAAAGATTGTCAAGACTTCCGAATATTACAAATATCTTTTTTATCGAATTACATGTTTTTTTTTAATTATAAGAATTATTTTTCATTTCCTTATTTATTCTTCGTTGGTAAATATATTTGTTTATGGAATGTTGTGTGTAATTATAATGGTGCAACAAGTGCAAATAACGCGATTTTTTTTTAGGTCGAAAGCTCGAACTATTTCATGAGCTCTTCGAGCAAATTCTACTTTCATTTGTATATTATTATTATTATTATTATTTCGTTGATGTTAGTTTTATTTTGCCCGTTACAACACTCAATCATTCGTGTCAGGCAGCAGGACCCTCGAGGAAAATAGTTTGGCGACTTTTTCACATCGAGTTGTTCCAGAGTGGGGTAAACACAGTTGTCGACAGAAATATATAGTATAAAGAGCCGATTGATTTATATAGGCTCGTGAACGACTCGATGTTGGATGGTGAAAAAAAAAAAAAAAACTCGATTTTCCAACGAGAGTGTTTCGATGATCCGGAATATGGAGATTTTTCAAGATCACACGAATTCAAATAATTGGAGCTTTGCATCCCGGGCTATAATTTTCTCGAAGCACAGGTATATACAAATTATAGATCCGTTACCATTTTTATTTGTCAGCGTTGAGGTCGATGATTTCATACCTTGGATCGAGTATCATGTTTCAATGATGATGTACGATTTGAATGTAGGTCGTTAGTATCGAGAAATATAGTGAATGATTAAAAAAAAAAAACATTATCAATTCAATATAGTGCTCGGATTTAAAGTCTAAAATTGAAGTTATTTGACATGCACTTAGGAGAAAGAATGTGAGGGTAGTTTCTTGACCTCTTGCACTATTTGAGGCTCTATAAATAATTCTCCATATCGAACATTGAGACGTTAAAAACCTAATGAATTTTATCAATATTACACGAAGTACGAGTAGAATTCGAAAATCCTTTTAATCCCATATCTAATTTGATCTAAAACAAATAAATATTGCAAGCCTAACTACCATTACTCGCGGATATGGATCCGCGATTGAAAAATCGATTTAACCAATCGTCGAGTCTAATTACGATTGACAGATGGACGCCAATGTATCGGAAGAGTTAAAGGACATTAGGTCCGTCCTTGAGACAAAATCACGGTGCGGTAATATCGTGAATTGTACGTGGCAGGCTTTGGAATAATGTATCGCATGAACGGGAATCGTATATTGATGGTCATTCGGTTTCGTAAATGACAGGGATTAGTCGGCCATTTATTGGAACATTGAACAGGTGCAAATGGACAAGTTTTTCACTTTTCACATTCGTATCAACTGTTTCTTTTTTCTTCTTTCACTTGGCCAATGTAACGCCACGAAAGAGCACTATTGGAGCGTATATTTATTTTTTGTTATATCTATACACGTGTCGATGTTCCCATGAGTAAAAGAAGCGGAATAAATGATCGTTATTTCGCCATTCACATAGGGGCTTGGGGATACTCCAACCAATATAAATATATATAGATAAGGATGTTACCTAGGCGAACGTAAAATTTATGTACTCAATTAATGTGTCGTGTTCAGCAAACAGCCAGTTCGCTGCCATAGAAATGTTCCTGGATGCGTTCTATCGGACCGCCATTAGCTTCCGAGCCCTCAAAGACTACTTGTCACTGTACGAAGACCCGCATTGCATCCTAATCAAGATTTTAACTATATATGTGTGTATCACATCATTCACCCTCTCTATATCTCTTTTATCAGTGTTTTTAAAATAATACTATTTTAATAAGGTCGCTTAATAAGATAAAAATTGGCTGGATGGACATTTTTACAGTGATCAAAACGAAGACTTAATGAAGATGAATTTTTGCATGGTCCAGAAACTGCAATCTTGCATTTTGAAGTATTTTATTATTATCACATACAGCCGTTGTTGCTCTTTCGGGCTTAAGGCTATTGCAACATTCTTTTCTTCAACTTTTATATACCGAAACCCTCCATATTCCTAAGTATGAGGAAAAATTTGAAAATTAAACTTGTAAAACTTTTTTTTTTTCAACTGTTCGAGCTGGGCGTTGACAACAAAAGAATATACTTGCTGACCACCTTAATGAAGGTTTCATTTCGTAAAAACACTCTGCACTACAGTTCTTTATGGCTACCTCATCACTGATAAATCTGACTTGATTTCATGGACTTTCTTCTACATGAAAAGTGGACTGACACATGTCCTTGATTGAAAAATTATCGTTAAACTGTTTTTGTGATTTGATGTAACACATCATCCGATAATTATTGTATTTCATCAATGATTTGTTTCATATATTTCATTCATTTGATGCAGGACAAATGGAATATTTAAATTTGTCATACCCAATCATTGAATGCACGGTTTTTGTTTTTCGAGTTAAAATTTATGAATTGACAGTAAATCGAAGAGACAGTGGAAAAAATTATTGAGAGGAGATAAATTTTCCGTTGAATAAAAAATAAGTATTAACTCTTCGTATACAATTCGATGATAAAGTCTTTCTGTTGTTTTGTTCTCACGTACGTCGATTTATTTTTCAAAAATCGTGCAATGTAAAGAAAAAAAGAAAAAGTAAGGAGAAAAATCTAGCACATTTTTCAAAGGTTATCGAAATAAAGAAATAATAATAAATAAAAATTTAGAAAAAAAACTAAAAACAAGGTTCACACTCACAAGTTATGTTCACTATATTCGGCGTGCACATATGTGTTACATAAGTACGATGTGACGTGTATTGGATTTTTCACATTGATTGACTTCCTGCGGCGAACGGATATCAGTCGCGAAGCGTATATGGCGAACATATATATGTCGAGATGAAATGAGAAATGAAGCAGGAAGGAAATAGGGCGAAGATCAAATGAAGAACAAAAAAAAAAGAGGGCAATAAAAGTTACAAAAATTGGTCGGTGACATGGAGGAAATAAGGGGATATAGGAAAAGTGCTGGAACTGGTGAGAAAAAAAAACAATACAAATGGAAAAGAAAAAGACAGGAGAGAGAGAGAGAGAGAAAGGAAGAATTATGAGAAGTTTGGAATGATCGATTTATCGATTAATGGATAAAAGAGTATTTCTTCTGGGTCCAAATTAACCCCTCTATAGAACGCGTACTTATTTATTTATCAAAACAAAAATTAATATCGACCATTGAAAGTCTGATGACCATTGTGTAAAATTGTTTATAAAATTCACGAGCTTTTTATTAGCTTGAAGGCATAATGAAGTTTCATTTTTAGTGAGACCGGTAATTGACACTTGAGAACATTCATCGTTTGCTGTGTATTCAGGACAATATTTTAATATAAATATCTGTCATACGATTTCAAAATAAAATCGTTCATTAATTATTTTAAAAAATGAAGACAGTTGAAAAGGCTCCATTGCGGTATATTTCCAGTGTTGAATTTGCCGGAATAAATATCTTAACGAAATGGTCCTGGAATAAAAGTTGCCTGAATGAAATTTCTTCGAACCTAATTGACCCAAATTGAATGTACTGCGTATTTGTTGTGCGTGTCATTGGTTCATAATTTTTATTTCAATTTTTGTTAGACAGAGTTTTCTGTTTCTTCTCACAGGGGCGTGAATAATAGCCAAACGAATAAAAAAATCGATAAATCTTTACAAAGTATGTCATTCAATAATTAAGACGTAGAGAAAATAAAATGAGATTGAAAATAAAAGAAGAATCTAGGGAAAGAAAATAGGAGTAAAAATAGGAGCACAAAAGGCTGTGAATCGAAGGAAAAAGTATCAGCAGTCACGTATCCGATATCTCAGTGGCATCAAATCACTTACCTTCCTCGTCGCTTCCTATCATCGCGTAGCGTTCGAATCCAGTGAGGTTTCTTACAGCACCAAGTCCAAAATCGTCCTTGGTCCACTGAATCGGTCCTTTTTGATCGAGAACACGACAAGGCAGCGTGACTCGGCTACCGATAACAGCGGTTTGATCTTGTGGTTGTATGGCGAATCTTTGATAAATCATTTGTGTTGTAGACGCGGGTCTGTATGTGGAAGCGGACGATTGTGACGAATTCGTAAAAGAGCTACCACCGACCATAGAGCCGACTATGTTTGCCGTCGTTGCTTTTCCCATCATCGTACAGAGATACAAAAATATCAATGTTCTTCCATTCGACCACCATCTCGATCTGGAATCAAAAAAATTAAGTCATCGATTAAAATTATTAGTTTAAAAAAAGCAGTCGATGATTTTAGTTTTTCTCATAACAAGATCCGAATAAATATTGATCAAAGATGGAAACTTTTTGATAATTAATCAAATGCACGTGTTAAATCTCAATGAATTTTTAAACAGTCATCTCTCATTTTCCCTTAGGAATAAGGTTGATGGCTCCGTTCGAAAATAATAAAAAAAAATCATTTCGTATAAAATGTCATAATATATAATGTTCCCTTTCGAATTGATCGTAAAAAGCGATTCATGGAAGCGAATCAGAGTCTAATGAATGAATAAGTGAATATTATTATCTTCGAGATCGACGCGGGGAGTTTTGTATTACTGTAGAAGAATTCTATACGTGACACTATTTGTATAGGAAGTCTTTTATCGGGAGCTGCGATAGATGACTCTTCATTTTATTACGAATTGACCTGCGATGGTTGTATATATATAGAAGGATAGGAGAGCGTTGAAAACATTTTAACGATAAAGTGGTAAAAAGCGATGGAGAGAGCAGAAATTCTGAATTTATTCTGGCAATCGTGCGAATAATTTTTCGTCTGCAACGAGTGAAGATATTTTTATTTGAACTCTGAATACCGAGCAGACTTGAGAGTTTAAAAAAAAAAGCGGATGTACATATAAAACGTGTCATAAAACCGTGTATTTCGTACGAAATTTTCTTTCGAAAAATTTATTCGAAAGCTAGTTTTTTAAAAATTAAAGTCCATCATTAGTCTGGGCAATTAAAAAATTGTATCAGACTAAAATGAATCTATTTTATTTTCATATCAGACGGTCATTAAGTATTTTCCGATTCTATGATAATTTTGTAATGAAAAAATAACTGCTGGTTAGTGTTTTTGGAACGTTTCGGTAGTTGAATTATAATTTAGAAGCGTTTTGTCTCTTTCGGCGATGGGGTGAAGAAAATGGTGGGTTACTTTTGTGCAAGACATTGTCGGTTAATATTTGAGCTTGAAGACTACCAGCTGTTTCGAATACGAGCTCAATTGGATAATCGCGTCGCGTGACCCATTCAACGTGACTGACTGTAGCATATTCTCATACACGCAATCAGCACGCATCAGCGTTTATAATGCACGATACAGCCGATGAAGAATGTTGAAAATATGTGTTTGTTTGTGTGAGTGTGTGTGTGTTTTGTATACATTGGTGAACGCCCACGTTCTTGTACGAATCAACGAGATTAAAGCGTCGGTTTGCCAACAACGGCGACGGTACATTTTCTCCATATATTTTAGTAAGAGCTCGAGAAAAAGCGACGAAATTTGACGTTAAACACTTCGATAAATTGCAACCGTCACGATACCAAATCATACCAGCAATGACTATCAAACTAGAATTTATGAAAATAGTATGAAATTACAATATGTTATCGTCAATATCATTGAAGAATTAAGAAAATAACAATTTCACGATTGAATTATTTGATTTGAACTTTTGTAAATAATTTTTAAAGTAAACATTTCAATTACATCGATTTTTTTTCTTTTTAAGTCTTGTTACGAATGATGTTTCTTGAACATTATCACAAATGCGAATGAGTTCTTTTTATCTTTTTTAACTTGTGTTTCAAACGGGCCTGTATTTGCGATATTAACACTCGGCTATTCATCACCTGGGACATATCCGCTCCTCAACTGAGAGATTCAATGCCCATCCCATGCATATAAATCTATATAGACGTTTATATGTAGCATTTGTAGATGTGTTTATCCCAAAGGTAAATGCACATATACATATTATTGGCCGATAGGACCAGAGTAGAGTTTCTGCCTCGTCACGAATGCCAGAGTTTGGAAAGAGAAAAAGAGAGAAAACATAATATGGATATATACACACTCGATGTACATATAGATAGAAAATCGACGAAGGGACTAAACGGATGGACGTTTGTCGAGTTCATGTTACTAGATGAGGTCACTCCCTCTCGTCAAATGCCAGATATCGGATAAAATCGATTGGCTTCGTTTACAGAAAGCATTTTCATGCCAGACAGCGAAGGAGAGAGAACGAGAGAGAAAGAGAGGGAGAAAGAAATATAGAATGAAAGAGAAAGAGATAAAGACGAATGGAAACGGACGTAGCTGCAGAATTCGAAACTCGTTGGTTTTGGACAGCAAAATAGTGGACACGATGAGTTCATAGAAACTCCCAAACGAACCATATCTCTCGAATCCCCAGTACCACCGAACACGACATCATCGACCGTTTTTTTCTCTTCCAAATATTTCTGCGTTTAAGGTCGCGGACCAATAAAAATTTATTCGAGATGGTTTTTCACTCTTTTCTGGCTTTCACACTGTTTTTTTTGTTTTTTATTTTGAGTTTTTTTAATTAAATTCACGCTTTTATTTATATGTTAAAACCTTAAATATCCGGGTTGTAGAAATGTTGATAATTGGTAGCCAATTAAAAGAGAATTTCAACGAGCAATGAATTGTTCTTGAGATCATTAATTTGCCAAGAAATAAAAAAATCTGCTTGTTATTTTTCAAATACATTATTGTCCGAGCTTCCACAATATTTTTCGGTCTTATCGACCCCATTGCAATCTTTCTATACGGATTACGATAAATAATATAATACATCTGTGCACTTATGTGTTTGTATATATAAACCTGTACGTATATATATATATATATATATATATGATCGCGTATCGGTTTTTCAAGATTTTTCCATTTCTGGAAAGGAGATTCTCGACCGTAAAATTAGATTTTCTTTATGGAAAGGCAAGTGGACGAGAATTCGAGAGGGAATAAGGAGTGATGGTCTTGCTGACCCACAACCATATCCCGAACAATAAATACTTAAAAAAAATACGAATATTCAAATGATGAAAATTGATGAGAAAAAAAAACAATCAACACTGAGAATTCATCATAATGAATATGTAGATTTTTTATAAGATATAAAAGATTTTTATATCTTAATAATACTCAGAGTCTAACACGTTCTTATTTTGTTCATACGAATTAATAATTATGTATCACGTTAAGTGAAACTTTAATTCTCGACGAAAATAGCTTTTTCCTAAAACGCATGATCGCTGGGAACCATTTGCACGACAGCAAAATGAGTATATCCTGCATGGGAGTTGACGTGGTCATGGTGGCGGCGTGTGGTTCCGGTGATTTTTACTGAATCGAAACTATTTTTTCCTCTCGGCCATTTCACCACTTTATTCGCGCATCCGAGTTCCCGGAGCCTCCGCCCAGAAATATATTTATATGGCGAACTTTCGATAGAGAACGAGAATTTCGCTATTGAGTTGTGAAAAAAAAAAAAAACTTCACACGGTAATATCAAAAAAAGAGAGTTCGCGAAAAGGAAGAATATTTCGTAATTTGTTGGAATGAAAGTCCGTTTTTTTAATCGAATATTTAATATCTGTACTACATTTTTCGCGATTGGATGATACGTTTTTTGTTTTCGTTTTCGTTTTTTTCTTTTTTTTTTCACGAGAAACACATGTTTTCAAATTGTTTACTATTTCGCAGTGAAAAAAGCAATTCTCGTAACTCCACGTGATGGTTTTACACTTTGAAAATGTATGTTTTGAGTCTCGCGTCATATTTTAGCCGGTTTTTTTTTTTTTTTTACCTACAATTTCAAATGGGATATGCATCAATTAGTAAAATATGATTAATATTGGGATAACAAGAATAGTGTGCACGCAGAAATGCTGTTAAAATAGATCTGTTGAGTAAAACGTTGCGGATACAAAAAATATCGTACAATAAAAGGATTGTAAGGATTTACTTTTGGATACTCTGGACTTTGTACTATGACCTCTCTCGCTCTCGAATGTCTCTGTAAGCCTTTGAATCTCGTAGGATCATCGGGGAACACGTAAAATATCGAAAAAATGGACCGATTTAAATTCTTGTAACGTTTCTTGAAATCTTGCAAAAATGACTTTGAAAATGCAGTTTCAAAGAAATGGTTATTTTCTTGGAAGTGAAATTTATTGAGAAAACAAGAAAAACAATAGTTTATTAGCAATTTTTTAAAAATGATCCAACTTTCATATTTAAATATTTGTTGATCACACATGGAAATCAAAATTGGATTATTGTATTTGGATGAAAAAATGAATGTCGAATTGGCACAGAATTTCGTTATTAACACAACAAAGCCACTCATTTAAAATGATTTAATTAGGTCTCCAACTGAGCTTCGTTGGATTTATTGTAAAGAGCGTCAATAATAGATTCCATTGTGTCACCGACAAATAATATGTGATCTGTGTGTGAGTACAATATTCAAAAACACCAAGTTTATTCATGTGGAGAATAAACGTTGTATACAGAGAATAATTCCCTGCGAGAAGGAAAAAAGAGAGGGAAAAATCGAGCCATTTTCAATAGGTACAATGGGTTTGTGTGCTGAATATTACAAAGCTATTTACGACTCTATATGTAATACGTGTACACATACGAACTGATGCTTATGTGCTTTTCATCGAATACAAATGAAAGGGCACTATTGTACGAAATCATTTTTAGAATTTCCATTGTTAATCTGTATCCTAAAAATGCAATTTCTATAATGGTCCATTTAAAACCTCACAAATAAAAAAATAAAAAAAACCCAACACACACTAACAAAAAACGAATAAAAGAAAACAAACTCTTTATGAAGAGCAATTAAAACATCCAGAGGAAAACGACGTTGACACAAATTAATTATTTTTATTATTTTTGCACTTTGCATCGAAGAGTATTTTTTTTTTTTTTTCATTTTTTTTTCGAATCAAAGTCTTACTTTTTTCTCCTAAAAATATTACTATAGAAAATAAGATGGTTCAGAGACACGAAGAGAATTTTTTTCTCTTCGAAAGCCCTCTACGCCGTTAGCGTGATTTAGCAAATGTGTATTGTGCACATAGTCCGGCACATAAAAGGGAATAGCAGCAGCTCAGATTATACGTAAATCGTGTTTTTTTTTTTTTTTTTTTTTTTTTTTTTCAGCCAGTATATTGGATTGACGAACGAAAAAAAAAGAAAAGAGAAATTCCATTTATGGCTCACGGAATGGTGAATTGTTCAGTACTATCAAATGCGTTAGTAATCAATCTGAGAGAGCATCAGGCAATAGGAGGAAGAAAAACCAGAAGCACTTTACAATGGTGGGAGGAACGAAGGGGCGTTTGCGCCTACTGGCGTCCATATGTATATAAATATATATTTATATAATAATGTACATAGTTATACAGAAGAATAAAGTAGGCCAGTCTATTTTTCCATGTAATAAAAAAAAACTCTCACACATTTTTCTTAGCAGTTGGTGAAAATAATCGGATTTTTTTAGAAGGTTTATAAAAGATAGAGAAAAAACTAAATAATATTTTTAAATATAAAAACAAGACGTTGCTATGATACAATCCATTCAGCCTGTAATGCATTTCTCGTAATTATAAATATTCATTAATTAATGTATTTAAATAAAAATCTTATGAAACATCAAAACCTGTGAAGTTCTGGTTGACGATATGATTATAATTAATTAAGAAAATATGAATTCATCATTGATGTTAGAAACGAGTAAAGAATGAAGGAAAAAGTTTCATTTTTTTCGTACTGCAAAAAAGAAGTAGTGAAAAACCGAGTGACCCAAAGACGTTGCACACTGCTAGGAGTGAGAGATGGTCTAAAAAGGGTAAAGACTCAGGTCGGAGGGACGTGCGACAGAAAGTAAGATAAATGACCCGTGGCTCGTAATGGCAAAGGAGGAGGTAAAAGGCAAACTCCTGTATGTAGAATGTCTTGAGAGTTACTGCGAGGTCACGAAGGTGACGCGTACTTTCGTAATCGAGAATTTAAATGGATATAACAATAAATTCAACTGTTTTCATTCATAGAGTTCAACAAATATTATTTATTTATTTTCTCGTGTGCATATCGAATGATATTTGAAACCAAAGACAAGTTTTCCAAATTTCCGTTCAATATACGCAATTACATTATAATATATATATATGTATAAAGATCTCAGGTATAGATTTTTCCGGAAATTTTCATCCCCCTGGTGTCAACGAAATTCTATGGTAGAGAAACCGATTCGAGGGTATTTAGGAAACTTTACCGTTGGAGGAAAGGATGCAAAAGCTTGGTACGCTTGTATATACAACATATATATCTATATATATGATCGAAACATGTTATATATATTGTAAATATTTAGTTGTACACAAATGCATATATTCGATATATATGTGTGAGAGTGTGTTTGTAAAGGGATTGTCTCCAATGGAGAAGCACTAACTCTTCTTGTGTCTTTCCTTCGATGTATATAGTTCATGAGGACCAAATAGAAGTAGCTACGAGTTGCAACGAAGGGGGAGGGTGGCGTCGATGCTCGAGAAGTTTGGTGGATGGGGAAAAGGAAGCTTGATGAAGGGTGGCGGTAATGCTGAACGCTTAATCCAATAGGTGTCGCGACGTTCATTATTCGAGAGAGATAGAGACTTCGATAGAGAGACAGGCGACAAAGAGGTAGAACGTGCGAAGGAGGGAGCGAGATAGAGAGAGAGAGAGAGAGAGTAGAGGATAGAAAGAGAAAAACAAGGGAGATGGGGATGATAGAGATATAGACAAAATAGGGGATCGAATGGAAGCGAAGAGTGAGAAGAGGAAGAGAAGGAGAGTTGGAGTTTGCTCGAGAGGAGGAATTCTCGTTTTGGTATTGGTAGTCGAATATTCCGCTGGGTTGTAAATCCTGGGTAAGGTCGTTTCGGTAACTCCGTTCGGCTGGAGAATGAGAGAGAAAGCTCCAGCCCCAACCCCTCGAATCGGTGGTTAATAAAGTCAGAACGAACGAGACAAAAACGAGAAGAGAATGAGATAGAATACTGATGTGGTCTAAAGTTCCTGTCAAGTAGAAACATCACACTTAAATCACTAAAAAGAGAAGACTTAAAGATCTTCAACATCTTTGGGCCGTTTTATCTGGTAATAATATGCTGACTTGTCAATTCCTTCCTCTTCTTGCCAAAGAAAGATCAAAAAGCTTGCGAACGTTCGTAGAAACGAAGAAACAATAATCCCACCGGAAACATCAGTCTTTGAAGTAAAACCTCATCTTTTTGCTGCATCGTACTTTTTTCTCCTTTGAATCCCTATATCGTTTACCAAAGCTCTGACCGATCTCGCAGGGTTACGTATATACGATTACACGATCGATGAAATATTGAACCCTGTACTTTTCATTACGCAGACTTGTAATTTGTACACGGTGCAGTGGAACTTCGATTTAGAAGGAAAACGCTCTCTATGATCAACGAGAATTTCCCTTGATTGATTCGAATTCCAACTTTGGATTTAACGGCGTTCCAATTATAAGCCTCCATCATGAAGTTTCGAAATAAACAATGTAAATTCGTGTTTCTAGACAATTCGTCAAGAATTTCAAATAATAGGTTGACATGAAGCTTGCAGTTGGAGGTTAAATGTTTTGTGATCAACGCAAAAATGATGGAGGTTCACATTCTTCAAATAATATTCCGAAAAATTGACTGATTACAATGTTTACCTTCTCGAATTTCGTACGTGATTTCATTTATTGGCTAATATTTTGATTCGAGTTTTGAATTTCAAATTTGCACCCTTGTTGATACGGTGGTAAAGGCTTCATCCCTCTATTGTATTCTTTTGAAGCTTTAGTAGTTTTTTCCTTCCAAAGTCCATTCGCATTGAGCTTTCATAGTTGAGTGTGATTAATTTGATTGTCTGAAACTTTCATTCGTTTGTCGAGTACAATGGGGCAAGACGACAATCGAATCGGCATAATGGCAAAGAAAGGACGGCACAGCGAGAGAACGGGAGACCATGGAGAAGAGAAGAATAGTAGAAAGAAAACGAAAGGGAGAACAACGTGTAATTGTCCTCGCACTTGTCTGAGAAATTAGACAAATTGAGCTGAGAGAATTTAATCAACAAACATGAGGCTCATTCGTTTTCTCTGTTGACTGCTATTTTTTCATTTTTATTGTTTTTAAATATGGTGCTCGAGGGCGCTCATTTCTTGCTGTCAATTGTAAGATAAATCGAATGATTTTTTACCATAGTTAAAATATTTTATATACTCTTTACATATTCCAGGAGTGTTTTTTTTTTCATTTGCATGAAATTTTCTATTTGAAATTAAAGAGGAGAAAAATTGTAATAGCTTTTAGAAAAAGCTTTAAAATTGATGGAAAAAAGGACAAAGTGAACTTACTTCTTTGAAGTAACAGAAGTTTCAAAAGCGTGGACGATTCCACGCTTTCAAAAAAGCTTGGCCAAAATGATCCATAATATGCATATAATACATAAATGTATATAAATGCTCTATATATTTTTATACACTATATAAATGAAATATAATATATGTATACGGGTATTTGCTGAAGGTAAAGAAAGGGAACGTCCCGAGTTTCCGAATGACAAGTGGAGCCTTTCGGATGAAAAGCTCGTGCAATTTACGTTCGAAAGTTATACACGTACAAGTTTTGCGACAGTTCGGGTAAAAGCTCCGGGTTACGCCTATCTCAGACTCATAATTATAGAGGCTTCGGCAAGGGACTAATATCCGTGACAAATTGCGAGTTTCGTCAGTTTCGTGTATCGTATAAATATGCAAAGTACGTGGGCCGAATACGTAAAAGTTTCGTGGCCACCAATCATTAGTTCATAATTTCCCACGTGTAGTACTTCGTTCTTATACTTTAGGAATGAAACGTATTTGACTAAAAAAAGTATTTATATTTGTTACCACGTGTTGCAGCAGCGATCGCAAGAAGTTTCTGGACATTTCGGTAACTTTTATGGGTAAAACAAATAAACTGTGGGTATTGGCAGGTACATTGATGAGCTGCAAGGGCAACGACTAATGAGCAGCGCCTCTCACAAGCTTTCTGCGCCACCGTGCCCTCTATAGTACTTTCCATTCATTCATTTTTCATGAACGACCGATAAATGTACGCTTTTATTTGTTCAGTTGAAAAATGACTATTCAATACAATAAACAATCGCGGTACGTGATCTTCGGCCATTCGTAAAAACAAATATATGTATCTGTAGAGATGCACGTGCGTGAGGAATAAAAATGTTTTTACCGAGGCCCCAGTCACGAGAAACGTTGTGGAAAAGCGATCGGAGCATAAGAAGCCAAGGCGTGAGTCTGTGATCTTCTTCCTGGTCATGTTCTTTCCTACTCCGTTGTGGGGACCCTCGATATATATCGTATCTTTTGGGAGCTTTGTGAATTCACCTCACGATCTCGTATCCACGATCGACAAATCGTCAGACGCCTCGTATATACGAAGCAATATACATATTTGTAGGATAGTCTAAGAGCCATTGGAGCATCCAAATGGAGAGGTGACCCTTCATCCAAGAATCCCCATTTATATGCTTCTGTGCCGAAGACCTTTCCGTATAATTACGTGGATGAACAAACATCTCTGCATTGTACGCAGTCTTCGGGCTCGATATATGTCTTGGATCCCTTGTTGGGTTTACATTGATTGTTTATAATAAAAACGGTGCGTCACAAAAGATTTCAGACTGTGGGTAACGCAAAGTTACGACCTACTTATTATTAGCAACGGATACATGGTACAGATCGAGAGCCCATTTTAATCTTTCAGACACTACCCTTACGGACCCTTCGACGCTTGACTGCGCTCGAATCCATCATCGCACCCCAATCGTACCTCCGTACGTCATAAGCTCTCGTTCGAGCTTTCTTTTCACCCCATCTTTCTTTTGTTTATACTTCCTTTTGCCCATCTTAATCTTCGTGATTCACTCCTTTATATATAGAGGAGATACATGAAATACGAGCGAGACAAGACTTCATTCAACAAACAGTTCCAAACTTTACCATCCCTTTGCCAAGTGGATGAAGAGTCATCGAGACAAACCAAACTCCTTCATCCTTGCACGATCTCATGTGTTAATTTAATTGTTCAACATTTTGAGCTCCTCTCAATGATTAAATGCGCGAGAAAAGAAGAAAGAAACAAAACAAAACAAAACAAAATCAATATTTTTTTAAATCTGGAGCCACTTCTCTTTTGTATTTGTATTAATGTATGGGATTTCTCAGTACCATTTGAAGACTTGCCAAACAAATAGTTGACTTGGAAAATTATCTATTTTCATTCTCTTTCCTTTGAATTCAATAATAATTACGCGTAGACTACTCATATATGAATGAGAAGATGGGATTCTCGTATCACTCGTAAAAAAGATATAAAATGTATGATGTAAAGTAATGAGTTATACATATATAGATAAAGAAGATGGCTATAACGTCGGGACGTCGTCATAACCGACATCATCATCAGGACCATTAGCCCAAACTAATGTCGTGTGTATATAGTCAACCTCCTTTCTTTCCCGAGTCTCTTGCGTCTAGCCGATGCATGTAAGAACATATATATGATGCACGGGGCAGCATATCACATACACATGAATGTATATGTGCAAGTGCATATTTCGAGGTGAAACTTGCACTAGGGTTCGTCGATGAATAGGCTGCGTCGTTGAAAAGGCTCGACCGGGACCTCGCGCTCGAGTGCGTCGGCGGTGAGCCGCTCTTTCACTCATGTTGGTACGTGGATAACTCTCGTGTGTACAAGAGTGTTCCTCCTCTCAGCAGAGACGACGTAAAAGCGTCAAGAGTGGCGCGAGAATGTAACCACATATATACGTCTATATAGACGTAAACATAGTTATAGGGTCGAGTATACAATCGGCCACCTAGTGTGGCGCCATCTCGAATGAGCGTCACTGTACTAGGTGCGTCACATGCTGTCATTATAGGAGAGATAAATTAGCGAAAAAGGTCACGAACGACGAGGTACCTAATTATTGAAATGCTAATAATACGAGTGGGTACTTTTATCGAGTTATATACGAGACGCCATATTTTATTTGTACGATACGCCACCATTTATTTGTCTCTGTTTTATACGTTTAATTCTTCGTGTTCAGGGTGAATTTGTCAAATTATAGTTAACGGCACGAAGGGAGGGGCAAGGGGCGTTGGAAAAGTAAAAAATAAGCTTGGGCAGAGAGGTTTTCTCGCTCAGGACGATTTATCCGAGTTAGAGTAAGGCTTGTATCTCGTGATCTTCGGGGGACTTTTCGTCTGTCTCGGGAGATCACTTCCCCGGGGCACTTACGTTGACGTCGTCGTCTTTGTCGGGGAAACTGTGGATCCGAGAAAGTTGGTCGGCTGTGAAGCATGGAAGGATATTGTCAAGAGTCGGGAGCAGGGGGCAGGGAGGATTCTCTCCCGCGATCCGTTTCTTTGCAAACCCATTACATCCCGTGCTATTTATATATCTATATATATAAATATATATATGTAGATTTCAAGAAATCCACCCTCATGTAGATCCCTGCTGTTCTTTAAAAGAATCGCGACCGCGAAAGCTCGAGAGAGAACGTAAAGCAGCGACACTGGCATCATGAAAAATTCACCGGTTTTGTGGCGCGGTTACGTTATCGTACCTCTCGTCGAACCTTCGGATTTAACATAGCGTCAAAAGATCACGATACTACATAATACACATGTGTATATATATGTGTGTGTCAGGGTGGATCAGCGAATAAAGCTTTTCCACTGTTGATATGCCGGGTGTAGAAGCGTCGTCAATAATAAAAAGTATACAGTAAGCGCTGCAAAAACATGTTTTCGATGCATGTTTTCGATCTCAACGATTCAATTTAATTTTTATACATTTTTTTTTGTTTACCAAGTTGAAGTTTTCATCGTTGGAGTGCAACGAAATTCTTCTTTTTTTTTTTTTTTAAAGCAGAGCAAAAAATATGAATTCAGAGTTGGTCTATGATAGCGGGACGAGTTTTTTTTTGCGATGCATTCTTTGTTGCATTTTACACTGAACTTCATTAATTCGCTTCGTAATAATCTCATTATTATAGTAGTTTTTTTTCTTCACGAAAAAAAAAAACATTGTTAAAAAAGTGGATATATTATAAATTGGCAATATTATATGTTTAGTGTACACAATAAAATGTTGTAAACAAAGTTAACCGGAGCCAGATAAATTGCACAGTAGGTCAAGTGTCTTTATTTTTTCGTCTCTCTTTCGCTGTAATGCAGTGCGAAAAGCTCTCTCGCGTATCGATTGACTAAAGTGATGGGTAGTATAGAGAAGGGGTCGCATAGCAAGTTTGATGTAGTGTTATATGTGCATACACGGTCTGTCGTTACGCACAGATACAGTTGCCCGTCAAGTATATACACAACAATAAATCCAGCAGTTAAAAAGGGCTTAAGCAGCGTCGATTAAATACATAAGAGTTATGCCCGTTAGTTTATGACTGTTTTATGATACGTTCGAATGGAGTATTCTCGATAAAAAATTGTAAATCTCCAAAGGTTTTTATCGACAAAGAGAAATTTTTTAAGGAATATCTTTCATTTTGAGTTTTAGGGGACGAAAAATTCGTAATAATAGAAAATTTTGTGTCACGACATTATTTAAATTGGAATTGGAAGGTCCTTTACTCATTTCCGGGCATTTTGTACCATGTATTGCCATGCAAATCGATACGTCAAGATTTTAAGGGCGTATTTATAATGAAAAACTAAGGGAATCGCGTTATATGCGTCCTTCTGTAAATTCAGCACTCGAGATATGTAGCGCAGTTGGTTTTCGTACATAGACGTCACGCGTGCGATAATATACTATGCACACGAGATGCGCAGGTGTGTCCGCTCTTCTCAGCCAAGAATGAATCATCCCTCATCCCTCATCCCCCTTTCTCTCTTCATCCCTCACCTCCTGAAATTCCCTCTATCCGACATTGTCGGTCCTCGGTCATAGACACGAAGATGCATTGTTCCCGGACACCGTCGAGGTGGCCGGGCAAGTGTGAATTCCTCTTCCCCTTACTCCCAACCCCGCTTCCTCTTTCACCCCCATTTCACCCTCCTCTGTGGACCCTTCTGGATGATGGCAACTCCATCGTCGTACATAGATTACATATTATGTATGGTAAACATCAGCAACGGCGATTGTGTATGTGTGAAGTAATGCCACTTTTTCCTGATGTTCAAAAACCCACCCTGCCATCCCTTCAAACCTCCTGTTTGTCTCCGAGGAATTTATCATGTCAGAGAAAAGAAGCAAAATACGTAAAACTTAGTGAAAGCAGACGTATAAGAGACAAAATTATCTTCATTCTGATGGAAACGATACAACAGCCTCTGCTTCTCTTCTGCACGATTGATTGATTGCAAAAGAAAAAAGACTGACAGTGCTAAGCTGTTGGGATAACAGAAAAAAAATCACGGCTATAAATTAATGAGATTTTTTAGTCATTCTTTTGACATTGTAGTGAGAACTTGGCGACTTTTACGAGATTCTTCATCGAGATTGAGTTAAGATTACATTGATGAGAAAAATAAAATTCTAAAAAAAAAAAAAAACAAAAAAGAGGTATCGTGGCGCATTTTTTGAGCTGAAAGATCGAATTGTTTTTCTTGGGAAATAAAAAAAAAGAGAATGATCGACCAGGCTGTGATTAATTTTGAACTTACGGTCGAGTGACATTATTCAAATTGAATTGATGTCAGATGTTGACAAAAAAAAAAAAATTGTGAATAAGGGTTGAAAAAGTCTTGATCATTCACGTAAATGTGCGAACGATTTTATCTCATTGCACTCTCTCATTCTCTCCCACGTTTTTCGTTCATCATCAGGCTACAATATGCCGGGAATCTAGTAATAAAAAGTTTCGCAAAGAGGAAAAAAAAGCGTGAATAGAATGAAAAAAATGTCTCACCAGAGAAGAGATTGGTATATAGATGTCGCGCCGAGTACTCACGGATCTCACGACTACATTCGATTCGACGTCGGGTCTAAAAGACTCCCGAAGAAGAGTTCTTCATTCGGAAAAAAAAGTCGGGTGTAAAATCTGTTCGGGTCTCTCTTTCTAAGGGATTATAAGTTTAATTAAATGTCGCAGATCCACTGCTTCGGTGGCCATTTCCCCTTTTTCCCCCATTCGTAATTACTCTTTTAGAATAAATCCATGAAAAGATATAGAAATTTGTAGATTCTTCTATTTTTTCAAATATTTTTCGATATTATATTGCAAAAATGAACTTCTGCTGTATATGAAATTTAGTTTTCGTAATATTAAAAAATTGGTATGTTTTTCTTTCGTTCGTATGGATATTATTCAAAAAATGAAGTCGTGAAGCAATGAAACAGGCAAAGACTTGAGATCTCAATATTTTCTAGAAAAAACCAAGAGTGAGTGGCAAGGAAATGTGCGAGTGGATGGGGGTAAAAGGCCTGATGGTTAAATTACAAAAGCTCCGAGTTTAAAGCAGCCGAGGGGGTCTGTTGAATAAAATATTGAATGTTAGCTTCGATGGCGTAAAAGCTATAGCTTTACGTAGCCAAACAAACACACGTACAAAGAAAGAATTCCCAGTAGAATATTGTTAAATTTTCACTGGTTCCGAATAAATAATATTTCGTGATAAAAATGAGTGCTCCGAGCATTAGTTTTCCCTGGCGAGTACGATCGTCCAAATATTTCCATTTGGTTGGGTCAATTAATTGTGTTATATTGTTCGTCTATATATTATTTAATAATGAGATCGAATTTAACTTTATAATAAACATACGTATAGGCACGAGTAGATTCAATTTACGAATGTGGTAATTTATATTATCGTATTAATACCCAAATATTTATGCATGGCAAAATAAATCACAAGCCTAAAAAATGACTTTTACTTAAGTGAGTGGAAACGATTTTTTGATTATCTATAGATCCTATATGATTGAAGATGCACGAGTATTCCTTATTCTTCATATATAAATAACATTATAAAAACCATATAATTGAATTAAAGAAAAGATAGTTAATTTGAAATGAAAATTTTCCAGTTATTTTGTATTCTCGATTAGTTCTCTTTCCTCTACTGCATCCAATAATTGAATAAAAACATTTTATTTTTCGTTGATATTTAAATATTCATAGAAAAAATAAAAAGTAAACAATATTATTGAGTTTGTTTGCCATTTTGAAAGTACTTCGATTTTTTGCAGAGCGAATATGGCACGAAAAAGCAATATACACATTAATAGGGAAAATCGTAACACTGTCACAGTTGCAAATCAATGTCACTGAGTCTCCTAACCCAAATTTTTTCTATATTACGAACGTTGCGGGGTTATACGACTGGTAAAAACAAGAACAATACGTGAAGCCTTGGGTACGATCAATGATAGAGGAAAAGGAAAATAAAATAACATGAGTATATAGGTGTTTTATACGAGGCACCAAAAACGCGAGAGTACGCAGTGAAAAGACTCTCAAAGTCGGTAGCCGAGACAGCTACAGTGAAAAGATGACGGGTACAAATTCGTAGCGTAGGAGGAAGCGCGAGGCTCGATATAGACGTCAGAGAAATATTCTTGTTTCGAGAAAAATTAGGGATGGAAAAAGGGGAATATAGACGTCGACGGTTGGAAGATTTGAAGATTGTAAGAAAAAGAACAAAAACTAAGAACTCTAGAATGAAAAAGAGAAGTAATGGAATGAAAAAGGCATGAGAAAATGAAAAAAGAAACAGAGAGAAAGAGAGAGAGAATTAAAGAGTGAAAACAAAGAACGGGCAATGTGAAAAGAGATAAACAGTGAAAAAAAAAATACTTATATACATAAAAAAACTGCACATTTAATGATCAAAAAAAAAAATAACAAAATTAAAATCAATATCTGTACTATTTCAAAAATGCAAAAGCAACTTTGAATTCATCGTAAATCCAGCTCAAGTAGTGTTTTAATTTCTTTCTCCCTCATTTACTACGGGAATAAACATCGAGTTGAGTGTTGGAAAAAAAAAAAAAAAACAAACAAACAAAAACTTACAACCAATGTATAACTTGTAATATGCTGAGTCGTACCGTGGGCCGTAGAGATTCGTGTATATGGGACAGTAGAGAGTGAGGTTATATTCGAGCCAGTGCATGTGCATATGTCCAGGAGTTTATTCCGCTCTGCGACACATGAATTTCAAACTTCATACATATATATATACATATGTACATATATAAGTTACAGGTGAAACCCAAATACAAGACAAACTGGTTTTTCCTAGGCTGAACTGAATGTCTTTGGGAAGGATAAGCGAGTCCGTCCTTAAATGCGTGTACGAAAGATTGTTTCGGTTCTAAAATCGAACCGTAACCTGTCCATAATAAAATCCAATGGGCTGATGATTAATAATGAAAAGGAATAAAAATCCTTCATCCTTCAGACTAAAAACTCTGTTTGAGAAAAAAATCATTCTAATTATAAGATGAAAACGATGTGTTTGAAATGATCGAATACGCGGGTACAGGTAAAAAATTAAAAATACAAAAAAAAAAAAAAAGAAGAAAAAAAAACAAACAAAGTAATAAATCTCAACGAGTGATTAGCGAGAAAAACGAGAGTTTAAGTTGAAATAATTTAACAGGTAAATTGGGTTACGCCCTTATGTCCATCCGAGGCTCGAATCGTAGGGGTTTCGTACTTTGTACAAACCAAAGGGCGCATAACTGTAGGTAGAAAAGCCTGGATGTAGGTTCTGTTCATTGTTAGTATTCGACTCGCGCACACCTGTACACATACAGACCAAGACTTGAACGTATGTATCTAAAATTCTAATAAGAAAAAGGGCTCAAGTTAGTGAATTTGCAGCGTCAAGCGTTACACGTTAAGCTCTTTTGGTTGGTAGCTGTCATGTGCTGTACAGATGTGTATATACTATACGTATAACCTACGACCTCTACTACCTACATTTACTCCGTTGCAATATATATATATCTATTTATATAATGTACATATACATATAAATATATATACATTACACATAGATACGTTATATATACATAAATATATTTATATATGTGCATATATGAAGAGTACTGGGTTAGGTACGCGCGTACCATGCTGCACACGTATCTATAAAGTCTCATGTGTATTATAGATATAGAGATATGTATATGGGGTTTATATATATATATATATACGTAGAAACCCGGACACACCGTGAATATAACCGTCGCAGTGGGAGTACGTTGGGTAGGGGTTGCTTGAGTTATACGGGGGTAATAGGCAGAAAGAGGATGAGTTGGTTAGAGAAAGAGAGAAAGATAGTGGAAGAGAAAGGAGAAAAAGAGTGTGAAAGAGAGAAAATGAGAGGCTGAAACTGAAGAGAGAAAAAGAGAAAGAAATAAAAGGATAGTAAAGCAAGAAGAATGAAAAAAAAAAGAAATGCGAAAAAGTGAGGGAGAGAGAGAAAGAAATATAGAATAGGGGTGGTTGAGGACGCGATGTGGTGCCGGTGGCGCCGGTACAGAGCTCGCGGCACATAGCCCGAGTCTCGTGTGGTGCTGGATTGGTATAGTATAACCTCCAACTTTGGCTGTGCCGCAGTGGTATCGAGCGACGGCAATCCCTCCCTCTGCCCTTCCTCTCACCCGAGCCCTCCTCACCTGCGCCTCCGCGTCACATCCCTCTCACCTCCGCATCCCTCCTCTTTCACATCCACCCTCCTCTTCTCTCTCTCTCTCTTTCTCTCACAGTCTCATCCACTCTTCTTTGGCTGCCGCGTCGCTTTTCACGTCTCTATATATCTGTCGACAACGCGGGACCTTCTCAAAGTGCGTTCCATGCGCATTGTTACTACCGTCAGTCTATGACTCGTTGCAATGTACACAATGTAATATCGTAATATATGTATGTGCTTGTCGTACTGTAATTGTATTTAAATAAACATATTAATATATATTTTTATATACAGATTTTTAGATTAGAATCTAATTAGGCAAATAGATTATTTCTGTATAATTTGCATGCGAATTTTTACGCTAGTTTTTTCGGGAATAAAATTTTTTTTCCATTCGTTCGTTCTCTATATAATTAGTTTAAATATATAATACTCATAACGAGAATAACAAATAATTGATAAGTTAATCACAATTTTATTCTAGATTGATTAGTCAATGATGAGAATAAAAAAAAATAAAAATAAAATGAATAATCAAAGAAGATAATCGGTTCTTTTCGAGAATGCCTGATTATACCGATTGTGTTTTTGAAAAAAACCTTCGTACTGCAATAATTTGTGCGTGTGTATGTTGCAAGGTTCATTAACGTAGTTGCACGAGCAGTTCATTAGCATTCGATGAGTTGGTCGTGTGCACGTCGTGTATATAACGCAGTTAAATTTCTCACCACAATTGCACTTGCGACGAGAGAATAACCCAAAAGTTTTCATTTGCATAGCGTACAAACTATCCTTTAGAGAGAAAGAGAGAAAGAGAGAGAGAGAGAGAGAGAGAGAGAGAGAGAGAGAGAGAGAGAGAGATCAGAGTGTATGTATTTATTATTGAGGATTTTGTTAGAAATGTTGTGTACCGCCAGTTAGCGCAACGTTCACGTCTTACGAATTGACTTTTACTTGAGGGACTCCGAATAGGAACGGATGGCCTTTTGTTTCCCGTAGCGAAGGTAACGCCAGACCGGAAGCGTTAAACGGAAACGTTCGTAGCTCCGCGTACAAATAGAGCCGTTAAATTAATTACTCAACGTTTTGATGACCCCGTTTAGTGTTCGGTTTCCTACTTGAATGATCGTCAAAGATTGTTCACGAACATTACCGTCTCGTTTTCACCGATGTTCGACGGTCGAATTTCCGCGTTCAATCTCTAAACTAATTTCTCTCGTAGTAAAATAACGGGTCAGGTCATTTCTGATCCTTGTCTCTCGTCATTTCGTTCATGATATTTAAAACATTCTTTTTTCCCTATTTATTTACCTCACGATAATGATCTTTCTCGAGTGTCATTTTTTATTATTTAATTTTAGGTTAATGATTATGTTGGATAAGATTAATTATTTAAGAGAGTGTATCATTTGAGATACTAGAATATGATACTTAAGAATATTCATACATCTAGACGTATCGAAAATAGGGTCAATTACAATCATTGTTTTTATGCTAAAAAAAGACTATTAAAACAACTTTTTGTTTAATCGAAAAGATCTGTTGTCAATGAGAATGAAACATGTTATTATACGAAAAAAAAAGAGATGAGCTGTGGTTTTAGTTTTTACTGCAGTTTCTTCCAAAATGTTTTTTTCAGCGTACACACAACTTTCACTCTACGCTTCGTCCAATAATACAACGAAATGTTTTTTCTTAAAATTGACGAAGAAATCAGACTTCGTAAAGAAAATCATCTTTTTATGGATTTACTTGAATAATAAGCGATGTTATTTTAAAAAAAACCACTCGACGAAGACAAAATGATTTGCGTTTTCAAAAACATCATATTTTTAATGAAAGCATTTTCATGTTTTAGCCTTTGCCAAATGACGATGAATTTTTCTTTTATTATAGCTGCAATATATCGTCCATTCCTAAAATTTAATTAAAAATTATGTGTAAAGGGTGAAACAATCGAATTTAAATCTTTTTTTTCTCAAAGAATTTGTTGACCCCTTTAAACGTGTATCTATGCTTTTCAACAATTTGGTACTGCCAGGAAGAAAAAAAGTAATAAAACCAACGAGCTAAGTAACAAAAACAGATGTAAATCGGTAACAGAACTTTGTATTATAATATTTAATTATCAAGACAACTGAGTTTCTGGAAAACGTGAACTAATTAACTAATAATTATATTCAAAAATACAGTATGAAGATTGACCGTAAAGAGTAAAGGGATTAAGAGAAAGCTTGCCTTGATATCATTAATACATCAATATCATAGAGTTGCTGATGGAGTATTTATACATTTTTCGACAAATGCAGTAAAGCCAAAGCCTGAATTTAAAAATTGCAATTGCCAACTAACGCTGAAGCAAGGGAAAGCGAGAAAGAGAGAGAGCGAGAGAGAGATAGAATTACGATCCCATGTGTTGGATTATCACTGAGTGGCGGAATGTAACGCGCATGTCGTGCACATTTACATGTATCTCCGTGTACGTTGACAACGTCGTTGATGGCCGCTCGCATGTGATATGCTTTGTAATACTAGGGGGCGTTTCGGTATATCCGTAGAAGCGAGATATCACTGAAAAGCACTCGGTTATGCGGGCCATATTAAGCTTCTATAATAGTACATGAAGTGATTCGGAACATTGCTCTCTCATTCTATCCCTGAACTTAGTGATGTTCCGATAATTGCTAAGGATGCGTTAGGGCACATGATATTGAGTAAACATTGCACATGAATAGAGGCAACGTTTTGTAAAGAGGTGACTTTTTTTTTGTCGACCTCAGCAATTCTAGGCAATAAAAAAAAAAGAAGAAGAAACAAAAAACAATATACAGGACAGTTAATTTCACATTATTGTAATTAATTTTGATATTTGTGGTTGTTGTTTAATCGCTAAGGATAGAAAAAATAATTATATATTAATCGAAGATTGAAATTACTAGAAAAAGGGCTTGCTGTGTACTTTACAGCTCAAGTTGTCGATACGATATTCCTTGAGTTTGCGCTCAGCGACATTTGTCCAACTGTTGTCCAAGTTTATTTTTATATTCGAGCGGAAAGGGGTACATTTTTTTCACCCTTCGTAAGACTCATGTAAATCGATCGATGTGTCGCAGCTCTGGGAGAAATAGATACAGCTTTTTTCCTGACACTAGAAATACTCTTCGCATTATAATGTTTTATCATCAAGAGCGCCGTGGCAGCGAATCAATTTATATACAAATATGCTATTAATGTGATCAAAGCTTCGTCTGAGTTATATTATAGAAATTATATATTTTTAAGAATGACATAATATAATCTGGCGATTGCAGTAAAAACTTGGCAAGCCGCCAATAAAATATTAGAGTAAATATATAAGAAATCGAAAAATGTTTGGTGTCTGTCTGGGTCAAGATACTCAAGAAAAAAAAGCTATTCAAAAAAATTATTGTAGAAAAAATACATTTTCCAATTTTATGGTAACTTTGCAAAAAACGATATTGAAGTTTTTGCATCGTTGGAACGCGACGAAAAACTTCATTTTTGTTTCTTCACAAGAGCTCAAAATATTAAAAAATAAGTTTAAGCGCAATATTGAGTTAATTTAAAAAATAAAAATGACGAAAATAAAATATTATCTCTGGTTCCAACGATGCAAACTTCAATACCGTCACATAAATTATAATAATCCTTTTTTCATTGATTATTTGAGTAGAGATTCAAATATTTTTACATATTTAAGAAAATGATGGTAATTGTAATTGTTTAATCAATCCTATTGAGTCAAGTCGATAAGTTTTCTAACGGTCCTCGGTCACTGTTACAACGACTCTCGGAAATGGTCTTTCTCTTTCACTACATTTTTCCTCTTTGTCTAACACGGGGTCTATCTAAATTAGAATCTTTTTTTTTTTTTTTTTTTTTTTTTTTAGTTTTGTTGTTGTTTAGTTTAACTTCCTGGCAATAAAACCCACTAATGATATTCACAGAAACTAATGGTCGTTTTTTTTATAGTATTTTACGACAATTTACCGCGGTGTTTCGTGCACCGTAGTCAAAATGAAGCAATGCAGAAATAATGGAACCCATTATGTAGAAGCACACGTGAATTTTATTTCGTAACAAAAAAAAAGGACAAAAAAAAAAAGAAACGACATTTTTAGAAATTATTTTTTCATTCGAACGTCTGCTCGTAGGAAATTTTAATCGAGCTTATAATTTTATCGACCTCGAGATTATGCTTGAAAATGAGAGCAAGGATATAGCGTCCAGATGATGGAAAATAAGAAAGAATGCAGCTTTCATTGCGTTATAAAGCGATCGATCATTTTGTGCACATTTGAGTAACGCGAGCCATTTCGAGTTTCGTACGTAACAATACTCTCGAATAAATTTAGCTTCGAGATGTGTATGCGTAGGCGAAACGTAAATAGTACAGAAGAGCAAAAGAAGAGAGAGAGAGAGAGAGATTGGTAGTACGAACAGTACTGGTTCTGCTTCTGGTTCTAGTTAGTACAAACATGCCGTGTTATCAATTACAAACGTTCAATTGGTTTATTCTGATAGTACAAGTTGTATGTACGAGCGGTGAACTTAATTGCCAGTGTTATCTAACAGCTGTATAACGAGTGACCTTTCGTTTATTGTTGCTTCATTGAAACTATCGAGCATTACTTTTCATAAGCATGCTTACATAAATATGTGCTTAGAGGGAAGTATAAATTTGAAAAGTAAGTACATTAAGGAGGAAGGACCGTTTCTTTGGGATCAAGAGAGAGTTTAAATGATAAAATATCCTCAGCTGTTATCATTTCTGTCGAATATTCACTTTTTTTATTCTATTCTTTTCTAATGTATCACAATCATGGTAAATTTTTTAATTAAATAAATTGAAATGAAGAAAGTTCGAACCTTCGCGTAACGTCGGAGTGCTTGATCAGTGCTTTACCTAACACTAACAAATTTCTATTTTCCAATTGACTTTCTCCATAAAACGGAATGCTTCAACAATCGAAACTAATGTTGAAATTAAGGGGAATAAGTGTATTGAGTGTTCGTCTACATAACATAAAAAATTTAAGTCCAAAAATTGAATTTGTCGTCACGATCTATGAATCACAACTATTTCCATTTATTCTTAACTCAAAAATTTATCATTCTAAATCCTTATCCATGGTTTCGAATTTTTCAATGCAATATTATCGAGAATTCTCATTTGAAATCGAAATATAACGAATGACAAATAATTAACCCGCATAAATTAGGACGTCACTCTATAATTTGATAGTCAAAGTGATGTGGGTTATTGTGCGGTACTGAAGTAACAATAGCGATCATAGATATGGCTCACGTTTATCTTCCTGCAGGTATTTCCATGGAGCGCAGATTATGCTGCGAATGTTTAGAGTATAACAGCCCTGCTGCCTAAACCAATGTGTGTCTTTTCATATCTGTATATATAAATCTGTCTATATAAATTTGTTATCGAAAGCAAGTTTCTCTACATACGTCAGTAGTCTGTGCACGTGACTGTTGAGATAACCCGACAGTTCTCAAAGCAAACCATTTTTTCAGAATCGTTTTCATTTTTAAAATATCCAATTGAGAAATGAATAACCAGCGTATAAAATAATTGTAAATTCAATTAAATTTCTTAAATAAAGAAAAATTAAAATGTTTGTAAGCTCACACTTTGAAATAAACTTGCGGGTGAAGCTGCGAGCGCAGACGTGGTAAATGTATGTGCGCATGGAGCATTCCATTCCGACTCGATCTGGATCTAACCCTTGCATTTTTCGATTTGGTTGAATATTTTATATTATCAATTTTTATTAGATTTTTTACTGAAACTATGAGATACGATTTTTTTTTCCAAAATTCATTTTTTTCTTCTTCAAACGAATGTAAATGTAAAAATAGACCGAGTCAAACAATTTTTTTTTTAATGTTGGTTTTTTCGGTACAATTGAAAAAAAAACGATACGAAAAAATGATTGATATTTGTATTCTTCATGATTATTCATTTTTATTTCAATTTAAACTCAACAAATTAAATTTAAAATCGACGATTTTAGTACAATTGCTGAAGTCTATTCGATTCGAAAAATTCACAAAGAAACTTCGATCGATTAAATGATTTCTGAGACCGGCCACAGCGCGGCTGATTTTTTCTTGTACTTGTTTTTTTAAATTTTATGATCAAGTTGGATCCTTATGGAATGCCTTCTATACATATTTAGCGTTTGATGACGTTGTCGAACGTTTGAACGACCGTGCGATATTACACACTCCAACATCGCGATTACCTGCATCTCATTGCCATTAGGATAATTCCGGGTGTCGGGTGTTAGTCGCGAACGATACAGTAAGGAAATGATGCAGGGTTGAAAAGCGGAGGAGGAGAAACGGTTCAACACAGTAACGCACACACCAAGAATTCTCAATTTCATCCACCAAGTGGGAGTTTTCGACTCGGCTTTCGTGTTATCGTGAATTACGTAATACATCGATTGGTGATAAACATACGGGCGTTAGTAACGGAGCATGAGATGTAAAGTGAAATGTGGTAGAAATAATTACAACTTTGATAATTTCAACGCGAAGTGCTCTACGATTTTCAAAACGTTATGAAATAAGGTTTCATTTTTTTTTCATATTACAAAATATTTATTATTTCCGAGCATATGATTATTGATTAATTCATTGAAAAAACCCTCGACCGTCGTTTAAAAAAACAATTGTGTCAAACTCTTCAGGAGTGAAAAAAAAATGTAACAAATTTCATCTCATTATCGAGGAGTGCAATCGTTTTTAGAATTGATGAGTAGAACGTGCAGTTAATAAGGAAACAAGAGACGTCAAGAGAGAGAGAGAGAGAGAGAAACGAAAGATTTGAGACACGTGTAGCAAAATAAGACGAGCGACGTGCGAGCAATTTGACCTCCTTTCGTACTGTTCAACATTTCGCGAAGATTGAGAACGACGATGGAACATTGGAAATGTATCGAGATATTTCGCACGAAATGGAAAACCTTTTAGTAAACTTTTTCACTCTGCATTTTTTCGTTTTTATTTGATAAATAGACATATTGCGATTGGAGCCTGCAAAAAGTATTTAAAAAAAAAAAAAAAAAGAAGAAGGAAGTAAAGGAAAAACGTTCCCTGATTCATTAAAAATATATTGAAAAAAGCAATAACGAAAAAAAAAATCTAAAATAAGCTGTAGCCAACGAATATTTCTATTTTTTATGAAACAAATGTTTCAAGTTCGATGAAAGATGTGATTAAACATTCATTTTGTACAATGCACAAAAAAGGCAAAAGTTTCAACGAAATAAATTCTTCATAAAATAAATAAACGCGTTTCTTCATTAAATATACATATAGAGTTAGCAATTTAATGAATAGGTGTTTGAATTCTTTCGACTTGTTCTCGTCTCCGCGTATAATCGATGAATAGAATATCCGGTGCCGAAAAAGGGTCCGGAAGGCAGTAAAACACGTTAGTCTTATAAACACACAAATACTCTCACAATCTTTCTCTCTCCCTCTCTTAGAGACATTCACATATATACTCACACACATGTAAGCACATACAATAGATTTGTCTGACAATCGTCTTGGACTAAAGCTCTTGGTTCTTCGCGGGAAGTACTCTATTAACCTTGGGGTGAGCTGGGCTCACTCAGATCCCGTTTGGCTTGTGGGCGACAACCAGTAACCGCGGTTACAAACGACGAGGGACACACACGTTTGACCGACCAATTTGCGCCCAGGTTCCGCCGAGGAATATTTACGAGGGTAGGGTGAGACCGAGCTCGGAACTTCGCGATCGCTTCTGTCCCGTATGTGAAGGTGAAATATACATAGAAATATATATATATATTCTCAATATCGTATATGCTTATACATATATTATACGTTTAGTATAGTGAGTAGAGAAGCCTTGGGGTCGTAGGATTTTGTGTTTGATTTTTGGTTATCTCTGAGGATCAAATGGCTATTCGACCATTTTCTCAGATATTTATGTGGATCAATTTTCGACATATGAAATTTTGAATAACGTCAACACTTTGTTCGTCTCGAAGAATGTGTAACTCATCGGATGTGAAATAAATTGAGCTCCTGGGATGGGGGAATTTGATGGTTGATTTTTTCCGTCATTCCTCACAGGATTTAATGTCATATATTAATCATTTTTCAAGATTTATATCTTCATTATTTTTCTAGGAATGTGAATATTTACATTTTATGGGGTTAATTAACTTATTTGTTTGATTGTGATTGAATGCATTGAAAATGTAGTCGCTTAATAAATAAATTTTTCAATGACTGATTTTATCTTTGCCTATTTTTTTGTGAAACTATATAGAAAATTTAATAACTTACTTGGATTTTAATCTTAATTATCTTACGAAGTATGGATATTTGTGAATAATGGCGACATTTAGCTCATGCTTCGATTGTGACGTAACTCATATCGTACTGAAGTCTTGGCGTGCCCCGCGCACGTCGGGAGAGTCTGACTCATAACTGATTGCACCACTGAAAATTGGTAATACGTCTTCTAGGAGTTCCCACTCCTCTTGCACTACCCTTTCCCCGGCATAAACACGCCATATACTCGCCCCCAGAACCGTTAATTTGTTCGTCGACGATTTATGAGTCGACATCTCGTCACGAGGGGATTTTATACATGGATTATATACACGCGATAAGAAACCCCACCGATCGTCGATTACCAGTGTTTATCGCTGCGATCCCATTATCACGAGGTATAAGAGCACAGTCTGCGATAGTAGATTCGATGACCATCATTAAAAGCGTATGGGGATTATAAGGAAACAAAAGGACGCTTAATAAAAACGATTAATTTCCTCAATTGTTACCGCCGCGTCAAGGTCACTCGCTGCACATTAAATTTGAAAAATTTCATTATTTCTCTTCAATCTGGAAAATATTCTCGTTATCAATCAAATTCATATTCGAAAGTGATACGATATTTGTTGTTCGTTTCCGTCATAATTCATTGAAAATAACGTCAAACATAGCTATAGCGTAATATCGATTCCTTCATGTGTTACTTCGTGATAATTAATTCAAATTGTTATTACATCGATAGGAAATCATATGAAACTTTTTCAACGCCAATAAAAGTATCCAACGTTTTCGTCAGGATAACCGGATCAAATATTTTACAAGCCATTTAATTATTTCATTACCACGCTTGACTGTCTGATCAATTACCAACTTTACCACTGAGATACCTCGATGTATAAAAGTTTTAACATACTGAAACTCAAAGTTGGGGAAAAATATATTTTTTTTCATTTAAAAAATGTAATTATTTATTATCGCTTGGAAAATTTAACGTTTTTCTTTTTTCCTATTTTTTTGTTTGTAATAAAAATTATGACGATAAATTGTGAAAGTGTCTTATAAAAGAGATCGAGCTGCTGTATGTATTGGAACAAGTGCAAAAACTTCTTTGCTGGAGTCCAGTCGCGAATATCTTTGCTGCGAATGGTAACATATGCGTTTTGATGCATTATTCGTATTGCAGCCGTTAGCCGAGTGAGTCATCGTGATCGAGAAAATATGGTAAAGAGGTCTTAGAGTTGAGGTGAAAAAGTTTAATATCGAGTGGAAAGATATTCAGAAAATTTATTTTAAATTAAGTAACGATGCTTTTGATATTGTCAACTTGAAATACTTCGTACTAATACTTCGTGCAGAATATAAAAAATGCGACGATCCAAATATTTTGAACTCTTATATAAACTCTATTATTTTATATTAAAAATTCCGTGCTCAGGGTGTTTGGAGTTTCGATTTGATACGAAAAATGCATACTTCAGTGATAAAATATATAAAAGAAATTTTATTTCGTATATTGTTGGCTGATTTTCATTGAAAAATTCGTTCGCTTTTTGTTGGTAAAAAGGGAAAGTTTGATGGCGAAGTGTTCATCGATTTTTATAATCTGGTATTCGACTTCGAATGGAAAATGTCTTTTCACTGTGGAGATGTGACTAAAAAGTGTATTTTATTTTTGCTCGTAATGGTTTTGTGAAAATTCTTAGAGATCTAAATTTAATCAATATATTTAAGGGTCCTTTGAATTCGAATAAAATCTTTTCTTTTGAAACGAATGAGAGAAAGGGCAAGTCTGAACGGTCAATCGGGAATAAATTCTGTCAGAGCATCACGTGCCACGACTACTGGCTTCTTCGGAGCCAATTTAGGGAGAAGCGTTTCGTCGTTTCGACTATTTACGGCTACGTACGGGAATGCCCGTCGACATATAGTGGCTCGTCTCGAGAGTCGAGACAGTATCAAGACCGCCAGAAAAAGAAGATCTTTTTCGAAGGTGAATTACGATGTGTTCTCGTAGTCTAAGTGTATGTATAAAAAGAATTCGAAAGCAGGGAAGCTCGAGAAGTTCTTATCCCAAGATAAAATTGTACGATTGTCGTCGACGTTGCATTCCATTCATTCGTTTCGGATTTTTTTTTTCGGACAAATAGTTATTGCTGCGTTTAATCGAGAGATGTAAAAAAAATGTGATTGTCTTTGCGACATTGGAAAAAAAAAAAAAAACGCAATTATGTGTTAAAAAAGTATTAATGAGATAAGTAAATATTGTAAAAGTATAAAAAATTGAGAAAATTTTTCTACAACTTTTTCACAAACTTTCGAGACTTCGCAGTATAAAAATAATTGCACTTGTAGACCAGAATATTCCAAGTTCTTGCACGTGTCGTGACTGAGGTCAATAAATCGGAGATAAACATTCAAGAAATTCACGAGGGCCTATTCGTGAAAATCGTTCTTCGAACGCGAGAATTCCGTTAAGCTGAGCAAGGCGGTAGAATCAACAGGAAATATTCCGAATACTTCTCAAGACGAATTCTTCCCGAATCTATATTTATAATGTTCGGAAAACTTTCGCTCACATCACCACGAAACGCGCAAAGTTTTACTTTCTCATCCTACACTAGGAGTGAAATTGAAAATTAGAAAAAATGACGAACGTATACACGTACGATTGATGTATAGAAAAAAAAAACCAACATTTTCAATTCATTTACAAAATAAATTCCTCCCTTAATTATATTAGATTATATTTGTAAACACAAATTTATCGATTCTTGGGAAAAATTATTCGAATTATCTGTTTTTTTTTTCTAACGCAAACAAAATGATTGAATATATGAAAAAAATAATTATCAACATTTTGAACAAGTTTTTTTATTTCCTACGCAAATAACTCACAAAAATATAAGTGACTTTTAGAGCAGAATACTTTATTAACTTTACCGAGAACGTTGAAAAGTTTGTTACTACGAAGTCAAGTATTTTTTTAATCGTCGTTAAAAGCACATGCTGCACTTTAGTATGGAAGGTAATAGGACGACTTGAAAAAAAAAAAAAAAAAAAAAAAAAAAACAAGAAAAGAGAGTGAAAGAGTTATTTCTATTAGAGTGTTAAGGGTGGTTCTCAGATATCCTCATGTTTTCTCACTCGGATATAATCCACGGAATATGAGTTTGACGCACGCTTGGTTAAGCCATTCGAGTGTCAAGTGCCAAGGGCGTGTGAGCAGCAACAAAACGCACATAACGATACACAGCGCTCTATATATTAAATATATATATATACAAATAACGTGTGGTCCAGGTGGTGAATATGCACCAAAGCAGCTTGCTATTCTTGTGGATGCACGCGTTAAACTTTTCCTCAAGAACACACGAGACCTTTATCGTGGACGATTGTACGTGACCTTTCGAGCTTATCCATCTATGAAACTTGGTCGTGCTTATATGCCACTATATAAATGGATAATGCTTATAGACTCTCACGTAATCGTTCCAAGCAGAATAATACAATTGTGCGTATCGTTTACTATACAAGGTCTTCCTGATTCGATAAACAATATTGTTAACTTAATTTCAAGATTGCATATTGAGTCAAAAAAATGTAATATCGTTTAATTGATCGTATCTGCGTTCAGATTGAGCTCCTAATTCAGAAAATTGGTAAAAACGTTTATATCGCGAGAATGGTTGAAGATAGGAAAAAAATGGACAGAACCAATTTTGTAGAGCGTGAAATTTCCAACAAAAAATCTCCTCAAGACATTTTTCTATGACCAGTAGTTTTCTTTTGACAACGCCTCGAACAACGGTATGCTCGAAAACAACATAAAGCTCGGTTTCCATAACGGTTGAGCGTGTATTTCGTCAAATTGAGGAATTAATAAGTTGCTTGGAGAGAGGGAGAAAGTTCGGAAACAGTATTATACTTTTTGGGTGAAAATACTGTCCAAAATTTGAGCTCACATGATTGATAATACAATTTGGAAACTACCGGAAAACTCAATAAATGTTTTCGGTATTTATAAATGATAAAGATAAATAAGAAAAGCTTTTGTTTTTCATGCTCTACGACCTCAATTTTTCAAGTTGAAATTTAAACTCGATGAAGAATAAAAATATTAAAGAATCAACGTAAAAAACTGCTCTCTCGACAAAATAAAATTTCTCGCGAACCCGCACCACTAATCGGATTACCGCTGCATGTGCCAAACTTGTATTTCAAAGCATCCACATGTGTACCATGAACAACATAAGTCATATGAAGAAATAAAAAAAGTTTGCACTCGCTCTATACACTCATACCGGACGCATAAACTCGAATGAAAGGAATGAAAAAGAAGAAAAAACACATGTCCTCTCTCTCGTTCTTCCGCCCCTTCTCTTTACAACTCTTTTCCCTTATTTCGCTGTATCTTTGTGCTGGTTCGTTTCCCTGTTGATTTTTTTTTCTTGACAGTAAAGTTTTTTTTTTGCCTCCTTTTGCGAGCGCAGATTATTTTAAGGCAACATATAGCACAAGCGAGACATATTCTTGTCTCGTTGTTGATGACGAGTGGAGTAAAGCGCGACTGGTTAAGTAAAATCGTTGAACTCGATATTTGGACGGTGTTCTGTTGGAAGGGACAGAACAAAAAGAGAAAATAAACCGGGAATTGTGGTGGCTGGGGTCGAAAAACATAGTGCGTTAAAGAATTCTTAGGTAAAAATTTGAAACGGCTCGTAAATTTGGTAAAAGTGTTTTTCTCAGCATCTGGAACACTTTTGTGTTTATAATTATGCGTTTGCTTTGAAGGTTACTCCGAAAACTTTATCGAGTTTTCTTCTTCCCGACTATATGAGAATATTTGTTACTCGTGAAAGTTTTATTTTCTGCACAGTTTCTCGAAACTTTGTAAGTCAGTATGGATGACAAAATTTTACAGTAAAAATTACTTTTTCGTTATGTTTTCTTTTTTTTATATCGTTAATGAGATATAAATTAATTAGTTACGCCCATCCCATCACTGGGATAAAATGAAGTGATAACGGCACAAGCGATAAAGTGCGGGATAAAAAATGGAGGAGCTTTTTTTTGGAGTAAATTTTGAGCTTGATACAAAGCCCTATAAAAATTGCGACACGCATTTCGAAGTTCGAAACGATCTCCGATAAAATAAATAAACAGCGTGAAAAAAAAAATGATAAAAATTGAAAAACCAAGTTGCACAAAGGTGTAAAATAATCATAGGATCAAAGCGTACGGGCAATGTTTTACGTGACATTCTCCGATTACTGTGTCACAGGAGATTTGTGTTTGTGCCGATTCTCGTTGTATATAATCGATAACTCTATGGACAGTTTAGAGATGATTGTGTTACCGGAGAATACAGAGCTTTGATGATTTATTGCGTCGATGATTTCGGTCTTTACTCGCTTTCGCTTCATCATTGAAAGAACAGGTTGCAATATCAAATATCGGTGACAGTTTCATTGCATTCCTTTCGTATTTCTTAACAAAAAACATATCTCTCAATGTATTTATATTATTTCACAATATGCAGATCCGATATTTCGTTCAATATTCGTGTCGATTCTAATTAAGGGAAAAACAAAAATCAAATAATAAAATTACATTGAAAAGTGAAAGAAAAAATACTATAATAGATTTCATTAATCTGCGAGGTTAAGAGTCAGGTCAGGTTAGGGTTTAGAAATATATATCGTAGAGACACCAACAGAGAGCTTCACTCGGTTTACGTATATATAAATGTTATATATGTGTCTCTATAAGAAATAAGCCTTTGCGCTCCCTGATGTTCTCGACGTATGTATGAGACCGGGATTCTCTCGCTGTAGGATCAACAAACCTCCGGGCGAACCTTCTCGCTTTGCCAAGAAGCAGGTTCAAGGAAACCCACCTATTCGTCCCTTATCTCCTTTTCTCTCTCTCTCTCTCTCTATTTTTCTCTTTCTCTCTCTCAATCTTGCTCTCTTTCTCTCTGTCTGTCTCTTCTCTATTCAGTCGTGTCTCATGTTATTTCCTTCACATATATAAGTGTATAGTCCACCGGAAGGAGAGAAAGCCATGTATTTTCTTCTTCTGTCCTCGAATGGCTGTACCGAAAATGTACATACCACTATTCCACTATTCATACCAATATCCTACGAAATATAGTACACTATATGTACAGAATTGCTGAAATATCAGTATACGTCTTATACTTGACGTGTATACGTTTATCCATGTGGAGAATTCCATATCGAAATGTGGAAAACCCTAAATGTGGTTATTGTTGTTTTGTACTGTTGTTTTTCTCTTTCAGATCAATTTCGATATTGAAGAGTTCAAAATATTGGATTTAGACTAATATAAATCTATTTACAAAATCATGGACAACAAACATTGCTGTACATAGCGTAAACAAGTATTTTTTCTCTGTAATAACGAATGCGATTTGTCAGAAAACATTCGATGTATTTGTATTCGCATTATCATTAAAATAAAGAGAAAAAAAAACTGTCAACGTTTTGTTTCATTTTGCTCGATGACATTGTTGATTCAACTTGGGGAGGCCCATGCATGACTACAAATATGTGCAGGTGCAGAAAGGCAATTTTACCTACATTCGATATATTCATCGATCACACTCTGCAATGTACATTTGACATTTTATCACGCCAGTGGAAAAAAAAAAAAAAAGCACGAAATGAAAGATGAAAACACGGTAGAATAGAACAAATAAAAACTAGTTTCGATGTATGAAATTTCAGGCTCTGTGATATATCGTCGTACGAACGATGTTGCATGACCGAAGATTGCGCAATGACGTGAACATTTTTTGTATCTGAATTTCAGTATGAGAGAAAATAAAAGTTTTACATATGTATTTAGAATGTAATAATCTACATGGTGTCTCCGAGTTTGAATATTCGTAGTCAAAGTGTAAAACGATGTGTTTCAATAAAATCATCAATGAAATAAAAATATTTCACCAAACTTATAATTTTTTCGTTAATTTCCCAACCAAGAATTCGTGTACTTAATAGAATGTATTTTTTGACAGTTATTTAAAGATTTTATTGCATAAGAAATGCCAAAATAAACATTTATTTGATATTTATCTTAATGCTCATATTTTTCTGACTTTCGATTAAAAAAAAAATCATGTTACGTGACGTGAAAGTTTTTAGATAAGAAAACGTAATCGGTTTAGACTGAAATTCCCTGTATATATCTTTTTTTTTTTTTTGAATGAGTCAAAGTGTTGGATTATCATATTTATGAGTTGGACTCGATGTGTGTGGAAGAATGTATGAAAGAGTGTGGTGGAGCTAAGACGTTTATTTCCGTCCAGACGAAACTGACAGACGGAGATAGAAATAGACGTGAAGGAATAACCGCGGATAACCCTGTCTAGCATATGGCGTCCATAAAACGCTGATTTCTTAGCTGAGAACTTGGCTATCTCTATGCACTTGATCATTTCCCGATTAGTGCCAGTCATTCAAAATTTTTTATACATTTGATATGATTTTCTCACGTTCGAACTTATATAGTGGCGACGAGTTATAAAAAATAATGTAATATTGTCGTTATTTCAACGTTGGATTCGAAAAACGATGGATAAACTCATTGAAATAATATTGCAACAATAATATAAGCAACGAAACTAAAAATTGAGTACAATTATAAAAACATGAAGTTTTTCTGACATTTTAACTGAGGAATTAAATGACTCCGAACTTTTCACCACTCATAAAATGACCCTTCACGCTTTAAACAGTCCCAAGAGGATTATGAATAACAAACAAAAATAACAAATACAATTTAATATGCATTACTACCCCATAAATAAATATTGTATTTTCATTTTTTTTTATATACATATGAAACGAGGCTTTTGTGTAGTTCTTTTCAGCGCTTGGGTCGTTAGACCGAAGGACTGTCGTTTCTGAAAGAAAATCATGGCCCTTTCACCCTCCTTTTCTCATAATTTTTCTCTCGTTTGACCCTCGACTGCTCCCGAGGCATTTTTTCTCCACATTTTTCCCCCAACCTTTATTTTCTCCCACACTACATTTTTCAAATGTATTCAGAATCAAATTATCTATCGAGTATGTGACAAAATAGATTACGACGAAATTTTATCATTTTATAATGATTAAAGTAATATTGATAAAAAAGCGAGAAGAAAGAATTTTGTTCCTTCACATACTCCGAGTAATGTGATCGAAAAATCATTTAATCATTTTAATTTTCCATTTAAAAATCTCTCGAACCACAACATAGTCGAAGGAAACTATTTAAAAAAAATTGAATAAAAATTGTATCTCTAATCTCGAAACGTAACGAATAGGAAAAAATTTATAAACACGTTTTAATAATCCCTCATTCATTTTCATATAATAATATTTTAATAATACTATTTCGTAATTATATCATTGAAAAATATGAAGATTAAAATGTTGATATTTTTTTTTTTAGTTTCTTTTTTAACAAAAGAAACGAATAAAAAGAGAATCACGAAGACGTAGGTATATTTTAGCTGTCAATACGATGTCTGATAAGTACATGAGAGCTTGAAAGTTTTAATCGGAGAAAAGTTTTGCGAATACGTGTGGGTGTATTCGAGGGTAGAATTTGTCGCAGCGTGAGAGAGTATCACTTTGTGGCATTTTCTCGATGCCTTCAAAGGAGAAGTGCTGATGGTATGCCACGCAAGAGTCTACAAACGAGCTGGGACACTCTCGTGCCTCCTCGCACATGCTCTACAAAGCTGGATTGCTTCGTGCACTATAAATACATCGTTGCTTACGTACGTACACGTACAGTCGTACGTTTGTACGTACACAAACGTCTAATACACATCTCTATACATATGTACACATAAATAAGTAAATATCTTTACACATGTACAGATAAATACGTAAATATTAACATATATATGTATATATAAGGGTAAGCCCATGTAACAATGTGTATGAAGATACGTATATATTATGTGTACTCGAAGAATTGTATTCTAAAGAATAGTTGCAACGATATAGTATCAGCAGCTGGAATGGAAAATCTATCAAAAGTGACTATGTACGAAAATAATATAAATAAACGTTATATTATTGTTACGGTAAGAAAATAAAAACTGAAAGGTTGCTGTTACATAATAAAAACGAGAAACTACCTTGAAACACGAATTTTCATAAAAATAGATATTTTGTATCGTGGAAATACTTAAAATTCATAGTCGTCCTTCCTTCATATTTTGTAACGGTTATTTTTCAGTTTTATTTTTTGTTTGTGCAGAAGAGAATTAATAATTTAAAAAAACTGCAGCTCGATTGTTTCTGACTAACGAGCAAATATTTTGTTTTCTTCGTAGTAAATAAAGGACTAGAATTTTCAGGGCAAATAAATTAGCTGTCAACGAAAAAAAAATCTTGTTTTTTTTTTTCGTGGTTAGTGAATATTTCAACTTTTGTATTTTTTCGAGAAGTTATTTATTTTTTCATTCGATCGAACGTCAGTACGTAACGGTCGTACAGTGATTTCCAGAGTCAGTGTCCCGGAAGTTTCCGCCAACGAGTTTTAATAAGCAAAAAAAAGAAAATGTATTTGTGAAGTAGCAGAGCACGTCGATAATCTTGAAAGACGAGAAGCCCAACGTTGCCCTCGAATACATCCAATTAGGCCTTTTTTTTCATACCACTACATTTTTTTCAATTCTCTTGTACTTCGCAAGAAGCAGATACACACACCCTCTGATATAATACGTATAGAACACATTCATGTGGCGAGCAAGACAAGAAGGAGTTGAAGATTCGCCATCATGAATTATGGATTTCAAATGAAATATTCATTCATACGGAACTCTCCACATTGACCCATTTAACTTGCGAATTATAGTGAGCCGGGTAATCTACATGTTTTTTTATAAATATTTTCTGCATCTGGCCTAAAATATCAGATATATATGGTAAAACGATCAATAAACAATGAGTGCTATCAATTAAGTATTTATTTCATATTTTCAATATTAAACATTTCCCATTAATAATACTTTGTATAATGGAAAATTTAAGCACACATGAAAATCGAAAACCGATTAAAAAATTAATTCAATAAATAGATAACACGAATTAAACCAATAGCTCGAACGAAAACATGACAAATCGAGGAACGAAATCTACGAAAAAAAGAATGAGCTGCAGAAAAATAGTTAAACGAGTGCAATTCATAGCGAACACCTCGATTTTTTGTAGCTTGAGCGTGAAATTAAAAAATATATATATATTAAAAAGAAAAAAAGAGGAATTCATATTAAAAAGACAGGGGCGCGACGGAACGGATTGGAATTCCGGCTTTTTTCCAAAAATTATTTCTTTCATTGTTCTCGCATGGTGGCGAAGAGATAGTGCGTTTTGTGATGAGAATATAAAAGAGAAGTAGAGAGAAATGAAAAAATAAAGGGCTCAAATAGGACCGTGGATCGATAACAAGAGACTCTATATGTATATGTGCATATATTTATATATATATATATAAATGTACGAGAGTGGGTGCGAATATGTGCGAGAACGTTTACTCCATCGGTCAGAACCATCGATAGAGTCGATCTGTTTATTTAATGATGTACTTAGAAGGTTGGGGTAGACCGAAAAGGGGCAAGGGAGAGAGAATATTGAACAGGGTGAATCGTGTAAATGGTAGCCTCGACGTGTTCACCCGTATAGAAATGTCTGTACGTGTGTGTTTTCGTGCAATAAAATACAGTCCGATCCATTGCCGATTCTACAGCAATTTGACATAGTTTTTCGCAACTGTATAGATAAAATACCAATCAGGGTTTCCACGTCAAGCGAACCATCGTTTGAACTCTGATCGTTCAACTTTTGTGCATGCGTTTGAACAGGGACTTGATATGTTATTTTTTTCTCTACGTATTCGACAGTCATTAGTTGACAGAATTCATTTTGAGTTGCATGATATATTAATTTTTTCGAGCTTATTTCGCGAACTCACTTCAGACATTTTTGCCCAAATTATTCGCAAATATTATTTTGTCCATTCTATTTATCGAAATAAATGGTGAGGCTAATTTATGTTGGAATTTCCTACACATTGAGACACTTTCAATTAAGCATGAAACAAATTCATGCGTATGCGTTCGACCGTTTATCACACTTTGTAAATCCACAACTAATTCACGCATGAGGTGCGTACAGCAAATTTGGATTGGCCAAATATATTTTCGATTGCTATGGTTAAATGTCACATTGGAAATAAAATTGGGTCATTGTGCAAAGGTGCATAGTAAATAATACAACAGCTGGAATAAAAATGACATCAATTTTTGAATAATGTAACGTATTTTGTATAAATGCAGCTGAACGAAATACAAAATGATAAAACGTCAATGAACGAAAGGGGAAAAAAAAATGATAATTTTCCAAAAAATTCAATGGAATAAAACCAACGAGAAAAATTGGTATCAGGTTTTAAATGATTTTTTAAAATCGAAATACATGTAGAACAGCAATCAGTATTCGTCGAAAATTCATCAACGAATAAATGAACTTTGGAAAATAACGAAAATGGATATACCGTTTTTACGAACCCTCGAGCAGGTCGTCGGTAAAAATTTCAAATGCGCGTAATTCAAATTGGTTTAGCGCGGAACAGCTTGAAATAAAATACACGAAAAAAAGAGGGAAAAAAAAAACGAGACATCGAAGGAGGGAAGTAAAAAAAGATTTTTCTCGTCAACTTTACGACTGACGAGGAATAATGACGTTGCAATTTTCATCAAAGTCGTTGAGAAGCGTTATAATTCGAAAGGAGACAATTACCAGCAACTTCCTCCGTTCATATTTTTCTTGATTAATTATTCACATTATCAAAAGTAGATCGAATAAATGTGGCTCAAAAAAAATGTAATTTATTCCCCAGAAATTGATTCTTATTCCGCGATCGCTGCACAAAGAATGATTTTAACTATGGAATTAAAAACTCCAGTTTTTTTTATTTTTTTATTTATTTAAAGATGTTCGGGTGATAAATAAAAAGTGAAAATTCAAGTCAATGAAATTTTCACAGATTATTTCCACAATTATCCTGAGACTGGTTAAAAAAGTTATAAAACTTTTAATTTTCAACATATACCTATACGTTGGATACTTATTCAATTATTAAGAAGTAAATGAATAAAATTCCATAAAAGTGATGTTAGAATTCGCGTTGGCAATTCAACTTTTTTTTTTATCATTCACAATCATGGAATCTTGCATGTTGGGTTCAGCAGTTGAATTCACAGCAATTTCAACCCCAAAGTTTTGTATGTTACAATTGATGAAATTCAAAGAATTGCCCCCAAATGCACTAAACAAATGAAAAAATCGATTTCTGATAAAAATTGGACGATAAACCTGTCTTCTATGGCATTTTTTTCATTTATATCGGTGAAATTTGAATTTTACGAGCACATTGTTCCATAATTTCACCTCCTAATCATCCTCAATGTATACTTTTGTCTCCAGCAATTCTTATAAGCATACATTGCTTTTCGTAGTTTTAAGCAATGACGTAACACAGTATAATCCACGTATTTCATATACATGTAACAATTAAAATGATGAGCCTTTCGTACACATCGTATACATCAGTGACTATGTATTCATGGCCAATTATGGTGAGAACGTTAACAAGATTTAATAATTTCACGACGAGAGGGTAGCGCACTGGAGCCCCGAGGCGACTACAACAGCCTCTTAAGAAGCGAAAACAGGTTCGAGGAATTTTTGTACTCGCGGTAAAAAAAAAAAAATAAAAAAAAAAATCTACTTGATCTCTGACTATTAAGAAGAATTTTTTTTTGGTACCAGAATAAAAATCGATAAAAATAATTTTATTATTGTCCATTACCTTGATGATTAAAATTTTTATTATCGAGGAAAAAACTGAACTTATTATTCAATAAATATTAACTTGCCAAATAGCACGACCTGGGTCGAGAAAAGTTGTATTTTATGAAAAAAAAGTAAAACGTTGTGCTCTTGTTCGATATCAAACTCGTAAAAAGGAGTAAAAAAACAAAACATTGACGTTCGTTGAATTTTGCAGCTCGATTACTGTCTTTTATACAGAGTTCGTTGTTTTGTTCATGTCGATAAAGAGTGCATCGTTTAAAATCGCTATTCAAGCTATTGTTGATTGGTAAATGGCGAATAAAATTGTTTTATTGGGTACACGAGAAGAAGAGAGAGGGAGAGATTTCGGTACACGTGACAAATTGACACATGACCCTAAGGGGTTTGTACGAAAAAATCAGAAAAATCAATTACTTCAATCGTTGAAACGTTAAAAGCTTATTTTTAAATGTAACATTTTGTTATTGCTTTTTCGTACTTTCGTGAGCCATATGCAGCAATATGAGATCTCTAGTGTACTATTGAAGAATATTTGTCACGTGAAGACAAAGGAGGGAGGAGCTCGGTGACTTATAAAAAAAAAATGGAGTAAAAATAAAAAGCATCCGTTGACAGGAGGTAGACAGAAAAAGAGATTGTGACGAGAAGCAACCGGAAATCTTGACAGGATGTGCTGAAAAATTTCGAAAAGAGATTTTCGTGAAGAGATTTGTGCGGGAGTAAAGTAGAAAGGGAGAATGAAGAGAGGGTGGAAGATAGAGAGAGAGAAAGAGAGAGAGAGAAAGAGAGAACGAGAAAACAATCGAAGAGTGAAGCTTACTTTTGAAGTCGGGTACGTGAATGTATTTTGGGCGATTTATCTCCACTATAGTGGAGTTTTCATCCATATGCAGAGTAAACTCGCACGTTTTATGTTTGTACGTTCCAAAGGAGTAGAAGCAAGAGGAATATGAAAAGTTCTCATTCGAGTCAGTGGTAGTGAAAGAGAAAAATCGTGAGAAGGAAAACAGTCAATGGAGTATTTTTTTTTATTTGTATTTTTTGTTTTCAACGTCTGCGTTGAGGTTGATCTGCACCTCGGAAAATTTGTCGAGCGGATGTGAGTTATGTGGGAATGTTTGAAATAGTTTGAGGTATAACCAGATTTCAGTTTCGCGAGATTACAGGGGAGTGTTGAGGTCGAACTGATTAGTACATAAGTTTGACACCTGGGTCGATGTATTTGAGTGTATATGACGAGGGGCATTGAGAAGATGAAGAGAGGAGGGTGAGTTACGAATCGAAATGCTGTCGAAACTTTCGACACCAGTTTAGGAGCAATTTCTCTTAAGCCTTTTCAACTCGACCAATTTCAGAGTTAATTCTAATATAATTTCTTTTTTTTTTTATGTTTAAAGTACAAGCAAAACGTTTCGAATGAGACAGATTTCTTTCGGAAATCTGACCTCGATTTTGAAAGCCTGATAGATGATCTCTGGTCACTGCCAAAGCCAGCTAGTTTGGAAATTTTAGAGCAATGCGAAAGAGAGGGAGAAAGAGAGAGAGATGAGATGAGATTAAGAGAACGCGGGAAATGAGGAAAGAGTGAGGCTGACGAGATCCTTCCCTCTCTCTCTTCTCGTGTGTTTCGGATGGTTTTGAAACTAGTTCGCCTCATGTAGGAGGTATAGAATGTTCCGTAGCGTCAGTCCCGAGGGAATTTCTAGCAATTCCAGCTCCTCTCGTCCTCTGTACCGGAAGAGAGGAACGATATGTAGGCCGTACTCGGCTGGAATGAGAGAAGCTTCGATGCTGTGTGGCAAAATCCCCAAAGCCATAGCGAAAGAGCGAGAGCGCAAAAGAGCGAGATAGAGATAGTATTGTCGGATACGAGAAAGCTCTCTTGGATTTGTCGTATATAAGGCACCACTCGGGAGTCCGGGAAATACTTGAACTTTCAATCACGATTCATACAATGTGGCGTACACGTATAACTGAACGTGAATTCCCGAGATTTTAGGCGCTGACGGGCCAACCAACTGCCAAACTGTATACGCGTTAATGTAAAACCGAATGTGTTACGTGGCAAACTCGATAAACGCTTTTCGAAACTGTTTAAAAACTTACAATTTCTCAAGCAACAAGGTTTTCTAAGCAAAAAAAAAATATTTTCTCATCCTCGAAATATTTTTCTTCTTAAATTTTTAAAAATAACAGTAGTTCCTTCGATCTTTTTTTTTTCAATTATTCGAAAAATGCATTAATTAAAGGTTGTGAATAGACTCATATATGAACAAGACATTTTTTCTCTCCACGAGTGTTTTTGTTGGATGTATTTATTGTGACGTAACTATCGAAAAGAATCAGTTCGAAAAAAAAGCTCGAAAAAAAATGCAGCGACCCGGAAAAGTGAAGGAGGCTTGGACGATTTTCATTTCGTGTACGAGATTTTATCTTTTGATGGGTCAAAGTCGCAGTGTATCCCCCGTGCGCTAATATAACGCGAATGTGCTATTCGAACAAGAGTCCAATTTATGCCGGGGCGAGTGGCCGTGCAGAGTATTTAACGCATAGAATTGGCAAGAGAGTCCGAAAATTAAAGGGAATTTGCGTTTCAGAGATGAAAGCTTGTTTTTCCTCATTAATATTCGTGCAAAAAAAGAAAAAAAAAAGGAAAAATCTCCTAGTAAAAAAACAAAATAAATAACTCAATTCTCTTGGAAATATCATTTCGCTGCGTGTGTAAAAATTGAATAAGTAAGTTTTTTTCATTGATTTCTTTACGTCAAAAAAGTCAATTTTTAAAAATTTTACAACATTTCGCCGTCCTCGTGACGGTGTATAATCATAAACGAAATATTGACATCGTGCAATTACGTTTTTTGAAAATAATTTACTGCAACTTTGTGTGCAGCCACAAAAGAGTGACTTCCTGTTGTTTTATTCTCTTCACCTCTTGATCAATCGTAACGGAAGTTTTATACTTCGAGCAGTCGGAAGAATTGAAAACTTTATCGCGTCTATTTAAGCCGCTTGAAGTAAAGTAGGGAGAGAACGAGGTAGGACTTCTGAATAAGGGTCGATTTGATGATAGTGGTTCTTGGGACAAATTTACCGATGAGTCACCATTGGGCAAGAGGGATGAAGAAAAAAAAAATGCGGAAAAAAAACGCAAAGCCGTTTGAGTCTCGCAAGGGGTTGGCTGTATATCAACGATGACGAAGACTTACCACCAATTCAGGCTTACGAAAGGTCGTCGTCGTTGGTGTGGCGTCATGGGACGTGTTATACCGAATTTTACGTGTTTGAAAGGGGGTGAAATGGGAGAGAGAGAAAGAGAGAGAGAGAAAGAGAGAGAGAGAGAGAGTGAGAAAGAGGGAGGGAGAGAGAAGCATGAAAAAGTGAAGAAGGCAAGGGTAATGTGGATCACTGTGTAGGTAACGATATTCGATGCATGAGGGGAGTTCAAATAGTGCCCAAGAGATTTCGATAAAACTTTTACGATTTTTGGGACAACGAAAGAACAAAAAAAAATGCTACTCTCGTAACAAAGTTTGTAGCATAAATATTTAAAAAAATAATAATAAATTAGTTTGGGAATGTTATGTTTAATAGACAATGATTCATAAAAATAAATATAATAATAATATAATTTCCTGGATGATTCTTATTCGATTTAGTCATCTCTAGGAAGAAGGAGGAAGAAAAAGGGGAGAGTTACGATGTGTCAGGACGGATATATGAGAAAAATGTATCTTCAAAAAGGGGTCAAATATTGAAGAGGAGAAAGGGAGGCGACATAAGGCGAAAAGGAAGTTGGAGGAGGTGAAAGGGATCGTCGTCATCAGTGTTTATATATATATTTCTATATACATCTATATATATACCTATATAATAATGGGGCGACGGGACAAGGGGCATGATAAGATGAAGAAAGCCCCATGTGGACGGGCTCTGAGTGAAAATCATCCAAGAAACCTTTTGCTGCCACGTTCTCGCGTTTACTATCGACCGTTTCTCTCTCTTTCCATTCTTTCCTCTCTCTCTCCCTCTCTATATCCTTCTTTTTCTTCAACGATCGTGATAAATTGACGCTTGTGTACATTTCCGAGTGATATATTATATCTAGTTTATTCATTACACCCATATTCGAAGGTACATGAAAAATTTACATGAGCCTTAACAGCCCAATTTTTGTTCAATACAAACACATTTCAACGTGACATTAATCATTTTCCCATATTTTTATTTCTACTTAAAAATCAGGAAAAATTTTTTAAAGTGAAAAAAATCAATTGAACATTTCGCGTTTGGAAAGGTTGTGGAAAAAAATAAATAATAATCGGGATATACCGTAGCGTATAGAAAATGTTCTACATGTTTTCGAGTTGTAAATATGTATAAATGTAACATCGATGTGGGTGCAATGACGAGGCTGTTTCTCCTCTCGTATCAAACGACATAATCGAAAACGATCATTCGTACTGCTCGACAGATTACAAAATTTTACCACTCAATCTCGTTCCACATCGTTTCTGAGGGTTTTTCTACTCCCTACTTACTTGCACCCTCTTTTTCCAATAAAAAATTAAATTAACTCTAAACCATGCACAATCATCGTGCTCTACCCTATATATATGTATATAACGTTGATAAAACAAATAGTGCAATAATGGAGAATGAAAAATATAAGTAATTACTCGAATGATTCGTTAGAACAGATCTGGACGTTTGGATTTCGTGATTACTTTAAATTGACGTTAAAAATACTAATTATTATGATGAAAATATCATCTAGAACCAATTTCAACGATTGATCCTTATATGAAAATTTATTGATTCATCCTCTTTAATAACTACAAACCTCTTAATGCAAGGTGTACATTTTCAATGATTTCGAAAGTGATATTATTGGCGAGATTTGATTGGATGAGCATAATGAGACAAGAGGTTCGATATATGAATTTTCATCGAATGTTAATGTTTTGCATGCAAAACGTTAATTCGATCGTAAAAAACACATAAAAAATAATAAACGAGCATTTTGTGGAACGAAGGATTGGAAGAGGGAGAGAAAGAGAGAATTTGAAACGAAAAAGCAGGAAACGCTGTAATGACGATATTCACGGTTTAAAGATGATTTGCTCTCGCGACGATCTGACGCTTTTTTTTGTCCTCTCTGCATTCGTCGAGTTCACTGAACTCATGCGATTAACACTGGGCACAGACAGCATCAGTGGTGGCAGTTCCCAGTTGAACAGTCGCGTCATATCCCGCAGGACCAGTTACGGAATTCCGCGAGTCAATTTTTCGCTCTTCCTTTATTTTTGCGCTATTTCATTATTCGACTCTGACAAATTGTGGACATTGAGATATGAGATATGAGATTTATTTTGTCACGATGACAAACGTTACGATTTTTTTTATTTCATAATAAATTTAAACTCAAAATAACACGTTAAAAATTAATTTTTCAACCCAACTAATTGAATAAAAATCGTTGTTTATTACGAATAAAGGACAAGGTTTAAAATTTCAAATTTATTCCAACAAAAATCGCAGCTAATAAAAGCGGGTATCTGATCAAGTGAACGATCGGAAAGATTTTTTATCATTCGGAACGTATAGCGAAAACTGATCAAAGCTGCAAAAGCTTCGGATACACAAAGACTTTGCGTTCTGCCCTGAATTTTTTTATTTTTCAATAAAATGGCATTTGCGTCTGTTGCTTTTTTTTTCAAACGAAAGTAATCTCCGGATCGTGTTCAGGGTGATGGGAAATTGAAAATTTTCGGTGGCCGCAGGTCAGCGATACAGAAAATTTCTATTCGAGTGAACTCGAAGTCAAAGCTTGTGAAGAATAAAATATATAACCAAAAATTTCAGCCGATGGAAAAAAAAAAAAAATTGAATATAAGAGAATATGTGTGCACGTTGAGAAATAGAATTATAATTTTAAAAATCTCAATAAACTTTGATGTCGTAACTTTTGAGGTCAAACCCATTGAAATTTGAATCGTTAGTTCAATGGTATATTCTTGGCTGTCATGAAAAACTAAGCCGAGTCAAGAATTCTCTCTTGTTTGAGTTTTAAATTCGAGTGTACACGGTCGATGAATAAATGTCAGATGAAGAAGAATAAATAAAATAAAAATGAGGGAAAGAAGAAAAAATAAGAAAGCCAAGATAACAAACGGTAGGTATTAAGGGTACGGATTATAATTCATAATACAGGGCACAGGACTAAGTGGAAAAAGTTGCTGTTGGTTGGAGGGATTCTCGGTCGACTTGAAGAGAAAGCGAAGGCAAGGGTATAAGAGGGCGAGCGTAGGATAAAAAGAGCGAGAGAAGGTTCGGTAGAGCCAAACAGTGAACGAACATTGTCATGTTCTTTTTGTGTAAGAAAACCAAGTTTTTTCTCGCAGCGTGCGCGCTTTACCGTAGTGTTACCAAATGGGAAAAGCCGTAGCAAAATATAAGAAAAAATAAAATAAAAATAAAAATATATATATCTGGAGAATTGCGCGAGAGAGATCGCGATCGAGATCTCGAGAGTGAGGAAAGGGCGTCGAGGGAGGTGAAGAAGGGAAGAAAAAGAGTTTTCTCAGGGCTAACAAAGCTTGTTACACTACGGGGGTTCAAGTTTTCTCTCTTTCTCTTTTCCCTGTCTCCCGGATTCTCTGGGGCTCGGAGTGAACAACTACCTTCTCGACGATGTTTTCGTTTTTTTTTTCTTTTTTTTTTCTTACACGTGGTGTTCGAGCCGTGATTTATTTTCTCTGCAATGCTCAATGAGCCCACGAGAAATAGGAAGAACGTTATAGTGGAATAGAGCACAGCAGCATCAGGTTGAAAAGAAAAGAAAGGACACTGAATAAAACGTAAGTCGTGTGTAATAGTCACATCGTGAGGTGTACAATTTTTAATCGAATCACCACTCATCGTCTCTCGTACACTTTCGTGCTGATTTTTTCGATTTTTTTCTTTTTCCTTCTTCAAGAAAATGTAATCTGCAGCCTTTTTCATTAGAGGACTTAATTTATTTAAACGTTTATGTTACCAATATGTTAAATATATTTCGATACTTTCAAAAATATATTGAACATTGCTACTGAATCGATATGAAGTTAACAAAATTGAATTGTTCAATTTCAATGGGTAAACATTGAAAAAAAAAAAACCAAACAAACAAAAAGACCTTTCGATTCCTGCCTCTTTATTCCAAAGGTTCTTCGTCTTTGTTATCGTTGGAAACTCTTGAGAGCAGAACAAGAAGAAAAATCGATTTAAGAAGCGATCTTTGTGTCATTGAGATCGTTCGAGTAAAGAAATTGGTCTTGTCGCAATGAGAACGAGACGAAAGGCAAAGTTAGAGGAGAAAAATAAGGTAAAAAATGAATAAAAATAGAGATAGATTCACGCGCGACCGAAATGTATTATACACGTGCAGTTTGATCCTCTCAGTAACACTTTTATACTGTAGAGAAAAGAGAGAAATGAATTATATTTACTTTTGGAGAATCGATCAGGGGGCGCTGGCATCCGGGTCTTTTTTGATACGGGCTTTTACGTTTGTGTACCGAGGTCGCGGCTGAAAGTATACGTGCGCGAGAACGTTCTCTTTTCCACCCTCTATTTCTATCTTCTCATCCCTTTATCTTCATCTCTCTTTCTTTCTCTCTCTCTCTCATTTTCTCTCTTTCTCTCACTCTTTATCCCTCTTCTATGCCTCTCGTATTCCTCTTCGCTTCGTTTGCCATTGGAAGAGAGAAGAGAATCCACCACGAGCAATACCGTTCGTGGAATCTCTTCGTCACCCTGCCTCGTCGCTTCTGCCACAAGCAGAGTCACCCGCAACCACAGACCTCAACCTTTCTACTCTCTTCCAAAAAAATCACACATATCAATATACATCTATCTATATACATACGAATATATCAACGTACTATAAAGTGTGAGTCGAGAAAGAATCGATATACACAAATATGCAGCCTTGCGTGAGAAATTTTGCGGTAATTCGGTCTGCTCCAGACTCAAACTTTTATTCAAACCTTCATAATTTATTGTTTTCCACCCTTCTATCAGAACAAACAATTTTTTTTCTTTTCATTGCCACAAAAACAACAAGAGCTCGACCATTCGATTTTACGTTTTTCTTTTTCTCACGAAGTTTATTACGGATATTGTCAAACGGTTTGTAATTATAATTAATATTATAAATTATTTCCCAACCATGAACTAACGCCTGCGAATACCTTTCGATCCGAGCATTCAATCGTATTACTCGGTGAACGAACTTTAACATGATTAAATTTCCCAAAATGCTTTTCTTCCAATTGTAGAATTCATCGACCACAAAACATTGTTATGTATAAAGGGTCAGGTCATCGCGTTTGACCGTTCAAATATTTATCGAAATATGCTTTGTTCGAAAAGAATGTTCAAAAAAGAAATATTTATAGAAATACTGTTGGGAGGAAGAAAGCCATTCCCGAAAAGCCTGAATCCAGAAATTTTCAAGTGTCGAGTTACTCTAAAACCCAAAAAAAATCGAGTATATACTTTGGCAATTTTTTTTTTTCAACGAAATTATGAAATGAAGCAAAATTCTGGGTAAAGTTATTCATCGCACCATTAATTAATTATTAGAAATAATTTATTCGAAATTTATTAGAAAAATTCGTACAAATTGAAAGAATTAAAAAAACAATGAATTAAAAACAAATAATCCTTTGTGTTCCAACGATGCAAATTTCAACACCATGCGAAAAGTGCTACGTGAAAAAGATTTAGAAAAATTTATAGTCTATTTGAAAAAGACAAAGGTCACTTTGAAAAAGGTACCTTTTCCAAAAAGTTCTCTTCAAAATATCTCCCTCGGGATATATAATTGTAAAGCTTCAACGAATTGTGCCTCTCATTCAATGATTCGACAGTAATGATACGCGATTGAAAGCGCATTTCCACCGAATTGTACTCCTCGATATATTCGTAATCGTATCCATGCAAATTTATCAGCGATGCGAAATTCGAGTATTGGTTGGAAATCGAGATAATGATCGTGTCGCAAGAAGAATAATTACGAAATTAAAAAAAAAAAAAAAAATCCCATAATACTTGTGCAAAGTACTTGAACCAAACTTTTTTTTTTGTATGGAAAAACAAAGGAAACTGATAAGAATCAGTCTACGAAACACCTACTCTAATTTTTTAATTAGAGAAAAAAAAAAATTTGAAATAAAAAATTGATAATCAGAAAAGATTATTCGAGATAAAAAAAAACTAACCAATTGTCTACGATTATTTCAGGAAAAGAAATATATTCGAGAGACATAAATAAAAGCATTGTATTTTTTTTGTCCGCGCGAACGGTGTCAATTCCCTGAAATAATATAAATCGTTCACCGTCCGACGAAACTCAATTTGTTTCACTTACCTGGCGATCGTAGTTCGCCGGGAATAGCTCGTCGAAAGTTTCATGCCGATACTTCCGGTCTCTCGTATCGTAATCCACGACATTTTCTCATTCACTCGACAAAAACAACGATCTTTAACGACCTCGTCGTTGATCCCAAATATATACATATATATTAATACACATATATGTATTATCCCGTAAATCACGAGACGGTGAGTTTTTTCGTGCGGTCGTCAATCATTTTTTTTCTCTCCTTTTATCAATGTATAAATCCGCACAAATTGGAGATGGCACATTAAAAATAAAAAGCACATACACGAACCCGCTCGCACATTGAAACGATTTTCTTTAATTATCAAATCCAACACTAAAATCTCATGGTCACACAAGAGGCACGAAAAAGAAAACAATGTAGAATGAAAACAAAATAAATAACCGAGCCCGCGAACTGCACAGTTTTCACTCGTCAGCTTCGTCTTGTGTATGTTTGACCTCGGTTGACCTTTATAATCCCTCTCCACGTGTACACTTTAATCCATGCACGTGAATACCGCGAACGAAAAACTCTGTTTATCTTTCTTGCTTGTTTATTTCGTTGAATTTGAATAAATTCACGAAATGAGAACGCGAAATATATTTGGGAAATATTCGTCGTACACTTCAGAAGTATTTCACTAGTTTTTATCTGTTAACGTGTTAGGTTGCGTGTACAGTGATGTATGATTTTTTGTCTGGTCAGTTCGGCGTTGCTTTTATCAGCGAGAGGCCAAAATCGCAGAGGGCGTATCGAGCATCACAAATTTTTCGTCGCGTATTAATATTGCACGAGATTGCCGAAAATGTCGCATATTAAATCGCGAAAAGGACAAAAAATTTTAGGGACATGAAAAATAAAACAGTACGAGAGAATGAGAGTGAGAAGGAGAGAAAAAGAGAGGGAGGAAAAGATGGACACGCGAGTGGCGTACAACCCTGTTTTACCTGCTGTCTCTCTGTCTCACTTTCTCTCGGTCGATCAGGCTTTTGCGAGCCGAGGTCGAACGAACTGCCGAGTCGTATTCGCAGAGAGTTTCTATCGTGCTTAAATCGCGTACACACGAGATCTCAGTTTTCGAGACGCACGAGAGAGATTGTAAACAGAATGAGAAAAAAACGAAAAAAAATAGCTTCGAAAACAAAAAGAAGCGAATGATGGAGAGAGTACGAAAATTTCGTGACAACAAGACAAATGTTGAATTTGGTAGATCTCTATTCCGTTTCACTGTAGCTCTTGAAAAACAAACACTTTCAAATACGTATGCAATAGCTCGTCGTTATTTATTTATCCGCATTAACGAATTATCCAGCGTGTATCGTGTTTGCGTTTACATTTACATGTACTTTCACAACCTGTCAGTATTTCCACTAAAAATCCACTTTTTATCGCGTACGATTTATATTTATTCTCACAAATATAATATTATCACTATCGCACAATCCGGTTTTTCGTATTATTCAAGTTTTCCTATTAACAAATCGAGTACACACCGTGAAGATGGAGCACTTTCGAGAATCTTACGAAGATAAAATTCAAAATGTCGACAGAACGCGTCATGAGAATAAAAAAGAAAAGAGCGTTAAATTCATTGAATAAGAAGAAAATTTTTGCGTGAGATGATTTGTGTGTATAAACGTAACGCCAAAAACGAGGCGACGAAACGTACGTCCGACCCGGAACGCTGCCCGTCCAGAACTGCTGGCGCTACTCTAGCCACCGTCTCGCTTCCCCCCACCCGGTGCCCACTATGCCGGGCGGTCAGTAATAACCGATCCCCACTTCTTTCGTTCTCCTTCCGTCTCTATCTCTCGCGCTTGTACTTGGTATCGCCTCGCCGTTATCCCCTCTTTTGCCGCGCCGAAACTGCAGTCATCCACGCGCCCCTATCCCCACTCTCGTTAGGCACGCACTGTACTAGTAAGAGGGTGACACACGCTCGTACGCCGAGTGGGAGAAGCGGTCGCGTGGCGGCCGTGGCCTCACGTCGCCCCGCAGTGGGAATAGAAGGTTATATTGCCCCCGCGGCAGCGTTGGTGGCAAGGGGCGGGTGGAGGTTAAGGGGAGCGGAAGAAGAAAACGCCGGTACGGAGTAGGGAAGCGCATGCGCCCTTCTGTGATCGCTGTTCTACGCTCTCTTTCTCTTGCTTTTACGTTCACTCGGTCTCGCCGAGCCATCGAAGGAGAAGCTTCGGAGCGTGCGCGCGAGAGAGACAAGGACAACTAATTTAAGGGCGGCGGAGAAATAAAGAGAGAATCACGCGAACCCCAGGCAGCCAGGAAGGAAAGATGAGAGAGGCTCCAATTACTGACCATCCAAGAAACCTATAACGCACAAATCGATACATCGACACTCTCCCAACCGTCGCAAAACGTGCTCTTTGATCAATAATCGATACTTCGACACACAGCGCACCGACAAATTGTACTTCATTATTCATGTTCTTATTATTCTTCTCGAATTTTCGCTTCACAACTTCTACTTCATTTTACACACACTATTTATTTTTTTTTTTTACTTTCTCTACAATACAAATATCGAGATGAGTTTTTAAAACATGCTGTACATACGAAGTTTTATACTTTTTAGAATCAATATATACACAGAATTGTCAAAAAGGAAAAAGGTGACATTGAAATTCTGGCTCACATTGTTTTTCTTAAAATATTTTAAATCGCCACTATTTTTCGTGAGCTACCACATTCGATTATGTTCTGGTTAAAATCTAAAAATCAGATGCTTCCTCGTTTTTTTTTTTTTTTAATAGTTGACGAATGATTATAGGTATTTTATAAATTATACTTTTACGACTAAATTCATTTATTGTGTTTCGAAACAAAATGTGTTAAAAATAAAAGTTAAAACTATTCTGGCGAGAGTCTTGAAAAAAAAGTGCTTTTGTGGTAACCGCGATTTCTCGGATTTTGCTTATGTAGCGTATTAAAGAATGAAAAATATTTACGTGACATACAAACAAACGCAGTCTTCGAACATAGGATTGTTAATTTTTTACAAAATATTTTTCGTTTAAATGCGTTTTCATAATGTATAACATAAATCTTTTTCATTTTTAATAAATTAAATCAGCCAAATATGGTTTTTACGAAGAAAAAAAAATCGAAAACACTCCGTTGTGTTTTTAATATCAACCAAACAAATTACCCCTTCAATAACCACCCCTAAAGTTTACATTAAATCACGTACAATGTAAAAACTACCCTTCGTATTTCCTCATATAAAATTCTTTTGGCATTCAAAGGAAATAGATTATAAATTTTCTTTTTCTCGTTTTTTACATGAAAAAAAAAAAAAAAAAGAATGGATAGAATAAAGAGAGGAATATTAATAGTCGATCTGACAAAATTAGGATAATAGTTGTTTTTTCCATCCCTTGTGGATAACTTCAGTGATATTATAGAATGTCTCTTAATGGGTTGTGTATATACATAAATAAATGTATGGTCGGTCATCTGGACGTTTATGGCTTAATATCTTTCTTCTTACGCTCATATATATATATATATATATATATATATATATATATATATATATATATATATATATATAAAGATAGCCCGAAGCGGTTTTTGCTGCAAGAAAATGATGGGGATGGAAAGAGCACCCATGTATTTTGAGGGGGAAGAGAGAGAGAGAGTGAGAGAGACAAAGCGTAAAAGGGAGAATATTTGTGTCGATAAAGGGCAAACGTTGGCGAGGGACAGAAAGTGATGAACGGTGACGAAGCAAAAGACTTCAACAGGATAACCTCTTACTCAAAGCAAAAGGACTTTACTATATTCGTAGGCTAATGTCCGATCTCTTGGTAGGACAGTTCGAAACGACAACTGCAAAGTGTGGGGGAGAAAATAGTGGGGATTTTAAGGTCGAGAACCCTACAGGCAGGGATCGAACGTGCGTACTACACGTTGTACTCCATCATGAAACTTACTACTATTCTGTACAATTGTATGCTACTACTTTGTTCCAACTACAGTAAATTTCCTCTTGACAAAACTTAATTTCACGTGTTATCGATTATTTCATCGTTATGATTATTTCTATTGTGCTAAAAAGGGTATAAATAAATCAGAAGAAAAGAATCGTGAAAAAAGGTGTTGATAAGAATGTCATTTACTATTTATTCTCATGACATTTTTTGTTGCATTTTAAATGTAGCCTGTGTCAGGATTGTCAGTGGAATTATTTCATTCGAAGAATAACCACGTAATTATATAATATGGATTTTTTAAACTTGGTGAATTGTTTATTAGATTATTTTTGTTTGACAATTCGAGTTCAGTATTATTTGCACCGTCTGGTATCAAGATATAATATTAAATTATTAACGATTTTATATTATTGTTGATTAATAATACAGTTGTATAGTTTTTATTCACATATTGTTGAATCTGATTTATTTATCGTCAGGAATTTCATCGTATTTTCATCAGTACAATAAATAATTGTTCGTTTCTATATATTGATTGATCAATAGGCGAGACTTGACTGTACGGCTATTCCGAGCGTATGTACCACTGTATGAGAGTAAATTATTTCCCTACTCCCCAGTGCACGATCCAACTCCACGACGATCGCACTCGCTTGATAATTAGTCGAACGATCCGATGTCAAACATACCCGTTAATTGATGCATATGCAGATTTCTACGGAAGTTGTGAGAATTCATATATATCTCTACGTATTATGAATAGATTGTTATATATACATATATATATCGATCTCTTGCATATACATTTATACGTACAACGTCTACGAGAAGATCGTCTACATGGGATACCCCGAGGATCAAATTTATTATCAACCATACGCCAACATTCCTGTACCTTCGTACAATGCTATGTTTTCATATAAATTATATTTTGATGCAGTGACCATTTGTTGGACTCTAAGGGACGAAAATCAAGTTAATTAAAAACATTATCATTATTTCCCTGTCATTTTATCGTTCTCTGTCTTTCGAGCTTATTAATTTACTATATGATTCATTTTAATTAATTAAAAAGTATCATCGATGTCGGAGTAAAAGCAAAAAAAAATTATTAGTTAAACATTTAAATTTTGTATTGAACTTTGCAAAAAAATATATTGTGTAAATTTAAACCTCTTTTCTCTTGTGAATCAGCTATTTTACAACAAGGACAATTAATACGTGCTTTTTTTTGGTAATTAATGAAAGTGCACAATAATTTTGCATCCATACGAGACAACGTGTCAGACCATATATTAAGCAAACTTATGCGAAGTTTTGGATAAAACGAGAAGGTGAATTGGGCCAAACATGAAAACTTGGTTGACATTGTCGAGGTTGGATTTGGACGAATTTCACTTACGGTTGATGCACTTGGATAGAATTCCCAAGCCTTGGTGTGCATTCAACAATCTTGCTGCTGTGACATTCAGATACATACCATAACGTCGAGCAAGATATATATAAATGTATATATATATATAGATATGTCATACGATGCATCCCCGGGCAATGTGAACTCCCGCTGCTGGCAGCCACCGACTACGCGGTTACGCGCGGTCATGATACTTCGTCACTTGTGGTGCACGTGCATTTTGCAGGTGCCATGCAGCTCGCATAACCAGCGACAGAAATCTCAAGGTCTGTTACTATAATCTAAGCCACATCTCGTGTGTTCATTTTGACCGATAGCTTTCCACTAACCGAACCTTAAACTCCTTCGAAGTTTCAATATATAGGTGTGCAACCTTAAATTGACGAAATTTTGGATTATTTTTTCTCCGGAAGACGATCTGTCAGTGGTACGAAGGGTTTAAATCCTATTATACTGCACGTTTTTGTCGGAGTGGTCAAGAGACTCTGTAGAGTCTCGAGACAAGTACATTTGACAGATCTGCTGGCCCGAGGCTTGGCCGAGTATATTATCTCGTTATAAAGCGATTCTCACTGAAGGGGGTACATTTTTTTTGATCTTTTGCCTGATTTGACATATTAAAAAAAAATAATTGAAATTATACGTTGCTCTCATTTAATTTGACATTAAGGTATAACTTTTTATTTTTCTCACGTCTTCGAGAAAAACGTGTATCTGGTTTTTCGGTATTTCTCTCACACTCACGCAACTGATAGAATGCCTCAAGGCAATGTTTTATATCGACTGAGCTGCTATAAGTGGGAGAGCTACGAATTTTGAAGGTGAAATTTTTCCTCGCTGTTCGTACAAGTAGAATGATTAAGTTCCGGCCCATTTTTTTATTTTTATTCTGCGTGGCCTGACACTTTTTCATTCCGATCTGACAAGTGATGTTAACAAATTTCACTTTCGAAAATTCAAGAAAGTTACGTAATTGATCTATATTAGTAATGATGGAAATGGGATGAATCCTCAAAACAAATTCTAAACGATTTTATAAATTAAACAGTTCATTTTTTATTTACTGGATTGAGAAACTTTACACCGATTTGGTTCAATGATTTTTTAAATAATACAAGGCAATATATTCAGACAAAATAAAATCCAAGTTTAAGTTATATTGCTGTGATAATATTATTGTTTTGGCAACATCGAACGTAAACCAAATGTTCGAGATTTAGAGAAAAATATAATTTTCACATAATGGTTTGTTTACAACTCGGTTTGAATAATGTATAAAAAGTGCATTTTGTATGTGCTCGATTTTCAGAAAGGAAAGACAATTTTATTGTTATTACGATATTCGACTGTATTTTGAGACGATTTTTCTTTGGCACAATTTATGATGCCCGGGGCTTATCGAAGATTAAACGCTCACTGGATATTCCATCGTATCGTTTCACAGGCGTGTATCTTCTTACTTGTTTATTATTTTTATTTGCTTATACGGGACATGTCACGTGGGCACGTACGCTTGAAATTTGGCGACGGAAATGTTTGTTTTTGTTATTGTTTTATTTTATTTTTCGTCAATTTTTTTTCTTTTCTTTTTGTTGCATACCTCGCCTCTTTCTCTTTAAACTTCGTTCCTTTTACATAGCCTCGAGATAGTCGGGTACGGGTCGCGGCAATCGCACAGTGGATGCACCGGCATATTTGCCTAGGTCGCTCTCGAGTATTTTCGCAAAGGAAATAAAAACCGGAACGTGAGCCTGGTGCAACTGTGGCACCGTGCCAGGCCAACCGAAGGACCCGCTTACCGATAGCTCTTTTCGTCTCTCTTTCTCTCTCTTTCTCTCTTTTTCTTTCTCTCTTAGATGCAGGACCGTTTCTCCAAGGCATCGACGAACGTAAATTGAATCGAATGCCGGAGAGCTCTCGGATAAATCCGTGAGATGTTTATGGCCCGTTCCAAAGCTTCAGACTGATTCGAAAATATTTGCCAGTTTCGATGAAAATTTGCTTATGTACAACGTTATAACGGATGATCGATCGAACTCTTCCTTGTCTTGTTTTCTCTCTCTCTCTTCCTTTTTTAGCGAATGTACGCTCAGAGGAGTAATCTTATTTACCAACGAAAGACAAATTTGAGTCGTCGCGAAAGTCCTTGGTATAAACGAAGCATATTTCGCCTCTCAATTTAATAATTAATGTCCTTGAGTTCAGTTCTGAACTATTTTTAAGTTTATTACGCTTAACAAAATCGATCTAGAAATCGAGCGTTACTCCAAATCCATAATTCAATTTACGAAAATCGACATCCAGCATGTAGCTTTTTTTTGCTAATGATCATGTGTCTTAACACTTCCAAGAAATTTGATTTCTCGAAGTTCCCTACATTGCAACATTATTTATAGACGATATTCTGTTGAATTACAAACAGTGGCTTTGATTACTCCAATTTATTAAATCAACCCGTCAAATTTGATACATTGACGCCGAGCGAAATTATATCGAGCTCGAAAGCGTCTGGTATTGATGAAAAAAAATTTAGCAACTGTTTATCTCCACTGGCAGTGGAAGTTCAGGTACTCTTCTGGGTTAGGATCACCACCAAATGGTCCTGGAAATATCCATAAAATACGGCGCGATAAGGAAGCAATATATACATACGTAAGACGACTTGTCGTGACCGTAAGGGTTCCGAAGGAGTGACTATGTCATTCCAGAACGACGCTTTATTTTCGTGTGTTCCTTATGGTGGAAGGAATCGGAAAGGACACTCGATAAGAGTGCTTCGTAAAGCGTACTGATATTTTTAAAAGTATAGCAATACACCAATGATAGAGAACGTGGAGAAGAGGCTACTCTCGTTGAAGAATGAGCATTTGAGAAGAGATATCGACCTCAGAAATATTCGGAGGATCAAAGATGGCGGTGTATTGATTGAGTGTGCGACGAGATTTTTTACTTCGCTGATCGAATTGCATTCCAGTTTCAGAATAATTGAACTGTCTCTGACTAGGTAAATTTTTCTTGATTAGTTTCGTATTCCCAATCACCTGCATACCCCTTAAATACCATTAAACGTAACTTTGAATGGAGAATAAAAATTGCATCAATAAATGAAGCCAAGTGAGTCTGGTCAGATTTGAATGATCTTATTGTATGTCAAGCTTGTAGATTTGTCAATGATCAAATCAATGCTGAACAATGTTTAAATAAATCGAGGTGAACATTTCTCGTAGAATTTCATTTACCTTCGAGGTACATTTTTTTCATTTCTTTTTAAGTACACTGTGCAATATAATTGCGTCAACAAAACAATCAAAACATGGTGTGTCAACACTTGCATTGCATAACGTCCTTGTAATGTTATTAAAATTCAACGTTAATGCATTCGTGACCCCTCATTTAAAATTCTGTGATATGGTTTTTTTAAAGAGTATGCAGTTGACTGGAAATACCAAACCAATAAAGAAAAACCAAGCCATTCAGAAACAGTTTAATTATTTTTGGATAATATTAGTACAGAGGCAGATTGTACATTTCTATGGAGTTTCGGAATGATGAATAAACAAATTTTGTAATTACGTTATTTTCTGCAGCTACTGTCAAGTTTCTAATCACAAAAAAACTGCTGACAGCATTTAAAAAATCCTCAAAATGCACTAGGACGTGACATTATCTTTGTGAATTGCCATAATTCGGAATTGGCTATAAAATCATTTTGGAATATTGAATTTTCTTAATGTAACAGATTTCTCGAAAAGATATAGACGAAAAAAAGTATGTTTTGAGAATCTATTGAGCCTGCAAGACAATTAAAAGTTACAATCGTCCGAATTACGCTATTAAAAAGGGACTTTTTTTTTACTTGGTAACTAATTCCTTTTAGATATACACCGCCTATGTTTTTGTACAAATATGCGTATGTATATGTATGTGTTGAGATATTTATATACCTTCTATATGAATGTATACAGTTCACCATTACTGACAGAGCGCGAAATTGGCGGTGAACTAATTACACTCCTTGACGAGGTCGTGCTCTGGAGAACCACCGGCAGCATCAGCACAGAAGCAAGAGCTTGCAGTTTACTCCAAATTGCAGTAGGACGTTGAGACAGGCTTCGTATTCACGTGAAAAGCATGCGCAGTTCCCTTTTTTTTTTATCTCCTTCTCTATTTCTCGTCTTCTTCTTCTTTCTTCTCTGTCTCTCTCAGTTTCTCTTCCTTCTTTCTCTTACACTCTTTTCCTCATTGCTGACCGAAATCACTTGAGTTGTACGATTGTTTTTGTGGCAATTGCTTTCCCATTAGTGTACCGAGAAAACGGCTCCCTTGGTTGTTATCCCGCTCTGCTTTTGCCTTCTGGTTACCCTCGTCCATCGGCCGCACTCTGTACCACCCACGAAAACCTATTTCTCCATTCCCGTAAATAGGTTATTATGTGCAGCCCAAAAAAAAAATACTGAAAATTGGAATCTGTGTATTTTTTTATTTTTTTTTTCAAGCGTCTATACATTGATATATTTTTGTAAATCTTTTTTCGACGAGTCTATATAATGTGCCAGCATTGCCACCAACTACTTTCCGCATACTGGAAACGTTGGAAATGTGAAGAATATCTTATTCCACGTTCTTTCCGGCTCGAGCACCCAATCTGGAAAAACTCGAAATTCGTTTGATCGTTTTAACTTTATTTTCTTGATACCAACGACTCCTTTTACTGGCTAATTTATTCAGCAAGTTTGTATGTACATGCTAATGACTGCAAAATATATATGTATATTTTTTTCCAATATAACTGCAGTTCACCACGAGAAAACCTTTTATTAGGTGAAAATGTAATTTGCATTGTGAATGCATTTTACTGTAATAATACTCCTCATTAATAATCGCAAACACTGAGATTTCCGTAGAAGGATTGCGATTCAATTCAAAAGAATATTCGACTGTAACATAAGGACAGATTATTTGACGTCCCACGAGGACGGTCATTATCGAATTCCGAGTTGCAGAGTCTAATAATATTTTTCTTATCAGATTCCTAAAAAATGACAAGTGTTCGTTTATCGTGTTTACTGTGAAAACTATTAAAGATAGAGCAATAGTTTATAGAACTAATCTTGTAAAGCATAAAATTTTGCAGAAAAAAGCTTGAAGCAGCTCTTTTTTATTTCTTGTATTTTAGTCCAGAGAGCGGATCGAAAAGATATGTTTTCGAGAACTGCACGTGGGGACTGGGGTGTAATGTTTTGAAGATCTTCTTTCACTCCGTTCTTACAACTAAACTACTGAAGATCGAAACGTGCTCATTAGGACTTTTTTCATGGGAAATTATGATCTCTATAAGATTATTGGTTCTGTGAACTTTTGCTTGATCTCTAATGTTTCCAGCATTATGCGAAATAATTAGATGAGAATGTAATGAAAAGTTTATTATCTGGAGTCTGAGCGGAAAACAGTGCGAGAATCATCGACTCGGACTTATATAATTTATCATCATTTATTATGGTACACCGTACATTCATATTCAACCCATTACATTATGCAAGGCAAACGTAAGTTATTCCATTTTCTCCATGTTCTCATCAATACATAATGCGTCATTACTCAAATTATAATCACTTTTTAACCATCAATGCTCATATTCATCAATGAAATAGCATTTCGATTAATTATCGAAGCGATGTAATATCGACTCTGCTCCCCGAGAATGCAATTATTACAGAAATCATTACAGATCTGTGCACGGACTCCGATAATCGTGTGTGGCGTATTCGTAAAAAGGGTAAATAAATTGAAGATAGAAGAAACTCCTAAAATTAGAAATTTGCTCTTTTTGATCATTCTCTTGCCATCAACTTTTCCTCTTTGACAGAATGGCAAAGAATTTTGAAAACCATTACAAAAAGCCCATTTTATCAGGGCTCGAAAAATTCTCTTTGCTTAGCAATAATTATATCAATTATTGGAGAATAAAAAGAGAGGTCTAAGTTTCGCAATATCAAGTGGAACATTCTCTTCTGTTAAATGAAAGATTTGATTTAATCCGTTGAGTGTCTTGCCTAGAATATTTACAGTTTTAAACGGTATAATTGAGATCAATGGAGAACGACACTGCTCAGTCGTTTTCGAGACTTCTGGTCCAGACAAGAATTCTCTAGTAGGAAAGAATTTATTGAACATTGATTCAAGAGACTCTGGGAGAAATATGAGATTAACACTCAAGCCATGGTATGAATACGAGAATCCATCCAGACACGCGTCGTCTCATTATCTTTCAGCCAGAAAGTATATAAAAAGCCAGGGGCGATAGAGATAGAAGGATAAAGAGAAGGAGAAGCTGCGAGAATAATCTGAGATGGAGAGATCGTGGAATCTGGTTATACCACCTTATTCTCTCGAGCAGTGAGGGCCGGACTTATGTGCTGACTTTCGTCCTTGAAACCTCTACCTATCGTCACCTTCCCGTGTCTTTCACCTCCCGCGTGCTAATATTAATGTATAACGTATAAACGACATTTATTTGTAATTATTTATACCGGTATAGCAAAAATAATAAACCAATTATTGTATACTGTAATTATTTCCGAACCCTCTTCAGCATCGAGGAAAGTTTTCTTAGTTTTCAATATGACAGTTATTTTGTGTTGATGCAAAATCTACGATTTATCGTAGAATTGAATGAATCCGAATCTCTAGTCATGAGACATTCAATTCAACTTTTGTAAGGGCTGAGCTATCAAGAGATTTCATAGAAATATTCCTTTAATTTTGAAGTAACTCTTCTTAAGAGTGCGCTAGTCGATTCTATCAATGATCCAGCATCAGATTCGCAGTGGAAAAGGCTGCAAAGAACAGCCTACAAATGGTGTTCAAATTTTTATCGATTTCTGCCCATTGAGAATAAGCTTCAAACGTTTATATTTCATATTGAATCACATTCTTTCGGTTGCTTATCCTCTCGGTATATAGGCTTGAAGATATTTCTGAATTCAATTAATTTTTGATTCCAGTTGTACGCAGATGGCAAAATGGAAATAGCTCAAAATAGAAAAGCAAAAAACGATGAAATGGCGTGATAAATTGAGTTACTCCGTGTTACGATAGGGCAGAGATTTGAAATGAAGGAAGTGGAATGATTTTTTTTTGTTTTTTTGGAAATTCAAATATAAACCCGCACTTGGGAATTTTGAGACAATTTGAGTTGAAGAATTGTGTAAAAATAGATGTCGCAATAATTGAAGAGCTGTAGTCAAATGTGGCATCAGAATTTAGTAACATTGAATAATTCAAAATTTGGTTTCTGCGATCTCCTTATAGCTAGAAGTTCATAAATTCTTCTCGATACGATAAGGTATACCGGAATAAATGGTAGAAACTTCAAAAATAGCGACCCTAAATGGAACGTACGAGACACAAATGGAATAAGGGGAGAAAAGGCATTGCGGACGATAAAGCTCGGCGTCGAGCTTTTCGTTTGCTTACAGTTTTCTATCTCTCTCTCTCTCACACACACACACACACACATATATATATTCTCTCTCTTTCTTTTCTCTGGTCTCTTCAAATCTTCCGGGCAAGTACACACGTCTCACACCGACTAAGCCCCTCGGACTTTCTTGGTGATCCACGAGGGTAGAGAAAAGTGTAAGAGACGCGTGAAAGGGAAGTCTAAAATTACAATCCAGCGCGACGATGTCTAGAGCTCATCTCTTTCTCTCCCGTTTTTTCACCCTCGATTTTCTGTCTCTTTACTTCTCTCTCTCTCTCTCTCTCTTTCTCTTTCTCCCTCTTCATTGCTAACATTTTCGTCTCTTATATTTTCTATCCTTCTTGGAAAAAAGTGTAGGTTACGAGAATAGTACACCGTTTCACCCTCCTCTCGTAACTTTCATCCTGAAGTATTGAGAGGGGCTTCCCTCACGTAGCTCTCCCTCTTTCTCTCTCTCTCTCTCTATTCCTCTTTCTGTTTAACTACTAAATACTTTTTTCCGTCCACCTATCTCGTTCGCTCAAATTTCTGTCAGTTCTCCCTCGCTTTCCCTATCAATTTACGCACGATTATGAAAACATTCTACTCGTCAAAGTATCGTGTGTTTAACTATTGAGAAAACTTGAAACGCGATAAAATTACGAAAGAAAAACCCACAAATCGTTTCTTCTTTAGTTTATTTTTTCCTATATTTTTACAGCACCATGAATATCCCGTAGAATACAATGTACGATAAAATCGAGTGTTATTTATATACCACACGTGAAGGATTCGGAAAACGCCAATTTTTTTGCATGCATGCCTTTTTAGAAAGGGCAAGATATATTCCTCGGAGAGAGAGACGAGCTCGAAACACCCTATATGCAGTTAACTCGACTGGTGGAAAGACGTCGTCGTTTTGCCCCATCGAATACTCGGTCTACGAGATTCCCAGTTGGCCTAGACGAGATGTAGTTGGAGCCAGGCCTGCAGCCAGAAAAGAGACGAGAAACACGAGCGCTCAATGCGAGACCTCGCATTTGCGTTATACGTAGAGATACAAACTTTTTCTCGACTACGATCTCGGGAGTCAGCAGGGGTCCCGGTTTCTAAATCCACATGGTATAACCTCAACGTTCCTATATCTATATATATTGTTAGAAAGGTATATGTATAAATGGGTAAAAGACACACTATATACTTAAATATAGTGCACATTGCGGTGGGGCAATCCGCAGCAAAGGACGATTGGACTTTGCGTGAAGTTTCGAGAGATATGCCTCTCGAAATAGCCGAAATAGCATGTTGACTATATACCACACAATCTCTACATATATAGAGGTGTTTACGAGACTTTTCGGCGTAGTTTCGAGGATGCTCCCAATCTCATTCCCCAGTTAAGCTTTTTATGAAATTTTTCATTTTTTGTTGTTGTTTTTGTTCAAACAAAAGTCGAAACATCGAGTAGCATTTTCTTCCCCAAGTGGGTCAAACCAATTATTTTTCATTTGTTTTGTAGAATTTTCAATCAAATGTTTGCTGGCCTCGCAAAAATGGAATAATAAACTATCATATTTATTGAGTATGATTAATTATATTAGTGCTTGCCAAGTGCACGGTTCGGAAAATCATGTCTCCAAGATGCCATAGCGATGAATAGCACCAGAGCATTGATGAAATTTGGCCCATACACGTGGATATGCTTTTGACAAGATTTTCAATGTTCTCTGTTCTTGTTCTTGTCGTGCTTCAGGTAATTTTCCTTCGTCGTGATTATCTGTCTAGCAATTATTGTCTCTCTGAACCCGATGAGATCCAATGGAGCTGGAATGTCTCGTATGCTTGGTATCTCGACCATTTCTGCTTACACGCCCTGTTCTATCGAAGAGCATATCTCCATGGTGGCCCAGATTTTCTCTCGAAAGATCGTACGTACGTGAGCGTATGTACTTAAGGCTAGGTACGCGCAAACTGAGGAAGACAGAGAGAGAGAGAGAGAGAGATATAGTGAGAGAAAGAGGAAGAGACAAGGAGAGAGGAAACCTAAACGATTATGTTTCGGGCAGCTTGACTGTGGATATGGCGGGCGAAAGGGGGTTTGTGCTCTGTCCGAGTTAAGCCGGAGACACATCCAGTGAGGGGTTAATGGATGTACTTCCGGTAGTCGTCGGAAAAGCAACATATACACATTCAAACTTTACGTATATGTGTATACATTATATCCGCATATTGAAACGAAGATACACGAGGATTTGGCATACTGCACACTTTTCAGCTCTATTACTTAGTTCCTGAGTTTCTTTTGTGCATAAATGTTCTCATACTGCCTGTATCATCGGTATTAAATCTATGTAATCTTTGAGAGCTTTATATGATCTCTCATTTTCGCTATCATTTCGTTCGCGCTCGTCTTCGCTGTTTAATAGTTGTTATTGGGGATTTTGGGAAAGAAAATGTTTTTCGACGTTACAACGATTTTTCAAATTCGGTTTATTTAAAACCGAAAGAGAAAAAACCATTAAGATATATGTAATAAATCAATGAAAACTGTGATCTTTACTAAAACAACGCTCATTATTCGTCAATATAACACCAAAAAATGTTATCGCAAATGAACTTTTTTTGGAATACTCCCGCCAGAAAAGCTGTAAATCTCCTATTTCAACATATTGTGTTTCGAAAAAAAAATGATGCATTACTCGTCAAAGTTTACTTTATAAAATACGTAATTATTTGGTAAATATAAGTTTTTATAGAAAAAAAAAAACCCCATACGCAGCTGTTTTTAAGAAATTATAATTATGTACTCTTATATAATTAGCCCTAAATTTTGTTAGTCTCGTTAGTTCAAATGGTTGCTTCTGTTTGCTTGGGTTGTTTTATTCTGAATAGTTTAGATGTTCAGAAATGTGTTGCGACGACATTGTGTGGTGTATGCAACTCTCGTGATTCCCAACCTAGCCTCAAATCCCTGTTGTCATATCACATCCTCGTCATTTTGTGTGTTAACTCGCCACCAATCCTGCTGGTATACATGGATCCGTGTATGGACATATTTAGGAATCAAGGCGACATTTTAGCCTCAAGAGACAAACTCATCCTAGACTTCTCTTGGCAACTTTCGAAAGTGAAGCTGACGGAATAACCCGTGAAACAAGAGAGCTCAACTTTGATACAACTGTGAAAACTATGTCACCTCTCCATGTCATATTTATAAAATAATCGCCTGGATTAAAGGACTACAAGAAAGTCCTCGTCGTACATCGGCGATGTTTGTAACTTTTAAATGGGTAAGAAAGTTTTACGGGAAATTAACGTAACCTCGATTTTTTTGGCGCTGACTCACGCCAATAGGGATGAAGAGCAAATTAGAAGATTTAGATGAACCGTGAGCTTGTCAAAATGTATGCTAAATAAGTAAAAAGTAGGCTTTGGCATTTGTGTTACTTGTTTACGATTCACTGTTGTAATTTTGTTTTCTGTGCTATACTAACAGAAGGGAGAACAGTGACCTAATTTTTTTTGTTTTGTCTTGTCTTTTTTTTTCTTTTTTTTTATGGAGTTGAACCACCGATGGCTCCTTGAAAATATTCTGAAAAATATCGTGCTCGAAGCAGGCGATCGAAGTATTTTGTTGTAATTTTTTTAATTTTTTTTAACCATAATTGAATTCACTACGGACAAAGTTCAGAACGAAAATTTGGAGCATGTGAAAAACATACTTAAACCCGTACAAGACTGCCACACGTTCGAGCAAAATTGCGTGAAAGCGTCGACACCCAAGCTCGAAAGATCCGCTCACCGAGGGTGAAATAATTGGGAGATAAAATTGTAATGAACTTTTTTCGTCGAGGCTTTAAGATTGCTAAGCAACGCGAATTTTCAGTTCATGCGAAACGTTATACTAAAAAATGGAAGAGTTTTCTTCACTTCGGTGAATTTCTAAGGTTACGAAATATTATAATTATCAATATTTTTATCAGTCACGTTAATTGCAATCTTTCGAGAAACAGCCAAAAGTAAATGGCTCAAAAAGGATATAAATGAGTATACAGAGAATCGAATTTACTCAAAAAACAATTTATATTATGGATTAAAATTCATTTTGTAAATAAGGTAATGAGGTGAAGATATAAAAAACAAATCACATAGTCTTTCAATTTATTAATAATAATCTGACAAACAAATTGACAAAGTTTTGTGATTCATAGATCGGAAAAATGGTCCAGAAAATCTCTTGAATTTTGTACGATGCCATTACGTGGAAGAAGATTTTAAATTATGGAAGAGACAAGAGCCGTCACGGATATCCATCGATCGACATCATTCGACTGTGAGATTTAGCCAGCATACACCAGACGTCGTGTAGTCAAAGTGACGTGTGAAATTTGTCACGAAGAAATTCAGAGAATTCTAGACAGTGCAAACTTTTATACATCGTCTCTACGTTCATGCATGTGTGACAGTTTGCGTGTAGGTGGTCTCGATCAGTAGTCACTAACACGGTCTCTATAGGTCAGCAACTCTCGAAGCGATTGGATACTCAATCCTTCACGAACGAATGAACGTTTGATCCCGCCGGAATCCTTGGGGTTTATCGTCGTCAAAGCTCTTGGATCTTTTCGTCTCGTCCAATTGCGCTCCTTTCAAATGTCTCTCCGAGCTGTTCATTTCTGTATTTTTCATTACGACTAAATCTCCTTATACTTATTACACGGTTTTGTCACAAAAAAAAAAAAACGAAAAATAGTAACACCAAGTCTAGGGGAAAGAATTACGATGAAAGCAATTTTTTCAAACGACTTCGATTAGCAACTTTTTTCATTGAATAAAATCATTGAAAAAAATAATTTCTTTAACTACATAAAAAGGTTAATCGATGAATTAAGAGCTTATATGCACCTGGAGAGTTAAAAAAAATATTCGATTAAAAAAACAAAAATATTTCGATCGCGCCACCGTTTGTATGGCATTTTTGAAAAAATCATAGAAACTGATAATATTTTGCAGCTATGAGAACAAATTTTTATCACAATTTGTTGTTAGGTATAGTAGATTTCTGGTTCAAAAATTGTGCAAAAAACTATTTTGTAAAGACTACAATCTCAACGCACGTAATGTTTTTGAAAAATGATATTTTCTAGATTTATTGACAACAAAATGTCTTTTAGAATCAAATAATAAAAATGTGTTTTTAATGGATATCATTTTTCAGTATAAAATAAAACATTGAAATAAACCGTAAAGCCCTCAATTGAATATAACTGTAAAAATAGATTCAAAAATTTTGTCATTTTTTGAAATCTTTATTCTCGTTACTTGATAAATATTCATTAATTATATTTCTATGGATTTGCACAGATTAGGAAATATTCTTCCGACGAGAGAATGGAGTGAAAATAAAAGTTGCAGCAACTAATCATTTATCAATATTCGATGTAACGATCCGAGTAATTGGAAATGAAAAAGTGAGGTACAAGGGGTTGCGAAAAATTAATGGCTAAATTCGGAAAAAAAGCAATTGAGGATGAGTTTAAAGTGTTCCATGGGTTGATATATAAGCGAGAATGAACCGATTTTACCCCGTTCCACGACATCTTCAACGTTATGGCGAGTCAGGCGTGCGTGTCGTTGGGCTTTGCTGGATCCTGGCCAAGGTACTTGATAAAGGCATAGAATATGTTCGTAGTCGCGGCCCATTCTAGCCTGGATCCCATCGTCAGCGGCTGCAAATATATAGCCAGCGTGAAAAAGCTCACCACCACCAATCGTCCTCTCTCTCGCTCTCTCATTTTTCTCTCTCTCTCTTCTCTGGTACTTCCGTTATCCTGCGCTTTTCTATCCTGCATTCAACCATATACCGTCATGTTATAGCCTCTTGACTCGCTTTTTTACCCGATCGGCAGGATCCCTTTTTTTTAGAGATTCGTAAAACTACCTTATATCCGCAAATTTTTTATGACTCAAGTTTTCTTTGCAGTAACAAAGAAAAATGGATGTAAAAAAAAATAATGATGATAAACTTATGTTATTTTTATTCTCAAAACTTGGCTACGAAAATATTGCGTTGAATATAATTTTGTTTAAAATATAAATTGGGGCTTTTGAGTATATTATTGAGATTTAAAAAATGCCCAATTACAATATTTTCTTTCATTTTAACATTGTTTGATTTCGATCAAATAAATTTTTCTGTTAATAGGCTTGACAAAAAAATGTTATTAATAGTAAATAGTGCGAGTGAAAAAATATCTGAAAATTAACTGTATCCTGAATGAAAATTTACAAGAAATTAAAAATTGCATGTTCGTTTTGTATAATTCATTGCTACATAACGAATGGGAAATAAGTGCGGTTTGTTGCAAAATCAAAAGAGGTATTTCTTTGTTGCAACAATGCAAGTGCATATAGAAGCCGGTAGGAGACTAGAGACCGCGCTGCTAGGCAGTTCTCCAGAGGGCTTTTGTTCGTTTCCCTCGTCTCGGAAATTCTTTATTTCATTCGTCTTCTCTGGGGCGTGTTGAAACTTTAATTCATTAAATTCAAAGCGCATTAGACTTACGCAACCCTGAAATTCTCAAACGACAAAGTAAACATCCGAGCGTCTAGCTATGCTTTTGATCTGCTATTCCATTGTATTTTACCATGACAAATACATTTAAATTTTTCATATTAATCCACACGGTGCAACAAGAAAAATAAAAATATTCTCCCTATGCCGAGATTTATTTTAAACAAATGTTTGACTTCGAAATGTTGACTATAATTAACCATTTTCGCGCATTCTTATAATTGTCATTATTTTTCAATAAATTCTGATAGTCGAAATTCGATCTTAAGATTTTTCACTTTGAATGTTGTAGATGAAAAAATACATGAGGGAATTCATATATACTTTATTTTTGTTTCGAAAAAAAAAAATCCATTATAAACTTTGGAGTTAATTGATCCAATAACTGTTTTGCCCCAATATATATTTTTGCGAAAATTTGAAAAGGTCGTGAAATCGCTGAAAGTGAAAAAATATGTGACAAATATATAAAAGTATGTATAAGACAAAGTCGAGATTCACGAGGGCCAACCCTCGCAGACTCTGTTACTTCGTATATTTTTGGAACGGTGCACAAGAGCTTAGAGAGGTTCGACGAACCAACATCCGCACCTCAGATACGTTCCTTCTCCATCCGCATATGTATGCTCTTAAAAAAAAAAGACTGCGCGATGAAAAAATGATGAAGTCAAGCTCGGTCGTACTCGGAAAAATGTTTCTCTCTTTTTTCCTTACCCACCTTAGCGTGTCTTTATGGTGCTAAAACGAGAGAGATCGAGAAACTTTGTTATTTATGTATAAGAGCTTGCGTCATCTCTTCCTGCCTTTCCTTGGGATCATCAGCAGTGTCCCCAACCGGAAGTAGTTCATTTTACGCGTTGAGACTCAAATTTTTAGGCCGAATTTCTTTTTATTCGAGAATTTTTGGGTTAAGTGTCGATCAATCAATGTTTTTCTAATAAGTTCGAGTTTTTTCACTATTTATTTCCTACTTTTGTTCAATTTTCAATTTGCAAATTGAACGCTACACGAAAATCGTTTGAATATGGATTTGTTGTTCTGATGTTTACAACCATCGAGCTCTCAGGGATTCATCCATGGTTGAAATCCCGTGTGCTCATTATGTGGAGTGTTTGCTGGTTTTGTAGAGAATGATCCATTGAGCTGCGGATTCTAGACAGCCCTTCAAATTTGCTCACATTTTTCCGGTTTTCACTGCGAAAACCGCACTTTCCAAATATCCATCATAATTAGTTAGGATCGATAATTATCGCAATTTTATTTCTCGTCTATCTTAAATTTTATCTGTAATGACCAAATAACGTGATTCATCAATAAAACAATGTTATTGAACTTAAATTTGTTCCAGAAATAGATAAAGGAGGATCAAGCGGTTTCTGCATCAAATAAAATTTTCAAATTTCCCAGTTGGAATCGTAGTAACGCTCGATCCTCCATAATTTCCATTCAAAGTTCCGTTTGAATGGTTACATATATTTCGTCATCCGAATAATGTATTTCGTTAAATATACTGTAATGACAAAACTGTCAATTTGAGTTCCTTGAAATTTTGTGTACGTCACTCACTTACTTTGGAACATTATTATGTATTTCTCGAAGATTTCTGTATTCTGTACTTCTCATTGTCTTGTCATCGTCCAGACACACAGAGACGAATAACCAGTCGAATGTTTTGTATAGCCAAGGAACAACCTTTCTTGGATATTGAAGTTGTAAATTATGAAATTTTCCATTCAATTAGAACTTTCATCTGAAAGTCTTACAGTTCTGAAACGGTAAAAAATTGAATGTTTAAAAAATATCTTCATATTCTGAGGAAACCATAAACAAAAAATCGATGGGTGGTGGCAAAGATGATAAAATGACAGTTTTCTTAATTGAGTGAAAATAAGAATTTGACTACAAATTCGAAACATCTCATAAAAGCGGTTGTCAAGGTTGGACAAATATTTAAAAAATCATGAGGGTTTAGATCTTGGAGGGTCAGGGTCAGAGGTTGAGTTGGTGCGGAATTGCCCATATTTATAAATATTTGAGTGATAATGGTGTGGATCCTGTGGAGTTATAGCGAGGCTTGGGCTCGCGTGTCTCAATGATCGTGTACGAGGAGTTTGTCTGACTCACGCGGGGCGCACGCCCATCGCATTGGGCGGCACATGTAATAAGTGATTGGAGGGTGAGCCGAGACTCTGTTGTCCAACACTCACTTTTATTACCCCTCACTCGTTCGCTCTCTTGCCACATTCATTTCATGAAAAGTGAAGCTCTCACTCGGCGTTACCGTTTCGCTGACAAGAACAGAGAAAGAGAGAGAGAGAGAAAGAGAGAGAGATAGCGAAAAGGAGTGAAGTACAGCGCTATATACGTATGAGTCACGATCTCGATTCGTGTCTGCCCTCTTTTCTTTCACCCCGACATATCCCTAAAAACGACGATCCCCTCACCATATATCTCGTTACACCCTGTTATAACACGAAAATCACTTCCTTCCCTATATTTTTAGATTTTCTGAACAAAAATACTGACGTGTCTCGTTTGAATAGAACAAAATATATTCTGTAACGGTGGGGGGTGATTTCTATTAGTCAACTTGCTCAGTATTCGATTGTCATTGAAATCTAATATTTTTCATTCGATCAGCGTCAGTATGAAAAGAAAACAAACAACTAAACACACGTTAGTTTAGTTATCAATCAGTTTGAATTAAGTTGTACAGTCAAATTTGTCATAGATTTTTCTTAATCCGATAACGACTTTCCGAATTAAATAGCTATCAATTCATTTCTACAGGCCACAAAAAAAAGCTTTAAAAAATAAATATTTACTGAAATAGTCGATCTATGGTGATCATTAAAATTTTATTCGACTTCACTCATCATTATTTATGCATATTAATTTGACGTAACGTATTCGAAAGGACCAATGGCGCCAGGTCTTTTTTTCTACTCCATACTTTGCTTCCCATTAATCTCATTAAGCACAGAATACTTTAAGTCGTAGCCACATGAGTATTTGGGAAAAATCACGTTACACGACGGAGCGTGTTAAATGTTTCTATCTCTCTTTCTCTTTATCGCTCTTGAGGTACAGAGACGAAAGAGTTTCCAAGAGAAACGGATGTAGACTCGTCGTGTTCTCAGAGTGAATGATGGGCGTTACGGAAATAGAGATGAATTAACTCGAGAAACAACACGTTGAAGTTTGATAGGTCTTCTCGCTCTCGTAGTTCAATGCTCTGGACCATTTGGAGGCCAACTCAATTGCGAAAGATCGATTGGGAATTGGGTTTTGATTCGACTGTAGGACTTTGTCACAATACCCCAATTCTTTTCCATTACCAAACTTTTCACTTCTCCCCTTTTCTCAAGCCTTTTCATTTTATGAGAATAAAATAAGTCAGGTTCTGAATTTGAATAATAATCAATTTCACAGTGATTCAAATATCGTTTTTAGTGATGCAAATAAGAATCAAAAAAATCCCTTCGACAGATATTTTTGTAAGGAAATTCAATTTTCTTTGAAAATAAAAATAATGAAACTAAAGAAACCCGAATAAATTGTGACACAGATATTTTAAAGCTTTTTTTTAAGAACTGTGTTTTTGAGAACTTTCTCCAGTCCACAAAAGCTCTGATCATCATGAACCACTATGAGACGTTCTGTGACGAAGTGCAATCGTGAATTTGAATTTTTTTTCCCCCTATACATGTGGGCTTAGGTCGCGAAAAAAGAACGAAAAGGGGGTGAAAGAAAAAAGAAAACCTGTTGGAATAAAACGAATGGAAAGTCGGATCTCAGGGTGTATACTCAGTTCCGACGACTCCGAAGTGGTGAAATTTCAAAGCCACTTTTTTCCTTTCAACCCCCGTTCGATCCAGAATTCTGAGCGGTGAACCGACACTCGGGATTTCCCGTATTTCGCGAATCTCTATAAATTATTCCAACATCGTCGCGTTCACTCGCGAGAGGCACTCGCGATCGCAATGCTTTCCTAATGCTCATGGATACTGGTGCATATTACAGCTTCTGGTGTCACATAGAGGGTGTTCGAAAACGCCCACATTCAATTACAATTATTCCCTTATGTTAAATAACTTTCACGAACCATAGGTCAAATTTTGACTGGAACATACTTCTATCAATATTACAATAATGATTACGATAGTATTCTTATCACAGTAACATTCAGAGATGAGTTGACTGCTTAATATTTAAATATCTGATCATAATTTGCTGAATAATTTAATGATTTTAGTGGCTAGATCTAATAAGAATGTAAAAACACATTGAGTTCCGGGAAAAAGTTTAATGTAAAGTTCAAAGTTTGAGAAATATCTCCAAAGTTCCACTGTCATTCGGAAAAATAATAAGAATCTGCAGAAAATTTATGGAGTTATTCTGTGGAATGTGCATTTTTTTTACTGCTCCCCATAAGAACACGTGTAAAACTGTGCAATCTTTGATTGACTATATATCTCGAGTACAGGACGGTGAATCCTTTCAGAATACCGCACACAGTTCCATAATAGTGCTCGGAATATGTCCTTTAAAATTAAAATAAATCTGTAGAAAAACGCTTTGGCCGGACTACTTTAATCCTCAATTCAAGCAGACTCTCACTTTTTTGTTAGTTTTACATCGTCGCTATAAATAGAGGTTGAAGTTTCAAAAGAGAATCGTTGAAGAATTTAAAATGATATAATAAACTTCGTACAAACGCAGATGTTTTGTGATATGGATTTTTTTTCAATTATAAGTGAGCCTGGAAGCCAATTGAATATAATAACAAGTTATTGCCATTGTCAAAATGTCAGTAAAGTTAATATATTAACGTTACATTAAAATATAAAATAAACACATGTTGATTTTTACGAGAATGTATTTTAAGTCAAATTTCGGCTTTTCGATGATTTATTTTAAGTTGTATTTTTTAATTGGTTGCCAAGTTTTTGAATCTCTACAGAAATTGATTAGAATTTTTTCCAAAAGATTTTATTGCAATTTTTGGTGTAAATGCGATTTTAAGAATACCCTGTAGAACGCTGCCATGGAAACCCATCAGAGTGAATGTATTATACAAACGGGTAAATGCATACGCGCGAACATCACGATGAGAGGCCGGATGTCGTGACGTGTCTCTTGCTGCACTTCCGCCGTTTCGACACCACGTCGTGTACGTCACACTATTCTCGTTTCCTTTCATTAAAATGTTTATGCATTTTCAAGGCGTTTCCCTGAAGTCCGCTGATCCAGATTTTCATTCATTATTACTCGTTCATGACAAACGCAATAACGACACTAATTAAACAAAACGAATGCTGTCTAAATAAATTAACAAAACCCATTATGAAATGAATGACCGAAAAATGTAAAATTCCCGGAAATTCCAGAAGTCAAAATTTTTGAAACACTTAATCAACTATTTCGTTTTTCCATTTGTTTATTAGGTTTGGAAAAAAATAAACGAAAACATTTGAATTATTTGGAAAACAGTTTTAAAACATTTCGTAAAACTTGAAATCATGTAATTGTCGAGAAAACCGGTAAAAAAAACGCACATTCTCGTTAGTGACTTGAATTCTGTCTCAAATTTGAGCGACTACCGTTCAATTAAATGTTTGAGGGACAGATTTTTGAATTTTCCACTTCGACGAGCACACGAATCTGGGAATTTTGCTTTTCCTTCCGTAATTATAAACAACTGCTCGAATGATTTTCAACATTTCTGGTCTATGAATAAGGACTAAGTAAAAAAAAAAAAGGAAAAAGGCATAGCCTTTTCTATCCCGGAAAACAAAGCTTCCTGGATGGGGGAGAAAAAAATGTAAGCCACGTACAATTTTCTAGGAGAGTAGCGTAGATTAGTATTTAAATGGCGGTCGTGAGGCAGAGCGAAAAGAGAAAAAAACGTGCGGGGTCTTGCGGAAGAGGGAGCCGGTCGTTTGGTTGTAGAAGAGGAGGACGAAGGTTAAAAGAGAACGAGAGAGAATGACGAAGAGAAAGGTGAAAAAGGAGAGTAGCAAAATGATGTTAGAAGTTAAAAAATAGGGTTATTGGCCAGGTTTAGAGTTGGACGAAAATACAGTTATTGACATGTCTGTGACATCATTTCTGGGAAGAAAATTCCCTAGAAACACTGTCAAAGACTGTCTGGCTGACTGAATGAATAGACCCCTTGGCTTATGTGTTACAGGGCCAACACGAACGCTCTGACGAGGAACGAAGGGCCACGTACTTTGCTCAGTGGCCTCACGAACCCAGACCCAGGCCAAAAGGAGTAAAAAAAAAAAAATGAAGGAAAAAAAAAGGAAAGAAAACACCACGACTAAGGTCGAAGAGGCTCCGGCGATGCACAGATGCGACGGATGTGAAGCCAACGAGAGCAGAGTCTCTCGTGAACACCGGAGCGCTTCGACTCTCGAGGATGCGCGGCTGGCAAAAGTCAATGTTTCAACGGGATGGGTTTGAAAAACCGAAAGAGAAAGGGGAAGAGAGAAAGAGAGTGTATGTAAGAGAGAGAAAGAGCGAGAGAGCGAGAGAAACGAGCCATTAAAAAGAGACAATCGTGGGATAGGCCGAAGCTACGAGCACATGAGCTCACAACTCAGAACTTCTGCACGAGTGTGTTCAAGCGATTTTCAACCTTTTTGACCCTCATTTTTTTCACATTTATGCGTAGTATGAAATGCAAACGCTCCAATAAATACATATCAACAAATAGTGCGGCAATAAAGTTTCCAAGATAGAGATTTATTTATTTATTTATATTATTTCATCCGGCAATGTTACTCTATATGTTTCATTAATCCTCGAATAAAATTTTTGCACTTATATTTTCAAGCGTATTTCTTCATTTTTCAAGTTTTGCTTAAATCGCCATGCCAGACCCTGGGAACGAAGACCCAGAACATCGTTTAAATATATTAAAGATCTTCTGGTTTCATAGGTATTTGAAAAACTATTTTTTTTTTCAGACAGACCTCGTATGCTGAAAGTTTTATTAATTATAAATAAGTGATTCTTTCAACGGACTAGAAAAATTGGAGTCTGATTGATAGTAGTCAGGGTGATAATAATGAAAATAATGACAAAAATAAGCGTAATGGTAATAACAATAATAGAGATAATAATATTAATAACAGTGGAACAATAATACTGTATAAAGATGAGTGGCGAGTCCTCGTGGGACTTATCGACCTAATAGCTCTCAAGATGCCGAAAAAGAACGAGCATAACGGGACGAGCGGCCAGGCACGATAATGAGATGGGAAAGAAGAAGAAGAAGCGAGGGCTCAAATCATCGTAGAAACGTCGACGGTTCAATTTGACTCGAACCGTCTTCGCAGCGATAGTTACAGATCACGTAGCGCCTTTCCTGTGTTTTTCTTTCCAACTGTTTTTTTTCCCTTCCTCCCGTTTTTTCGGCTCTTTTTTTTAAATATATTTCTTCGGTCTCTTGTCCCTCGGAACGTCATGGTTGAGAGTCAACGTATTGTTAATAAAGCGAGGATACGATCGAGTCAACATTGAATTCACACTTGACTTTTTTTTTATCTATTTTCTTCGATGTGTCTGTTCTCATGCATTCGTATGTGTATATTTGTGAATGTAAGTTGAGTCGAAATGGTTGATAGTATAAAATAATGAAGTGAGCGACGAAAAATGCTTCGTATATAAAGCCTGAAGCGATAAGATGAAGAAGACAGCCGCAAGGATAAGAGCCCCCAGGATTTCAGTAACTCGAGACAGAGCACAGCTGTTATCCCATCCGTCATGAGGACCCCGAGACACAACGACGCGACGCTTCCATCTTCTCTGCAGTACCCTCTCTATATCTCCCATATTCTAAATTTACACATGTCGTTGGGGGAACTCAAAGAAATTCTCGTGTATTGGATCTACACTGAGCAGAACATAAGATTTTCTGATGAAATTCACCATCGAATTTGAAGCTAAATTTTTTCTTCCATGTGTCCTGAAATTCTCGATACTGTGTTGGATTTTTTCTCACTGTTCGAAATTAACTTAAATCTCGATTGTATTTTTGTTACGCAATGAAATATTTATACTCGCGAATATAATTATAGAGAAGTCGTTTTCGGAAGAACAGGTTTGTAATTGGTAACATGGACAAGTGTAATAACCATAGGCCGCTTTTTTTTTCTCTACGAGAGCCGATTAAGTGGTCCGTTGGCAGTTCATAGTCTAATGAACAATAAATGAATGCGAGTCGTAGAACCGATGAGATCAGTCGGAAGGAAGGCAGGGAAAGGAAGAACAGAGATAAATTGGACGTTATGGTGAAACAGAATAGAAATATAATGCCCGGTTTGGCGGATATAGAATGTTTGGTGTGGAATTAACCGATACACAACGAGAGGATTTTGGAGGCAGAGGCAACAAGAGGAAGAGAAGGGCGACGAGAAAAGGGGATGAGTTAAGGTACGGGGTTCCGTTGAATGTTCAGCATTGACACCGATTAGCACTATTCATGGGCATTCCAGCAAGCACACGCGTGTCGCGTTTGCTTCGTGCCCAAATCTGTGTATATAGCTTTCAACGTGGTCCGAACTTCCGAGGGTCCAATCGACGAATCTCATTTCCCATTGATCCGACATGCTATACGGCCGTTTACTATTGTTCGTGGCGATTACCTGTAAATCGCCACACTGTATCAACCCCATAACACACGTTTCTACCAGCGCACCCTTGCGTTGTGCATATCCACCCCCTGAAACCAAACTACCTCCCCTTCCTGTAAAACCTCGTTACGAAGGGGTTAAACAGGTCTGAAGGGGAGAAAAAAGGAAAGAGGCAGAGAGACAGGTTGCTGAAGGGAATTAGAGAAATCTCAAGGACGTCTGAGGGGTCTGAAGGAGACTGGGAGAGAAAGCAAAGCTTTTTTGGTTAACGCTTGGATTCGCACCAATCCAATCCGGTTTTAAATGATAATGCTCCAGGTGAAAACGAGCTGAAGAAACACTCGATATTTTTTACCAATGTTTTTATTCATAAATATATGTATTTATGTATATTAACGCGAAGGTATAACTTGTAGCACGAGATCGGTAATTTTTGACAACATACCTGATATCTTTTGCATATCTAATTAAGAATTTTTCAGCGGTACAGTCACATTCAAGAATTGATTTTCGTATTGAATGAAAAAAAAAACCTTAAATGCACCGAACTAAGCTTCTTTTACACTTGGGATTTCTTCTTCAGATCCCTTTGGGATTAATGAATGAAATAATTAACCGACACTTTAACGAACAAAGCATTTCGCTGTAGATTTTGATTGAAAAAATTGATAAAAAATGTTCATAATGGAGTATCTTTCATTTCGAGGATTAATTCATGCGGAAAATCATTATTCCACTCCTCAGAACAATTAATTTGATTCGATATATTCAACAACACTATTTTCGTCCTTGCACTTATTAACATGCATAAACACTAAATTTTTAAATGGACTGTATACGAATGAATCGTTCTTAAGATAACACATATTCAGCTCTTATTAATTTTTCATTTCACAAATTACCACGTATACTAAAAACTGCCATAACTGTTGATAAATTATGAAATGAATAATGAAGTTGTTCAACACTCGTGTTCATTAAGTCACGAAAGATTCAGCGCAAAAAAAAATCATATTTCAACTTGAATAACTTTCTTTTAAGTGGCCCGCGTGCTAACAATTATTCAGCTTCATCAAATATTTGGCCCGAAAAATGACCGAAAGATTTCGAGGATCGAAAGTTAAAGTGACGAAAAAAATAGTACAGAACTCGAATTCGCGAAGGTCAAGACTAATGGTCGATTCTCGAGGCGTATGAATTTGTTTGTATCTTTTTTTTATTTTCTCCAATCGAATGAATTTTTATCTCTTGGTACATATTTGGTGGTAATATTATGTAAATACATGCAAAAAAAAAGAATGAAAAATACGAAGAGAGACGTTGTTTTTTTTCGTCGTTGTTCTGGTCCCAGTGGTTTAGCGTATTTTGAATCTGGCGAGTCACGGCCACGCAAATTCTCTTAAAGTGATGCGAGCGGGAGAAGGCAACGGCGCGAGTAGCATTGGCAAGTACCAGAGGTCTCTTTAATAAATTCGCCGCGAAAAGCCAACGGAGGTTGGATAAAGTAGCAGGTAAAAGTGGTGCGCGAATGGGTGGCGAATGCGAGTGAGGGAATTCACAAATGCGCGTAAAAGAGAGAGAGAGACAGATTGAGAGAGGGTAAAAGAGGGTGGAATCCCCAAGCACTTTCCACCTGTATAGTATTGATCCGTATGCCACACCAATGGTATTATTATTCGAGTAGCACGTGGCGTCGATATTCCTTCGTGTTCTGAGATACACATTACCGGAAGTGACCCTCTGGCAACGAGATGACGCTGTAATGCAAATACATCTCAAGAAAGACTGAATATCGAATCTCCCGAGTACAAAGTAAACTGAGCATTATTTAAAGAGAAGAATACTTTCCAATCGATTGTGTAACACGAACGTAATAAATGTTGAAATAAATGTTCACCATGAATGAAGATTAATATATAGGTAAGAAAATCCAATAAGTCGCGATGAGTGTGTCCCTTATTTATATTGGTCCGTGTTAACCTCTGAGCACGAACGAATCGATTGGACACATGAAATACCGTCAAAGCGTAACCGCCGTGACGAGGATTTTTAATTTGATCGAAAATTCATGTTCCATCAGTTTTATATTTATTAATTAGTTTCAAGTGTACTCACTTTAGTTTGGCTTTGAGTTGAAGAGGCGGTTGAATATTTGGAGAGGAAGAGTCTAATCAATATCATTGTGGGTAAGGTCTGGAATTTCGGGGTTAAAATAAAAGAACTCGTTTTCGGTCATCAATCATTCATGATCTTTCTCTTTGACGCAATGTTACCCATCGAACAGAGCGACGATCAACTTAAAAATTACCAAGGTCATCAGGCCAACAGGCCACAGTCCAAATCGTTATTACTCGCTGTCTCGTCTAATAATAATTACTACAAGAAAAAGAGTCTCAATAGCTTATCCTGAACCCTAAGTATTCGTCGTCCCTTCCTTTCAAAATAGAATCGTATTTACGTTGAATGAATATTATACTCTGCTAGTAAAAATGGGAAAAGGAAATAGCTACATTCGTGGTATTTACACATTCATTCCTTCGAGCGACTGAAAACTGTCGGAAATAGGGTGCAAATTGGGCTATTGAATTTTCATGGAATCTCATTGCCATACGATCTCTTTAACACGTTAGGTAAGTGTAAGAGGTCACGGGGCGTTACTAATACTCGAGATGAGAGAATAATAAAAGTGAAAGACGGGGAACATGTGCGGTAGACCGGGAGGGAGCTGGAGAGAGGAGAAAAGGGCACGGAATCCGAGGGGAGGGAGGGTGGTACTAGTCTTCGTGAGTGAAAATGATTTAAAACGTGTGGCTTGGTGGTAAGTGCCCCCAGGGCCAAACCCCTCTCGTGCACGCTCGACCTGCGAACTTGACACCACACAACGGCTCCACTTACTCTCTCTCTCTCTCTCCCGCTGCGCTACTATATATAATATATGCTTCTCTGAAATATGCTCTCGTAGTACAATGTAGGAGAGTGTATAGAAAGAGAAACAACGAGGTGACAACCCGAGCAACAGTAGTAGCCAGAGAAACGACTAGTGGCGATTGTGGTCGAGAGTGGTTAAAGTTCGCTAATGCGAAGGTTGGAACAGAGAGTGAGAAAGGCAAAGAGAAAGAGAAGTAAAAAAAAAAAAAAATAGAAAAGAGAAAGAGGTTTCTAAGCTACGAGTGAGAGAGTTAGGGTTGAAACGTCGAGGAGGCTGGAGGAAAAGGAGCAAGAGAATGAGGAGGATAAAGAGGGAAAGGCACTCGCCAAGGGTGGTCGTGGATTGCTACCCGCTCCAAATGCCACAGCAGCGTTTCTGCATTCGAGTGACGTATACCAGTTGCACGATTGTCGACGAGAGAAGCTCACCAAGTGCTCCCGAATATATTTCCTCGCCTCCGACGAACTCGTACGAGTCACCTCTCACCACTGCCCAACCAATCCCCCAGCTTACTGACTTTTCGGACTTAATCACGTATATTCTCGGCTCACGTAAAAGCCAACTACTGATCCCTACTCAAATCGCATATCGATCGGATCGAAACTTCTCATCCCGTCATTCGCAACTCAAAAACCCCGAGAAGACGTCTTTAGGAGAGGTTTTAAAGAGATAACAAAAAACGAAAGCACCTTTATCTAATTAAAATTGAAATATCTCATACTTTTACAATATTCTACATTAATTTCGACTAATTTCATGAAATATTATATTCGAAGATACAGAAATTTCACGTTTTTGTAGTAAAGTCGAAACTGAAATATACAAGAATTTTTTTATGGGAGAGTTCAATTAGAGATATGACTGTTCCGTCAAGTGTCGAATTTTTCAAATAATTTGTTATTGGGAATTAATTACTTTATCATTGTTAATTAATTATTTCTAATAGATGTGATAATAGTTCATGGTTTTCCTCGGATTAAAAATTCTGCTGTGCAAAATTGAGGGAATCGTCATATAAAATTTTTGCCTTGATCGAACCGGTTTTTTTCTCTAATCTTGTACCAAAGTATGGACTCGAATGGAATGTCTCAATTGCTATAAAAAATAATCTACGCAAAGAGTGGGGAATTAACGGTCCGTTGGTTTGAAACAAGACATTTTATATGTCGTAGTACGAGAACTCTGTGGTTGAAAAAATAAATTTTGCATTTTATCGAGACTCGTACCTGTGCGTCTTGTAAACATACACAGATACGCACGAACACATATCAGGTGTTATAGGTACCGCAATTGTAAACCGGTCTTTCAGCGACCGCAGCAATCTTGCAACATGGCGACTCTGGAGTATCGTGTGTATACCACGAAAAGAGGGCGCAATCATGTATCTTTCTAAGGAGAACCAGGCCTCGTACACACTCTTTTTCTCCTTTCATGGACTTACGTAAGGTGGTCCCTTCAACCAACGAGACCGAAGAAAAACGTCTCGAAGAACACAAAACGAGGATGAATTGAAGAATCGAGAAGTACAAGAGGTGTGCAAAAATAAAATAATTCGAAAGAAAGATGAGCGAAACGAAATCTTGTTCTCAAAATATTGAAAACTTTTAACGTTTCTACAGAAGAAAGACAGCATTTATATGATTTGCAATCTTTATAATGAATTTCGATCTTCGACGGTAGGGAAAATATGAAATATTTTTATACATAAATTTAATCTTTGGTTGAATACAAAATGGTGTTTCTTTTTTTTTTTTTTGTAGTGGAAATCTGTAGATTAAATTACCAGGGAGACGATACGATTCTGGAAAAAAATAATCCAATAAACCTCATTAAACAAATCCATTGACGTTCCGTTAATCCTATGAATTCCGTTCCCTTTCAATTATTACTTTTCGAGGAAAAAAGTATTTACGTTTGGATTAAAAATAAAAATGAATGATATTGATCGTCGATTTTAATTAGTATACTAAGTTTATTTTCACAACATCATATCCGAGAGGTCTCGTCGAGAGATATTTCGCTCTAGCATAATGAGAGCAATCGTTTATTTTATTGGAAAATGTTTTGGAATCAATAAAGATTCATGCGGGTGAGGAAAAAATAATGTGGGTCAACTGATTCGATGTCAAATAATATAAAAAAAAACATTAGCCTGAATAAACTGAAATTCATTTAGCATATCAGCGTTAAAACATTCACAGAGTATCTCTCTTTCATAATCCTTTTTTCATAATTATGTGCGTATTTTTGTATTTAACGGATGCACTCAAACTGCGGTGCCATGACGAAGATAATATGTTTTGCTAAGCGAATTATGGCTGGAAGAGGAGCAGCAGAGGTTTGAAAGCGTGTTATTCTCGAGCGACGTGTACGTCCGCGACTTCTGGAATTATAATAATACTCATCGAAAAAAAAGGTATAAAACAAAAACGCAACATAAAATTCTCCGCTTCTTCTATCTCGATAACTTTAATGCTTTTGCCTCGTTTCCTCACCGGTCCAGCGCGCTAAAACGATCTTTCTTCCTCTTTTGTTTGTTGCCCTTTTTTTTTTATTGTTTCCTTTCGCTCCGTTATCTTCCAGCGCTCGAGCGAATTCTCTTCGGTAGTACGAAATATTTTGTACTTTTTGGTAACCAAGTAAATGGTAGTTACCCGAGAGTATCCGCGGAGATTCTTCACATTATTCACGGAATCGTGAAAACAAACGGGGTCTTGGTTATTTACGATATTCTTTTTCCTTTTTTTTTTGCATAGTTATAACGATCGATCGTTTTTGTTTTAATTCTGAAAAGAAGAATATCTAACTATCTTTATCCAAGGATTTTTGAAATTATTCTGCTAAAAGTTATTTACGTCATAATATTTCTTATGTAGACGAATAATTCTTGTAGATAATTATTATTTGATATTTGTAAACCCGTTCTTTATGATATGAAATTAAAAATTACTGTGTCCAGGCTCATAAATTCCTTGACAAGTAACGTGCCATTTAATTTATTGACCGGCTTCGTCGCCACAAATTTTTAATGAACATTTGAGCCGAACACGAAATGTATTCCCCGATAATGAGATTTCTCTTTATAGTTTCGTTGGCCCAAAGGACTAGAAGATTTTTGCCTAAAGAGACAAACCGAGGAGCATGAGCCTTCATCATGTAATAATAGCTCACGTTTCACATAGTTCCTGCTTCACATAGTTCTGTTCACATAGGTCCTGTTTCACATAGTTCTTGCTTTATTTAATCTAGTGTCATATGATGATTTCTGATGCAAAAATAGGACTTGGATAAAACCTAAAGAGAGACAGATAGCAAAGAAAAGGTGACAACGAAAAAAACAAAACTACAGGAAGTAAACGAAAGATAAAAAAATATGAAATGGAGGGTGATAACATTGAGAACCTCTATACGAAAAGCATACACGATTCTAGGCACGCGGTAGTTGATTCCATTACTGAGGTTCTATTCCGTGCGTCCTCTTACCCCGACATTATTTCTCTCTCTCTCTCTCTCTTTCTCCACTTCACCCTTTCTCTGCCTTTGTTACCATCCTCTTCCTTCTTCTCTCATCTTCTCTTTCTGATGCCATACGTTTCGTCTCTCCCTCTCTCTTTATCTCTCTGTCTCTCAGTCTCTAGCTCTCTTTCTCTTTCTATTTCTATCTTTATAGAGATTCACTTTAACATTCGCACCTCCCAAGCCCACTCGTTTCACCCCAGCATTTCCTACGCTCGGGTGCTTCTCTTTGCGTACACATTGCTACAATACGCCATCTCGCAACCTCCCTTGTATAACGTATGCTTAACCATCCTTGTGGCCCAGCTCGTGTACACGGATGGGAATACATGGTTCATGGTATGACGCAAGTTAACTAAGAGACTTAGGAACACGAGCACAGAGGCATTACAGCATCTCTCTCTCTCTCGCTCTCTCTCTCTCTCTCCCTCTCTATCTCTTTTTGTATCTTTTTTTATCTTCTTACTCTTCATTTTTTCATTCTTTCTCTTTCCCTTTTCCCTTTAGTGTACATTCCAGCTTTTGTGCTAAAGACAGTACGGAAAATGCGAACATTTTCACAAGACTCCTCATACCATTCTTGTCTACGTACTCTTCGCTTTTTTACAACATCTTCCATCCTTTTTTTTTTGTTTTCATATCATGTTCTTCGTTTCTTTTACATCTGATTTTCTCGAGCATTTTTTTATGTTTAGGTTTGGTTTTTATGTAAAATTATTTTGACTTTACACTTATTTGTTGCGTGTGAGTTTGGAATAAAAACCTGGCCTCGTAAACTTGAGTGTGCAGAGAAATTTGTTTGACTTCATCGATACAAAATTATTTCACGAGTAAAATAGACGGTGTATTTAATGACCTAAATCAATATTTATCATTGAAAAACAAATCAGAATGGCAACCTATCAAATTTCATGTATATTTTCGTTGTTGATATTATTCCCTTGGGTTTCTGGGACCAATAGGTTTGTCGATACAAAGAGAAATTTCTAATTGATATTCTACATATAGGCATGAAATCGATCAATGAGATAAATAAATTTAAATTAGTGATGACGAAATGGAGATATTTCAATTTAATTTAGTTGTGGGCGGATATGTACACAAAACATAGCAGTTTACAAACGAGCTCGTTTTCCGAGGCAACATATTTTTAATTATTCATTTTTAGGGTTTAATTCGTGGATAAATAAAATAAGAGTGGGATTTCATTATTTTCAAGTGTTTGAAAGTGATTTGCGTCGGTAGGGCTCGTCCGTGCAAGATTTTATAGTCAAAAGTATAACGTAACTTTGGTTAATAGAGAAGAACATCCTCGCTCTACGTAATCAAAGTAAAATATGAGTTTTCCCTTGGAAGGGTCGTTTCGACCTTGGCTTCCATCCATATAATGGAGTTGTACTTTGACTGCATTTGAAATAATTTAATGACTTCATATACTCCCACGATAAGAATCTCACGGACTCACTTCCAGGTCATACGAATAAACTCACAACTCATCCTGCTAAGAAATTTTGGTTTTATACTCTTGCAGTTTTATGATAATTAAAAAAATAAAGCCGGTATTCAACAATAACGATCAATTAAAATGTGGAAAACGTCGAGAAATCAATATCCGTACGTGGATAACGAATGCAGTCAAATGTGAAATTTTACTGACTGCACTTTATAGTGAATAATGCATCGAAAACATGGGTGAACATAGCGAAAAATTAAAAAGTATGCAGAATGTAAATTCTCAACCAGGAAAATAAAAGTTCGACGACTAAAAAGTTGTTAAAATTACAGCTCCGTAATTCTGGTAACAAAGTCAGTCCGGTTTGAGTGAACCGTAATTTTTTTTATCTCAGTTTGATACCAGCAGAACGGAATTCATGAAATTTTTTACTTTCCGAATCCTTCAACGAATGAACCCAATTATGAAGGCGCTGCTTATGCAGATAAGTTCATTAGAATATTAATTACATCATTATCTTGTTTCAATAATGAAAAAGTGATGTTTTTGTGAATACACGGTCATGAATCGTATATCTCCGATAGCTTAAGGGGTTTTACCAGGATCAAAAGTGTATGCGTCTTCATGAAGATTTTCACAGTGACAGAGATGAATAATCGAAGGGGTAGAATTTTTTTATGATCCAAAGTCTGCGGGTTTTTATTCTCAAATCTTAGTAATCCCAAAATCGAACTAAAAATGCGTTTTTTTTTTTCAAAAATAAGACTAAACAAGGAACTAATCACGAAGATCGATATATTTGTATAAATAAATAAACAAATGAACCAACAATCATACGACGTACATGAATTAGCAAATAAACTAGTGCAAATTTGCAAAAGTTCATTCTAATAGATCACAATCTATTTTTCTCGCTCTGGTATAACGAGAGTAGAATTTTTCTGTAAGTTAATATTTATACTGAAGCAAAATTGATATCGAGAGAGCGGAAATCATTTGATGTTGCACCTGGTGGATTAACGGATATGTTACAGCATGTAGTGAATGTTTGCACGCTCTTCTGTTATTTCTATCGAATCAAACGAGCGCATTTACGCATGACGATCGAATGCTTTCCGGCTTGCGTTGCAATAAATACACAGGAATAGTTGCACACATAAATAAACAAATATATGTATATAAGTTAAACAAAGTAACTCGAACTATACATATGCTGGAAAAGTACAGGTAATTCGAAGTAGACTCGTGTATATATATATATGTATATATATTAATAATTTACATGGTAGTATAACGTAGCAGAAGATATAACGGTGTCGTTTGAAAAGGAGCAAAACACGCCGGTTGCGGAGGTCCCGGTGCAATGTATTACCTCCGTTGCAGTACGATGCAGGTCTGGTAAGGACCGATCTCCATACAGCGGATAAGATGCTCGAGTGTAGGCGCAAGAATGTTACCGCAAAGTCATCTAACGCTAGAGTACCCTCGTGCCTATTTCATTCGTACGTAAATGTATGTACATAAACGTTGCCAAGCCATAAGAAAAGGCTTGACTTTTGTGGCTAAGTTTTCGATGATATATGACGTCACAATTAAACAGGTTTTATTTTCACTATGTTTGATACGTGGCCGGAGCAGGTTTCAACTGTTTATAATTATAGAAATTGTATTTTCGTTCAGGTGACCAGAATGGACTCTTCTCTTCAGTTTGCATATTTTCATAATTTACTTTATACTATCAAAACCAAACGTTATAATTAAAATGAATATAAATTCTTGTATTTAATCCCAAATAAAATAGAGATCGTGGAAAAATACATATTTCTAGAATTAAATTTTTTTAAAGTGATGATTTCTGTTGACAGACCATCCAGAGGACGGCAATGTTTGCTTGAAACACATTTAATCTCAAACTGCAGCTCACTCCGCACGGCTTTCTCTCGTTTTTAGCCTGATGCCCGTTTTTGGACAAAACTTCATTGTAAGGTGAAATAAAAAATCAATACTGTTGTATGTGCATTGTCAATAAGAACTGCATGGTACACCATGACAAACAACCATTGACAATGGGAAGCTTTTTTCTTTTTACCTATCTCAGGTGAAGTACCATAAAACTATCGTTGTACACAAACGTGCATCCGTTTCACAATATATACCTGGATGCTATGTGAAGGGCTTGCAACTGAAAATAACGATGATGCGTACGTCGAAAAAAAATGTTCACAAAAAAAGCGTATATGCGGTGAAGGGAAGAGGAGCGAGAGAGGGAGGAGGGAGAGAGGGGAACCGTGTCGATTTGAATTCATTCGACACTTCCGGCGTCACGTATCGACCATTTCTCACGGTTTGCTCACGTTCGATAGGCAAAAGCTCGTCGGTGTAAGCTTTGGAGTAAACGCACTTACAGACACACCTACAAATATTAATTCATATATGCGTTGTTCGAACATTGTAGAGAAAAGCCTGTGACGTTGAGTTTCCACCATATTCATTATAAGAACTATTTTATTTATACAGTAAAAGAATATTCTATTCTTGAGATATTTACAAATTATATTGATATAGTTATCGATGCAAGAAGATAGTAAGGCAAAAAGATCGATGTGCGTTTAAATTGTGTGGTTGATACAGTGTTGTGTTCATGATATAAAACGAATAAAATGTAATGAGACTCTTGAGACACCCTATATAATACGCACTTCGTTCACTCACGTGCGAACACACACACGTTCCAATGGGAAACCAGAGAAAGGGCAAGGATGGAGAACGCGACATGTTACTGCAATTATTGTCGAGTCAGTACAGAACAAGGGACGTAGAGCACCATAGGGAGTCAAGAGTGGGAGCGCGAGGGAAGAGAAAAGAGGCAAACGTAGAAGAAAAAAAGCGTCGGCAAAACGAGTGCGAAGAGTATGTCTACAGTTCCAAGACTAGTGGATGTCTGATGCGCTAAACTCTACTTCTACACTCGCCGAGTCTTTGCTTCGTGTCTTATCTATTAGTGTGCGTTCGTGAGCACTCTGACAGTGCGGAATCGTCTTGTTCGCAACGACTGTTATACCGCAAGGAAATACTCCACTATCAACTATGTATATATATGTACTTATATTCATATATACATATATATTGTTGTGTATATTGGTCTTTAGCGAGGAGAGTGTTTTACTTGAGCCAAGTACCTGCCGCTTTGTCTATTCCAAGCGACAAAAACTCTTGACGTTCGACGTATGCGTTCTCGCTGGGGCAGTCAAACACAATTTCTCACGGTAGAAACGGTCATCCCACTGAATCATATACGAGTAGATATAATTGAAACAGTTTTTATCACCAAGATTCATCGCGAATTGTATCGCTACTAGATATTAGATTGATCTTACGATCACTTAACGGAACGCCAATATCGTTATTTTCTAGTCACCCTATAAGGCGCCATCTGAAAGGTTTTATCAAACATTCTCACACCTGATGATCTGAGTTTGATGTTGGAATTTTTCTATTAATACGCTCCGATACGCTGGAGTAAACGGACGATGATTTCAGTATACAATTGTAGTGATGCATTCGTCAATTAATATCAGAATGTGTGTGTATGTATGTATATATGTATAGACATATATAGAGTTGTGAAAGCGCGTGAAAACCCGATGGTTAACATCGATGTTTCCCATTGGAGTTTGTCACGCGACGCCGCGGAGTGGCTAGCAATGGTGTTGATGCCGACGTTCACCCGGCGATACGCTCGATTGATATCAAAGCTATCAGCATTAATTTGAGCGTGAGAGAGGGACGCTGCTGTTGGTCCGTGACACTAGAGGCAACGATGATGGAATAAATGCTGTCCGGTTTGAGTGTGGAATCGTGAAAAGCAAAAGAGGGAAAGGGAAGAGACGGAAAAGGGAATGAGAGAGAAGAAGGTGAGGATGTAAGGGATGCTGGATTGAATAGACACAGATATGTACACACACTTACATACATGTATATCGGTAGAAGAGTGTCCGTACAAATGGTGAGTGGCCACGTCGACGCTGCCGGCAAATACCTATCTGTGAACCCGGCAAGTGAGCCCCTTTAGTCAGAAGCAGAGAAGAGGGTGTGCTAGGCTGCTGGGAGCTGAGGATGTGGAGCTTGCGTCTACCCTTCAATAGATATATTATATATATATGTATATAGATAAGGTTTCATGCTTCTTCAATGGATGGAAGTGAGGAAGCAGAGAGCAGAGCAAGGGATCCTGAGGGCTAGACGTCCCAGGGAAAAGTGATGACCATATAGAACATCGGCACCCTGTCTTCTTCCCCGTTCTAAGAGCAAAGAGTTGAAGAGCTTGAAAATCTCACCAACGCCACTACTACCAGCACCGATAGTGTGACATGGATGGATCATACATCATTTCTCCAACAAACGTAGATAATATCCTCTCCAACCACCCAAAAACCTTCCTACTTCCTACGACACACCAGCTTTTCTTCATCCGCTTCGTAAACGCCCTTCTAGTTTCTTGCTTCTCTGTAAAATTCCACCAAGCAAATAAAGCTTTGATATAAAGAAACTATTCCTACCATCTTATTGACGTCATTGGATGAACGAATCGAAACTTCGAAGCAGCCTGGGTTCACCATTTTCCAAGAGACGATAGCCTTCGAAACCATTCGGTCGATCCGTGAACGGACCTAATTTTTCATCGAACCCTCGGGTAACTGATGCCCTCACCGTGTGGGACAAGTGGTCCATGTGTTTATCTATGAATCATTGGTTAGGAAAATATTCGATCACAACCGAATTCGGGTATGCAAAATTATGGAGACTTTGAATTGAAAATCTTTCCATTGTTTCTATGTCATTGAATGCCAAAATCTGATGGTAGTTGGGCTCGATTGATCCATAATCAATGGGATGGAATCTTTGGTCGTTGGTTAAAAGTGTCAGCTTCGAAGAGTTCGAATTGTATAAAATGGCCATCTGAGTTTTTTTGTTTTTTTATTTCCGATTTAATATTCCAGCACATTCGGATCGACACTCACATTCTGTCAACCTACCGACCAGTACGATCAGAAGTACATTGTATCGAATTGATTTACTGAGAGCTGCACGGGCATGATAAATCCTGCTGATTTATTGACCTGGACAAACGCTTGTGACTTACGAGCTCATTGAAGTCTAAGTTGCGTGTGTTACGTGGCTATACACTTGAGTGTATATGTGTATTATGTGAGCAATGAAAGGAGAGATAATGTTTCGTGTAGAGGTCCATAGCGAATGACATACGATAACCCATAATTCGGCAAGATTGGTTATTCGATAACCGATGATGAGCAACAACAAGAAGCAACAGGTTTTCAAATATTCCAATATTAGAGATGAGGTAGGGCAACGTTAATCAAGTAACATACCGCCAAACTTATTAATGGAGTGTAACGCTCCTTTACATCAAATGGTATAAAAGTAACGCGAGGTTAATTCGACGATCACGAGAGTGAGTCCCTGGCCACTTGGTAAGGTCGGTTCGTGTTTTCTGGTATGTTCACTGTTCAGACGGCTCTGGGCTATACTACCATTTGATACCATGAATGCATATATAGAAACCTATATGTATACGTATAAATATGTATATATATGTGTGTACACGTGTCGTAGCACAGTGCCGTGATCCCAGCGGGTCGTTGGTTATAGTATATATGTGATTAACGGTGTCCGTACACGGAAAGGAGCTGTCTGGAAGGCGTGTTCCGTTGGTTAGCTGCGAGAAACGACGAGCAAGAGAGAATAGAAAGAGATAGAGACAGAGGAAACAAGAGCGCGCGAGCTTCAGGTCCTTAGAATTGTTACCATTGCCCTATATTGTGGTGGCTCAAACAATGGAATTAATTACAATGCCTGTTGGGGATAACTGCACGAGCGAAGCGTGCTTCCATCTACACGCGTATATATATATGTATATATATATGTATATATATAGGTAAATACACTCTTACAAAGGATCGTGGGTTTACTCACGATGAAACCTCTCATCCACCAAGCTTCGACCATTTTCACTTGGATGTAACTGACGTGAGAAGGCCGGCTTTCCTCTCTGTGTACACATTCAATACCAAGCCGCGGTATACCACTTCACATTCATTCACAAGAATTCCAACGTAGTTTATACTATAGCCAATGTCGTGTAAGGCCATCATCGCAATCCTCCAATGCTCGTAACCTATTCATAAGCCCTCGATTGAACATTGCTTATGATCGAGCTCATTATTTACTTCAATGAGTTTTCACCTGAATTCCCATCAATGTGGCTAATTGGATAGGAAACCACTGTGTCCGGTTCGACTTCCGGTCCAATAACCATTTTTCATTGGACTCCAGTTATGTCAGCGAAACCACTCTAGTTTACTCTCCAACTTCTAAACAACTTCAGCTTATTCGCTACTGTTAACGATGATGAATTCGTAAAATCACTTTAGCGAATAATAATATTGATAATGAAATAATCATACTCTCTGTATATCAAATCTGTGACGTTGAAAAGTTTGTTCGATCGTCTGTTTGTGTGTTTGACTTCATATAACTCAATACTGAACGGATTACAATAAATCTTTCAGACACTAAAAGCTTATAATCCACAGTAGGATTTAGTCTTTACTGCATTCCAGTAGATTTTCTATAACGCAGAGGCCTTTAAGATACACCCGAAAAAATGTGATAAAATCGATCGAAAATTTGAGATAAATGAAAAAGGCGAATATCATTTTTAGTGGTACTTTAACAACATTATATAAAAAATTAGTTAAAAATCAAACAAGTACTCAAATTCATAACAGGAATACAATTTTTTTTTCAATATTCTTGGCGAGACGAAAAACACGGGGGCAAAGATTATTTTCGTATCTCAATTTCCAAGAAATAGCATCACTTTACAAATCCCAGTAAATTGCTAGTACTTCCGGTACCCAACTCACGTGGGTTTCAAAAATCTCAGAATTTCAGGTAGTCATAATTGAGTGACAAATGGAATTGCATAGATTCGTATTACGGTTTCAAAGTGGAGTTTGTGTAAATTTTGACAATGTTGTCGACTTCTCCCCGATATTTCAATTTAAACTTACCAAATTATTACTGCATTTACACTGTATTTTGCTATCTACAAGTTATATTTGCTCTCAGAATTATTTCTGTAATTGGCTTCGATCGTGAGCATGATATCTCACAACCCAATATCACGGTGGATTACCCACCAGTGACCTTCCCAGCTTTCACCAGTCTTTCATTATTAAAACGACTTGTTAAACATTTAAAGCCAGGTTTTTTTTTCTTTTTTTATGTTTAATATATTTTCGCCTTTATGTAGAACATGAATATGTATTCATTCGTTTGTTATATATATAAAAATCAACCAAAGCGTCAGAGTGAAATAATTCATGGCTCAAGGCGGTAATAACAATAAGGTTTTTGCTTTTAAATCCAATTAAAGAAAAGTCTGTGCAAAATGATTCACCTTTATGATCGAATCTAACCACTCCACCATAATTAACAGAATCAACATTTTTCCAACAAAGATTGCATTTCACATTTCACCAATTTCACCGATCATTTTTCACGTCATGCCAGTACCGTTGCCATATTATTACGTGGATGTAACGTTTATTTCATTTTTATCGGTTTTTGATATAAATTCCAAGAGCGTTTTATTGAATGCCGAAACAAAAGGTACGCTTTCGCATTCGAGATAATATTGAACAATAACGGCTATTGAAAATTTGACGTGGACCATGGAACCAATGAGTCTATATTGTATTACGTGGACCCATCTCGATGGTATTAACTATGGAACTAGTGATGAGCAATTCGTGGAAAATGGAAATATTTGAAATAGCTGGTGGTAATGGAAAGCGTATAGATTTTTTTTTCATCGATTTATTGAAGAGAATCAATAACATCTGTTACGAAAATTGCAATTGTACATTGAGGTGCTCGCAAATTTTTCAAATGTATTTTCCATCCAAATATGGAAATATGTTTACCGATGTATGTTTATATTTATAAAAAAAAATAAAAAATCCGCTAATCAAAATAACGAGACTTCCCTTTTATTATACGTATCAAGGTGAGTTTTTTGACCAGGTGATACGCTGAATAACTACTAAGGGTCGAAGTGGCTACGGGGAGAAAGTTTTTCCTCGAACGTAGTCAAAAGAAAGAAGTAAAGATCTCACGGAGCAATTCTGTGCGTTAGTGTGCTGACCTCGTCGCAGGAAGAAGCGAGATCATTATAAAAAGACACAAAATGAGAGAACGAGACGAGAAAGAAATTTTTTCCATGTGATTAAATTCTTCGTAGCAAAGAACTCATTAATTCAGTTCAATTAATAATTCGAGACTCGCGTATGAACGAAACTAATGAGATATTATGAAAATGCAATTGAAATGAAGTTCATTGTGAAATATCTTCTTCTTTTAAAATAAGAATCACACACTGTTTTGTGGTGAAGAACCAAAAAATAGACTATTCGCTTGTTCTTCAGAGCGAAAAATTCAAGAATGCACTCACTGAGTTTTTCTGCAGTGACGAGAAAATAAAAACCTTCCCACTCTATAGCAGTATATTTTTTTCTTTTTTCGTAACCGAGCTAAATGCATTAAAATTCACTCGATTTTTGCATGGAAATAATGGAAAGCTATTTCGGTTCAATCGTCCAGAGTTGATCTCGTTCATGAACGGAGTAGAACCATAGCATCATGACCAATGAAACCTAAATTCACCCACTTTTTCGTCCAATATTTCAAGCAAGTGCATCATGAAATACTATAAACGTACATCAATGAGTACCCAAAACTCTCGACAGCCACTAATTATTCTCGTTCCGTAAAAAAATGGAAACCACACGAAAATTGATACGAAACATAAAATAATTTCAATCAATTAAAGTATTCGCGGATCATTCCAATCACCAATAAAAAAATTGATGAAACATAAGGAATCCAATGAGTTTGACAAAAATTATCACATAAATATAAAGAAAAATATTAATAATTATTATACACGGAAAAAACGGAAGCGTTTACAACCGTTAATATAATGAAACGACTAAGAAAACTATGATTCATGCAGCATTTATGAGCAATGAATCAAGTAATAGACTTTTTCTTTAGTCAGTAAATTAACCAACATTTATTCAACGTTTTTACCGTGGATTAAGAGCTCCCGGAACATTATAGGCGCGGGGGGGGGGGGGATAAAAAGCTGTATGAAATTCAGGTCTTGGACGTAGAGATGGTCTGTTAAATATAATAGTGCCTAATGACCACGGATTAATGTCGGGATCTCCGCTACGGAGCTGCTCCCGAAGGAACTATGCTGTTCTACTCGCTGGAAGAAAGAACAAATACATATGCGAGTATATGTGTGCGTGTATGTATGAAAGTATACAGAAAATGGTACGTATAATTGTTTCGCTCTTGGAACAAAGGGAATGACGAGGTAGAGGAATAAATATATGCGGGAACAAAAGTAGTGAAACTGTTAAACTGAAAAGCCGGGTAACCCAGATACGACTGCGGATTCCGTTGCGCCCTGTACATTGAGAAAAAAAAGTGGAGAGCCTTTTATCCGGTCTGCCCCGTGCTCATCATTATATATATAATATATAAACGCGCGTGTGTGTGTGTGTGTGTGTGTGTGTGTGTGTGTGTGTGTGTGTGTGTGTGTGTGTGTGTGTGTATGTTAGATTTTACGTGGCCATAGTTGATGTCGCGTGGCACCACTTCCTTTACATTTTTACGCTGAGGTAGTATTTTTGTCTGTGTTCCAAATGAGATGTTGAGAGAAATGCATAAAAAAAGAAGAAAAGCGAGAAAAAAAGAAGCAGCAAATACATGAGAATGAAGCTCTTGATTGAAACGTATTTATTCGTCACTTAAACTTCGATTGAATCAATATATATCGATGTTTGCATCATGGATTTTCAACGATTATGCTCTTTTGGTGGTTTCTACAGCCAGACAGTAAATGTCTGTCCGGAATATCGATTAATGGAATCTTGTTATTGTAGAACTATTTTTGCTTGTTTGTCTCATCCGATTTAATCAAGAGTTTATCGGTTATCAATTAATATCTTGGTAATTGTACATCAGAGAGAAAAATTAGTCTGTACCTTTTTTTTCTAAGACCTGGCGGTTTAATTGTCCAACAAAGTTTGGAATTGACTTTTGACACTTCCTGTGTGGGATGAGATTATAGCAAAGGATACAGATTTTATATTGTACCTAGAGAAATGAAGGCTCAAACACACCTGTATTGATCGTGTTATCGCTAAAAACGCGACGATATGGCGTTCGTAAGCTTTCGCTCGAACGTTTACGCTCGCCCAGGCCATCGATAGCAAAAAAGAGCAACGGAGGAAGAGAGAAAAGGGTGCAAATACAGAAATCAAAGAGAAAGAGAGCGAGAAAAGAGAGAGAAAGCCAAGATAATGTTTGATGGTCTGGCGAACGGAGTCGCTGCGAAAAAGGATAAAAGTCCCGGGGCCCAGAAGCACCGAGAAAAGGAACTCGGAAAAGTGAGAGGGCGCAACGGATATAACGCTTTCTCCGGCGGATATCGGGCTTACTCAATTAATTCTTCGATCCTGACGATTTTATTGCCACCGCAAACGCTTTTTCTATCCAATAACCAGCACAGATCTAATCTTATATAGGACACGATTCAACCGGGTCAAGAAGGTCCTCCAGCTTTGGCGTGGCTCCTTTTTTTTATCGAAATTACATCAGCCCGTCTGGCTATTATAGTCTCCATCTGGAATGGTCAAGAATTCAACACAGGGAATGTAATTTATGTTGTTCAATTTATCAATTTTTTTTTGTACATTTTTTTTATTTACCTCATTCAGTACATCTGAATATTTATAATCAGGAATACACTTTCGTTGGAATGTTCATTTCATTTAATGAAACAAATCATCTCTAATCACCAACAATTAATCAATTGATCTCATTTCAACGGACAATAATTATTTTTCACTGAATTTCTGTAAAAGTCGAAATAATCAAAGCGATCTGACTAAATACTGCAAAATCTGCAGTTACGGAATTTCGGTAAATAAAATAGGAGAATTGAAAAAACTTGCTGAATTCTTTTAAACGATGAATAATGTTTCAAAAGTATCATCTATGATGATTGCAAAAAGTTTGAAAATGGTGTTTTGAGAATCGCTTTCGTTTCCATGGGATTTTTCGTGAGTCAACCAACTTTCAATCTATTCTCGTACATGCAATCATCACGAGTGACATTACTGAATATTGATATTACAATGTTCTTCTAAGAATGACATCTCAGAATGCGAGCGTTTGTTTTCAGCGTACGAAGGGAAAACATTCGTTCATTTATGCGTGTTTCCTGCGTTTACGAGTGTGAACGTAATTTGGAGAGTGTTTCTACGAATGCAGACGGAAACTATAGACGAAAAATGAAGGGGAAGGAGGAAAACAGATGGAACGAGCGTTGCAATGAAATTTAATTGTATGCTCACCCATGGGACGTTTGACACTCTCGCATTTGGTCTATTTGTATCGAGAAAATTCCATATCCACGAACATTCGAACACGATCCTATACTGCGAATTCTAATACGCTAAAAGCCTCACGGAGGGCGTATCGTATGTGTGCTGGTATTTTCAGGTTATGGATAGACTTTTGAAATTACAACGGTACGAGACCTTTGAGCGCGAAATAACACCGATGCACGAACCACTTTTACGTTAGGTCAACTATTCCACCATCATCCAGGGCGACACGCGAGTGTACGTTTTTATCTTTTTTTTTTTCATAAAGTTTCTTTACAGAAAATTACTTTGGTGATATATTACTCGAACGGTAAACGGTGGTGCTTCCTCGAATAATTATAAAGAGGTCATTTTTAAGTGCAGAATATGAGCAAATAGTTATTTAAAAACATACTGACTTTAGTCAGAGAAACCTTAAACTATTAATTCCAGTGAAATGATTTTGCAGCAATGACACAAATTAGGTGTTCTGCATGAAAAATTAATTTCAAATGAAAAGCCCTCATGAAATTTCATCGTATGACAATATCTTGTAAATTGTATCAATTAATCACTAATCCATCGATAGATAATTAGTTGTCTGAGGTGGGTGTTGTTGACACGCTATTATAATCTCGACTGTGGCTTAGAATTTAAGTTCTATTGTTTTTGAAAGCCAACAGTATCAATTTCTGTAATAATTTGGCAGAGTATATCAAGAGATTCGTCAAGATTTTGGCATCAATGGATTTCGGAAGAACTTTCCATCGTAATCGATCTTAGCAGCTTTCCAGGTTTAAATGAACATCTGCAACTCCTTCAACTATTAAAGAAACCCCATTAGACTACATGGAAGTTCACTGAAGTTTCTTAAAAACTTCGACTAAATTTCTGAGCTTTTACCATATGAGTTAACGTCAGTTATGTTACAGATTGATCTGATAGATCATTTTTTCTCTTTGGATACAAAAACAATTAGATAGAATTGTCGGAAATTGTGATTAAATAGTGCATGGATAAAATAAACCTTTCAAACATTCAATCTTTCAAACTGGGGCTAAAAGTCTCCTGGAGGCATTTTCTTGACGCGATGTTATATTATTTGTGCTGACCAATCGGCATTGAGTAGGAAGCGGTCAATCCTTATGTTATATTGCATTGGCCAATCACAGATCATTTAACATTTATTAAAGCCACGATATTAAGAAAAACGAATAAGGGCTTTTCTTTAGAGAATTCCAAGATTCAACTATATTCCTAATGATTTAGATGAATTTTTTATGACGCACCCTATTAATAAATATGTATATATTGTGCAGTGCTGATTCATAGTTGCAACAGCAGGGCAAAGAGCGTCTCATGAGTTACAAGAGATAGGTCACATAGGCACAGCCGAGTGGCATAGTCTGTCCGATGCTGATGTTGCTACTGCTGTGTTTATATGGCTTCTACTTTCTGCTCTCAACCTCAACTTTTCTCTGAGCTATGCTTCAGCTTGTTCCCCCTTTATTCTGCCGCGTTCCTTCTCTCCCTCCATTGTTTACACTTTATTTATGAAGAAAGTTCTGCCGTGATTTTCGCAAATGTTCGAGCAAGCTCCGTTCGCTAGGAAAACGAATCGCGCTGGCGTGGCAGGGTCGGAAAAACGAGCGAAAGGTTAAGGCGAGAAGTAAGAGGGGCTGGCATTGTGGATACAACGGAGGAAACTCTCTGTTGAGAACGAGATTTGGGCACATAGGGTAATACGTAAAAGGGGGTTAGTTTCTGATATTTGTGGAATACTGCTCGTGCGAGTCGTTGTGCGAAATAGGCAAAAGATATTATTCTGAAGATGTTACTCCAGAAATATATACTCAAAAATAAGGTAAAAATGTTAAAAACGTACACAAAAAATCTGAACTTCCGTCATTTGATGAAATATAAGTTCAGAATAATTTTGAACCTTAAGTTGTATAGTTAATTACATCATTTCCTCACCAATGGTATAGAACGGTCGAAAAATGAAGGGGATTTGGATCGAAGCCGAATTAGAGTGGAATGTTATGTATATTTACACGCATACTCACACACACACACATGTCAGGAGCAATTTGAGTACATATGTGTTCCTGTGGCCTGGCAAGCTAATGCTCATCGTATTATCGCTATACTATAGAGGCGATGTCCGGTTTACCGCATATCCGCGAGCAAGCGACGATGTCACACGAGAAACCCGCATTATATCGATCTCTGTCTGTCCGTCTGTCTATCCCTCTCAGTCTCTCTCTCTCTCTCTCTTTCTCTCTCTCTCTCTCTCTCTCTCTTTCTCTCTCTCTCTCTCTCTCTCTTGAATCGTGTACATTTCCGGTAAACACACGAAGACGGAAACGTACATAATTAACAGACCATAATATCGAGTCAACAATAACTCAAATCTACCAAATTATTCAGAAGTCTCTCGATCAAATGTCGACTTATATATCCGCGATTGAGTTTTTCCAGTAGACAATTTCGAATGAGACTTCACCTTCCCAATCATCGAGATTGTTACTTTCGCATTCATCAAATCTGTCTACTGAAACATCGTTACATTTCCAATCATTTTGGAATGAAAAACTCATTTTTTTTTCAATTCATACTCTCCTACGAGACAGAGAAAGTATGGTTCGGAATAAGAATAAAAAATACCAAGTCATATTCATCGATATTGGTTGACGAAAAAAAGAAAAAAAAATTCTTTTTCATGCATTGAGCCGGCAAAATAATTACGCCAGATAACATCGTAGGAGTGTGGAAGAAGCGAACAACAAAACAAATATAAAAAATAAAAAATAAAAAAAAAACAAGTAACTCGGGAACTCGTTGTAAAACGAACGTCAATCTGCCACACCCCATATCGAGTCATGTACGTGACAATTCATGTCACGTAGAGGTACGTGACAATTGTCGAGATTGACAGATTTAAATACAAGGGATGTAGTAAATACAGATACATATATATATATATTGGATATATTCGTATATGTGTGTATATAGTATTTACCGTTGTATAGAAATTGGCGGTGCGTCGGAGGGTTTGCCCACCGACATGAGAGAGATGTGAGCGTGGCAAGGATCGAGCTCGAGTGTTGCGTTGGATAATTGGACACGTGTTTCGGTCACCAATCGTAAGTCGAGTGTACTTGATCGAACGCGTGCACTAATTGGGAGCGCAATTAAAACAAGCACTATATCCATCCTTCAAAGTGAGACAGACTAATAAATATATGTATGTATATAAATGAGTTGAAATATACATATATGTGTAATATGTAACCATAGAGGCGCGTGTACACATGAGAAATATCACGCCAATTCGCCCTGAGACAACCCTCATACCGCTTACGGTTTGATCCGTGGTTTTTGATGTTCTGAAATTTCCTTTTTTCTTTCCCTCTTTTCGAGATTTCATTTGCAGTCAAAGAAAATTATCGATTAAATAAATCATTAAATCATTCTAACAAAAAGAAAGGAGCAAAAATTTGTAGACTCAGGGTTCAGTGAATTCTCAATGTTTGATGTCGATAAAAGTAGTTCGCACATGTACTAACTACTGAAGAATATCGCAATGAGACAGTACAAGAGCAACATGTAAAGGGAAAGAGAGAAAAGGGACAGGAAAGAGCAAAATCACATGGCGCAAGGTTTGCGCAATTTTGTTCCCAGACTGCAAAAAGGAAGTAACTTTTACTGCTGCAAACGGTAATTGGGTTTTCTTAGCGACGTTCGTACGAGCTTGTCATAAAACTCGCCCTTTGCCACACTTCAAAACGGAGTAATAGAATTGCAGCGACTAAAAAACCAAACGGGGAAATTGAAAACAAGTCACTGATGGAAATTCGATAATTCTGAAATGAATTCGATTGGGATGACGATTTAAATAAATAAAATTGTATTTTTGAATATCATCGAAAAGATAAAAATACAAGAGTATTTAGTGGAATGAATCAGTAGGAAAAGAGAGTCATTTCAAACAGGACAAGGGTCTCCTGTTCTCATATCACAAAACATCGTTAAGCGACCACACAAAACAAAACGAAAAAAAAAAATGGGCAAAACAGAAATAAATGTAGGAAAGTAGGGCAGGGAATGCAAAAAATGACAAAGCTTCTCTGGTATGCGGTACGAATATAAATGTATACATGTATAAATATGTACATATATAAATATTTTTATAGCACGAGATTGCTCGTCATATATATATGTGTATAGAGAGTTTTTATGCAAAAGCCTTTTAGTTTTAGGCCCGACCAAACGCTGGTGCAGCCTCAAAAAGAATTTTTCACCCTCTCCCTGACCCCTTTTCCTCTTTTCTCTCATTTTGTTTTCTTCTTTTTTATTCCCTCCATTTTATTCAACATTTTGTCTTGGACAGGATATTTTTTCTATCATTGATATTCGTTCTGCATACGTTTCCGATTAAAGGAACCGATAATCCAAGTCACAAAACTCTGACACTGTAAAATACATTACGGTACATCCGGGCACAAGAATTTATTTGCTGAAGAAGGAAACGTTTCAATATTCTCATTCGGTAGAAATATCTCGTAAGGTCTCGCGTAAGGAAAATGTAAAAGGCAAGGGTTGAATAAGGAGACGAGAGAAAAGTACCAATAAGAATGAATACGTGGATAAGCGAGAGACGAAGATACTTTGCTCGCGTTCAACCGATCTTTGAGCTGTACGTGTATTATGCACTTTTACCTGTGCATACCTTTAGGCACATACACGTATGGATCTGTCAAAGGGCGTATCTCCATTGAAGGTACGTGAGTAGCATTGAAATGTCATGCTGCACTACTGCAATATCTATGAGAATCCCGATGTGAAACCAGACAAGATTCTTGCTGAGTATACGTTTTTTCATATCATTAGAATTGAATAAGTCTCCAGCTTATATTTATGTGCATACAATAAATGAGTTCGTAATTAATAATAAAACGAATTGCAATAATCTAAATTTAAATGCGAATCAGAATTCAAAGAATCGGCACAAAATTTGAAATTGAAAGACGGGCGTCAAACCTTAGACGGTGGTAGAGGTTTTGTTTGCTCTTATCAATCTCATCTTTCCAGAATTATGCCCCAATCGCGACCATTTCCAGTTAATTTGAAACTTAGCAAAAAATTTTTTAAAAAAACTCTTGAACGACGTTGAGAGAATAACCATTCCGTGAATGGCGCTTCGATCGATTGGAATTGCGCGCTCTAGAGAGACGCGATGGAACTAGACAGTTGTCAAACGGTGAGCATCGGAGGTTCCCGTAATGTTATCCAACGGAGTAGGCAGTCGCGTACGCACCCGTTACGTGAGTGCGTTACGTGACTAGGCTCTATCGAATATGTCACCTCGCAAAGTCAGCTTGAGACGGGAGCCAGCTATAGCCGATGTGCAAATTACCACACCGATAAACGTGTGTTTTCGTCCTGAAACATTTATTTTTCTCTTGTTGACCGAACTAAAATGAATAAACTCCGGAAGCCCTAGTGTTGTATATCATTGTTTTCTGATGTCCAGAGACGATTTTATATTCAAGACTAAACTGGACAATAGAACGAAAGAAAGGATTTAAGCGCATCTCAAGTAACTCATTTCAAACGTCTTTCTATCAGATCCGTCAAATTTTTAAACTGAAATTGTTAATTACTCGTAGGAATTTTTCAGATAAGGCATTCCGGACATATCTCATTTATTTTATTCCTTCTTGGAATGTCAAGAAGATTTTAAAGCTTCATAGAAACCTGCATTTATACATTGCATAGTACATCTTTCACAAAAGGTAAAAAAAAGCTGTTCGGTTTATCGTCGATGTCTCATTATTTCGTCGAGAAATACGTCATCCGAAGAAAGTCGGAAAAAATACCAACTCTCTGGGCTGGTGGTTTTTTTTTTTTTCTTTATCATTACACAAAAGTTGATATTTTCCTTTATTAGTCTCTAGCGGAAAGTGTTCCATCTATTCTGAACTGGATACATTCTATATACATTTGATATGGAAATGAGTTCATGACGCGGAGGCAAAATGGAGCTGGGAAGTAAGGTCGCGTGGCGTAGTCCAGCTCCGTTGTATTATCTCTTAGCAGAGTGAAGCAAAATCACTATATACATATAATATATAGAACTTGTACATATAGAATATAGTCTATGTACTATCTCTACTGTACCTAACTACACTTTGCCTCGAGGCAAGCAGGTGCGCTACGTCCTGTATACTCCTATCATATATTCTCCGATGGCTATGCTCTCTGCCTTCAGAGAAACTAGACTTCTGATGATACTGTAGATGATACCGACTGGTAGCAATGTTTTACAATCTTTCCGTGGGTATATCTTTACATAAATATATAAGTAATTAAATATAAATATTTAAACATATATAAATGTGAAGTAAGTATCTGTATGAGTGTGTATTTTCCATGATGTTTTTCTTTGTTTATTTCATCAAGTGGAATGAACAAATTTAAAGTTTGCATCGTGGTCGAAATTTCATCTGGACATCATCAACGTTTTTATAAATATGTGTTTGTACGTGCTTCCTTATTATGCAAATGTAAAATATGAACAGCTGTAACTTCTGTCAATTTCCGTCTTTAATGATGCGAAACCACGCTCTTCCATTACCAAGCTATTCACATACACATATGGGTGTTTCCTTATGTTAGATCGACGTAGAATCAAGCTCAATCAACACTCATCGCTTTTCATGCTGGATTTCATGCTCTCATACAAGTACCCACCCAAGATTCTTATACTGGAGCTCTCCTATAAAGTTGCAGAACTGGATATAGAGAAGAATGTAAATTACCACTTCTGCGATATCCTGCCTGATTTTCGATCGCGTTTTCTGTACATCACAGATGAACATCGGCTTTTAAATCTTTCACGCCTTATGTTTGAGTACAAAGATATAGAACTTTCGGTATAATTAACAATCAGCATGAGTCATCTTTCCTTGATTTCGATTGGAAAGTCAAATAAAAAAATTATACACTAAATTTTTAACATTTAATTTCAATTTGTGTTCAGAGAGAACCTGCATTTGTAATTTTTCACTCGTTATTTATTAGAAGGGTCGTTACATCATTCGTAATCGATTACTTCATTTTTCTCGACTGTCGTTTTCCGAAAGTTTGCAAACTCTTAGTGTTCTTTTTATTTTTATTTTTTGTATTATTTGCCAAGACGAATGATTAATACGATTTTTTTAAAGGCTAAAACCACCCTCGTCTCTTTTGCCTGGGTCTTTATTGCGACGTTTTCTCGAGAGTTATACCGACGCAGTCGGGTGTACCAATAGAGGTGATCTCGTATAGAATCTCGAGAAATGAGATTACGATCCGGCGTTGAGCAGGTATGTGTTGGAGGGATTCGCGATTCGAACGATTTATCACACAAGAAAGAGCAGCCTTCTCCCTCTCACTCTCTCCCTCTCTCTTTTTCTCGCCTTAGGTAAAACCTGAGTAAAAGTGGAGAAGGAGGAATAAAAATAGATCAATCAAAAGTTTCGACGATTCTCGAGGTTGTTGAGGGTGGAGGGTTCGAGTTAAGGTGTGAGAAAGATTCCAGAAAGAGAGAGAGAGAGGAGAGAATGGGGGAGTTAAGTCGAAGGAGGACACAAGAGAGTATGGCGAAAAATGGCGAACGATAAAGGGATGAGATGAAGAAAAGAACAGGAAAAAAATCACGTGGGCCTTGAGATTAAGAATGAAAATAAAGAGCGAGAAAAACCATATATAGGAAACGTTTCGAAGGACGAGAATAAATGTAGGAAAAAGTGGAAAAGGGCCAGCAAGTGTTCGTCGTGGGAAAAGTGGTTGAGGCTGCTGGTTAATGTGTGGGATGCTGGGTGAGATGTTTAAGGGAGTGTTTGAGACGCATCAGAGTGTTGCAGCCTGGGCTTTTGCCACAGAGTCAAGTTTGCCAATGAGGCGACTGGGGCAAAGACACGAGTAAACAAGACAACGAAGCAACAGCTTCAATGGTCTATATAGTTAGGTCCAGGGACATGTCACTGGCAGAATCTTCCCACAGTGCGAGTTTCCAGTTTCCAGTATCAAAAGAAATATCCTGTTAACAGATATCGTTCCACAGGACTCTCTCGTAAACGATGTTGAAATAAATTTATACTATATATTTATTGGGCGTATTTTTGCAGCGTATATCATTAGAGGTTATGTCGTGAATAAAATAAACCGGCTGAAGCTTTGAGGACATATGACACGTCGTTTATCGTCGCATATACAGGACTCTGGTGAAGTTTAACGATCTTTCGGCTCTAAACGCATTTAAACACATTGAAAATGAGCCCCAACCAATAAGGCCATAAGTTCAGCGTGAAGAGAGTGAAAAAATATCAAATATCTGGTCGTCAGGGTGTTTTGTTTCACGTCCCCTATTTATCGGATAATAACAACGATTTGAACCTTCGTTCCATCGCGATTATACCGTGAACACTGTTTAAACAACGATCCCCAACGACTTGGAGACATTTTTACGAACACTTAAGGGACAATTACAATTAAAAACTTAGGCATGTTATCATTTTTCATGACACAATATATTTTAAGAGGCTCACGAACAGTATGGTCAACCCCATGGAACAGCCTTTAGGCACTTTCTTAAACCTTTTGGCAAAAGCTCTTAACTTGTAAGAGATTCGTTTCTTGATCGGAGGGCTGATCCTCTTACTTGAAGGAACTTCTACAGGTCAATGCCCCGCAATCTAAACTTACAAGCTCAACAAAACCAGATCAAAAGATTGCACTCTCCATTCGAAACTTTTAGATTGTACTTTGTACACCATGAGACCTGAAAAATGTAAATTTCACCAGCATTTGAAGAAAGAAAATGCTACGAATCTAAAATATTTTATTCCATCAAGAAAATAGTGGAAATAAAACATTCTTGGTGATCCCTGGTACGAGAGGAAAAAGCTACGGGTATGTCAATTGTTGGTACATGCTACCACGTCACATAAAAGTGTGGAATTGCCAGGAATCTGCGTGTGTCTACAGCGCCTTGATGAACAGAGGTCTTTTATTCTCGTTTTTTGCTCTTTTATACTTTTTTATAATGTGTTTTTTTTTTCAGTTGGGTGGCACAGACAGTCATCCACAGAAGCGAAAGCGTGTGTCGTCATAGCAACGTAGCCCGAAGAGGTTCACCTCACCCCTTAGCACTTCGTCGGGCCACTTTACAATGCTTTTAGGCCGATTAGTCTGGACGCATTGCTCCTATACATTTCTTACTAATGCCGCACCCTGACTTCAAATTTCAGTTATACGATAATTCATCAATTGTTATTGTTGTTAAATAATTTGCCGGAATTGAATTGCTTCAGATCAAAATGAAAAATAAATGAAATCAAGTAACTATGACTCAGGAAAAATATTGAACAATCTGCTTATCTGGACCAAATGTTTTAACCCTGTGATCCTTGTTCCCCGAAGACCTCTTTATCGCTTGGAAAGTATGATCAAACGGATTTAAGCTTCGACATGAACAAGCCGGATAAGCTGCGGCGCAAACTCCGCTAAAAATTTACCGCATTACATCCCTCGAGGAATAAAAGCCAGAGTATGTATCGATTAATTGCGCAACCAGAAACAAGAGTAATTCGTTTTAACACAACCACCAATTTTCATTCTCCCAAACAATAGATTTTGTTTCATAATAAATATGCTCCTCGTTCAAATAAAAAATCAATACAACATCGTCTTCTATTTGGCGAAACGTATCGTCCGTTTGTAATTTATTTTATTTGCGATCGGGTATTTCAGATTACCGCGGATTTCGATCACGTTATGCCGTCGAAAACGATTCCATTGGTCGATTGATTCTTGCACTCAATAACGGTTTATTAATTGGCAGATTTACCAGCAACGTTAAATACTTTATCGCGTATTCTAGCTTGAGGGAACAAGGCGAAATCTCATTAATTATATTGAGTATGAATATGAATTCGATAAATATAAATTGAAGGATTTAAATTAATTGATTACCCTTCGTTTTATTGTTAATTTTGCTACCTTTACTAAAAGTCGTAAAAATATGTATTTCCAGATAAAATTTAGGACTCCCGGAGGGCTTTGAGCTATAGTTATTTATATATATGATAAATAAGTAGTATTATCATGATGAAAGCAACAAATTGAGCTCATTCAGGTGGTCACCGCACATTGTGTGTTTTCTCGACGACCGAGAATTTCAGCACGCAAATTGGTCTCAATTTTAAGGGAATAAGGGAACGGAGGTATAAAAAAAACATGGACAACCTTTTTTTTACGGGTTCGTCCTTCGAGCGAGGTAAGAGTTTCACCGAAAGGCCTTGGGCCTGGATACACTCGTGTTATTGTGGACAACAGACGCCGCATCACGCGACTCTCTCGTGCAAGTCAATTTTTCTTTCTCATTTCGTAAATTTGTCCACGTAACATTCAAAAAATTCATATTCAAAACTGAATGAGTGGAATGATGCTTCACTGAATTTCGATGGCAATTTATTCGTATCATTATCGAAGATTATTACGTGAAATATTCCTAAGAACCACATCAACATTGATCGTCAAAAAAGTAGAACTTTATGAAAATACAAACATAATTATGTGTGTTAAAAATAAAATAAACTCTGTTATTAGTTTTAATTATCTTTCGGATCACGTATCGAATTATGTACTAAATTAAATTACGATATAGAAAGGGAATGAAGTTAAGAGCGATACGGTAGTACTAATAAAATAATGTTATAAAAAAAAAAAAATTTAATGCAACCATCGCTGCTGCAGGCTTATTTTAATATGAAAACTTTAATCCCATAATAATTATGAGTAATAATTTTATCCCTGAACAATTCTGAGCAGCATGATAATCTTCGTTGCTCATTATTCTATCGAGCTATCAATTTAACTGGAGGTAAGTTATCCGTGATACCCCGAAATGTCAATCATCCAGAAGAATAATAAACCGTAAAAGAAAAGGAAAAATGTGATGGATGAGCCGTACTGGTTGCGTGTTTTTTTCTGAACGGCTCAACGTTTAACTACACGCAAGTTAAGCCGAACCGTTGAATATGTTAAAATTAAATGAACCAAAAGTGTCAACTGTCAGCATCGACTTATTTACACATGATCCAAAATGAAAGTATAGAAATCGATGCTTTTTTATTTTCATCCGATTGTTAATTTGGATCATCAATATCTAACGTCAAATGAAAAAAAAAAAGAGAAAGATATTTGAACGGTATGAAAAACGGAGGGTCTTGGATGTTGTTTGAGGCTGAGTATGATAAAACACGAAAGTTGTATTTGCGCGTGGCAGGCTGACATTAAGGGCGTTCGCTATAGGCTCATGAATCTCATAAAGTTAATCTCCGCTGGGGCACAGGATTCTCGAAGAAGACGAAACATAAAAGTTGGGGCTTTGGGTGGCGGGAGGGGGGGGGGAGGCATTTAAAGAAGAAGAAGCAAGTAAGGAAGTGGAGTAGAAGGAGGATAGGGAGGCTGGGAAGGGAGCAAGAAAGGAGCAGATGCGCGATACATTCTGAGCGAAGGGGCAAGCCTCGAGGCATTCGTCGCTTAGGTAGAGATATATAAAATGTTGGTGGAGGTTTGTTACAAACTGTACATATAGTTCCAGTGGCGTCCGCATCGCGATTCGTTTTGTCCCACCCAACAGCACACATTGAGCATCGGCACTTCTTGAAGAGCACCGCAACAAGAAGATAACCATGATAGAGAATGTGTGTATAACACACATAGGAGTTTTCGCAAGAATGGTGCAGCGGAAGCTGGACGAAGGCCGAGGATCGAACAACAACAAGAATACATAGAAAAAAGAAGATGAGTTGAGAAAAAAAAAAGGAAAAGCAAAAAAACAAAAAGGCAGAGTCAGGTGTTGTGAGGAGAAAGAGAAGATGAGGACCAGGCTGAGAGGGAGCCGCTCTTTAACACAAATGGAAGAGTGACCCACACGGATGAGCTCGAACATACACGGTACAGACATCCGCAGCTTAGATCGCGAGTAAAAACATCGTAGCAAAAATAAGAAAAAGACCAAGACATGGGAGAAGAAAAAGAAGAGGGCTACGAAGAAATTCCCTTGCCACGATCCCTCTCCCTTCGCCGACAAACCGGTTCAACAGGTACAAGATCGCGTGTTGCTCGCGTGGCCGAACCCATCCGAACAACGGCGAACTTGTCCGAACCTCCGTCATTACACAAATTGCCCCATTTAAACGTAACGATCCTTAAAAAACAAGAGTAACACAAAGATCGCGAGTTTTAACCAAGACCGGGTCGAAAGTTCGATAAAATGGACCATCGCAGATTGCGAACATTCAAGAACATCCTTTCTGTTTTACAGGAAAAGGGTCAAATTCTGCAGCCGGATGTTTTCGCTTTTCATACCATTTAGCTTAATTCACACTTTCCTACCCATGTCCCAATCGCATACAATCGTTTTCCCGATTAAACACCTGCATTGAAAGTCTACTGGGTTTAGAGAGAATTCAACAGTCCGATTCCATCCTGCTTCATGTTTCGCAACCTATTTGCATAATGTTGCAATAGCGTCATTTCGGATTGTTACATACATGGTAGATTATTATTAATGATTATTCTACTTCGATGCCCGAATAATTAGTTTCTGTTCGAAGCTCGACGCACTGCTCAATTATCAATATACAAATTACTATATTTATTTAATTCATTTTTATTCCTTTATGTTAAATAAACTTTATCAATTCTCATTTTATTTGTATTCTTTATAAAACTGTACATACGAACCAAGAGAGCGCACAGATTAAGCTCATCAGTAGTTTTAGTCTCGTCTTTCTTGACGAGGCTTAAAAAGAATAGCATTTGAGAAATATAATTCTTTTATGTTGTCAAGTATTATGTTCTCTGTTGTGTAATTTTTTGTCTTATCATACTCTAAAAATCACTGGAGAGAATCTCCTTTTTCGTTTTTTTTTCTTAATCCGTCAATTAAGATTGTTGAGACTTTTCCACATGGCCAATTGTCATTGTCGAGCAGTCGAACAATGGATGAAGTAGAGGCAAACAAATTTTGAAAGCTCTTGACGTTGTCGAGGAGCAACAGAAAATGAAGAGCTTAAATAGAAAAATACGAAAGCGGAGTGACGCGAGTGAAAAATATTCGAGAAAAATTCTGATAATGAAAAATAGTTGAAAACGTACAAAAATATATATTTATAGAACGAAATATATCTGGCTCGGTATACGAGATACAGGAAGTTGATTTTTTATCGAGGAGTAAAGGTTATAGTTTCTGCAGTTTGTTTTCTCGATCGATCGTATGTGTAGTGACTGAAACGTACCAAGTCGAGAGTATTGAACTGAGATGAAAAACCGGGTTTTCAAGTCGACCCGTTTTTCCATTTACGGAAGACGACGCTAGAATTGCAGAATATTCTGGTTCGAAAGCTCTGCTTTGCGATTCCGGAACCATTTGGCACAACCTTCACTTTACGCTCCATGCTCTTCCAAAAAAAAAAAAAAAAAAAACGATAAACGATAGGATATCCACAAGACAATAAATTTTAATTCATAGGTGAAAAAAATATTAAAATTTCAGTTGCCAAAAGAAAACAATTGAGACCGGAGCACATGTTAATTAATTAAAAATGTGCTATTTAATCGAATAGACAAATTTAATGACAATTCTGTTGCATTTTTGAATACTTCGTTGCATTAAAATGAATAATTAGTGCTACAGAAATAAATTCATCACGAATTTATATATCCGAACTATTGGTTTCTGTTATTCTATATTGTGATATAAATTCTACGGCCTCGTAATTATCGTTAATTTTTAACAAACGATTAACTCACAGCGTGAAGAAAATGTACTTTATATATAAAATTGAAAATTGCGTGGTATATTTTATCATTCCTTCTCACAGTTGAACAATTTTTATTCGACACCCGGTGAATAATTCTTGGCACGCCAAGTGCACAATTGTGGCACACCCTTCCCTACCACATCGCCGTGTGCTCGCTGCGTACAGCACCACGGGGTATAATAACTTTTTCATTTTACCTCACGTCTTCACCGTCTTCGTTTCAATGATCCAGAACCACGATTTGATTTCCTTCCCATTTCAATTTAAGCCAAATATAAAATATCCCTTACATCGTTGTAAATTTTGCTGAATTTTTACTCCAATTTTAAAAAATTATATTTACCAAAATTCGAAAAGATATTTAAAGAGATCACTTTGCATATGTGCATAACGAAATTAATAATATTAAACCTGATGCTAGCATCTCGTTTCCTGCAAATTCAAAAGGGTCGAAACGAATGACAGATGGTAGACTTTTCTTAGCTGAGTAAAGGTTAATAAAATTAAATAATAAACCAAATTTCATTTCGGTCGTAGCACAAATGTAAATTTTATAATTGAGGACTTGGTTGTTACGAAAATATGGGCTTTGATGCATAACCACGTCGTGCAAGTGTTCCCGCTCGTCATAACTACGTTAATTATCGGCTTATCACGTGGAGAGCTCATTAAGTCTGGTGTGCGGTCCTTACTAATTTCGGAGAATTTTCATTGTGCCTTTATTCAAATCACGTATACTTGCATGAGAGAAGTGAAGTAACGCCATTTATGACTATGAAATCACGAATTGGGTATAAAGTTGTGACGACCCAACGAATTTATTTTCTGTACAATGTTTGCGACACGAATGAGAGTGAGAACGAGCAAAGCGTTCAAATCCTCGTATCCTCGTAAGTCTCTTAAGGATATACGAGCAAAATCTCATTTCACGTGACTTACGTCACAGCTTGTTTTTTTCTTTTACAGCTACAGCCATTATTTTGTAATTTTCAAATGTACTCCGGTAACAAGAAAAAATACCTTGTAGTTGAGAAATAATGGATTTTTGTTACCGAATAAGTGTTTCTTAGTGTTTTTTCATGTCCCTGCAGTTTCTTTTTTTTCGTGAACAGTTTTTAATGCCATTATTCGTCCGGTTGGTTTTGAGCTATGATTCAATAAAATTAAAACCAAATTTATTATATTTTTATCAACATTACAATTATTAATTTTATATTTCGTCGTAAATAAACACTACTCTTTGAATCCACTTATTATTTCTCCGCGCCAAACAAGAATTTTAATTTTTGTTATTATGAAGGCACGAGTCTTGAGTCAAAAGTGTTATTATTTTTTTCCGAATAATAATTGGAATAGTTGATAATTATTCAGAGTTACAATAATGGTAATTCGACTATAACGCGATTCTTTTGTCCGCTGGGTTAGTGAATAATGGTATATACATATTGTGAAATTCTGGGTATCTACGGAATTGATTGGTAAATGGAAAGGCAGAAGAAAACTGTGCAAAAGATGCTAACATTTTGCACGGTTGAAAAATTACTAACTCTCGAACAATTGTAAAACAGTTCCGACCGTTCTTACAAATTGTCTTCATACTTGGTTTCGTGCCGATCGCAGTGATGGAAGGTGATGAAAAAAAAAAAAAATAAATAAACCAATATAAGAGTAAAGAAAGCAAACTTAAGAAGTGTAAAAAGAAACCGAAGTAAGAGAACGATAGAAAGGAGTAACAGCTCCAATTGTTTCGACCAGTTTCGTTGCAATAACTTGCCACGTTTTTTATATTTATATACATGTAAAAGTACATTTTTTTATTACTTTTGTATAGTGTATTTAGAAGACCCGTTTCGACGCGGCCTCTTTGCAGCACGGTGCTGGAACTTCCTTTTGCCATTTACGAAACAACGGACACAATACCGATGCTGCACGCTACCTCATTATTCAGCTTCATGGAATTCAAATAAGAAAACGAGAATTAAAAAAAAAAAAAAAAACAACAGAACAATATCGACGATACGGGATGAACTATCCAATCAGCAGCAATAGTTGAATGATGAAGAACAGATTTTTTTCTCTAATAAACAACAAAATAATCTCAGCAAATAATGCATTAAGGATAGTTGAAAACAAAAAACTGCTGAATGTATGCAAAAAGTGTAGCAAATTGCAACACAAGATAAAACACATCAGATATTTTTTTCACCCCAACTTGCTAATGTTTTGGTATCCAAAATACACTCAAAACATTTAAAAGAGTTTGAAACATTGAAATTGACGAGCTCCTAGTGTTTATCGAAATGTTTGCACTGCTTTGTACCTCGGAAACTTTCAGTAGAATACATTCTTGAAATTAAGATTTTATGGTAAAAAAAAGCGTTCGTGGGGCCCCGAGAAAATGAGAATAATCCGGTTGCTCAATTTGTTAGGCGACAAGTTGAACGCATAGATAGCCGTGTGTCTGAACCCTTTCTTAAATTTTTTTTTTTTTTGTCGAGTTTCATCCACCCTGTAACCTTATTCACCCTTTTCTCCTTCTCCCCCTTAATGCCCCCTCGACGCTATTTAAGTTTTGTCCAACGCGAGAGCGAATGAAGTAGTTACATCCACTGGGATGCACCAGGCAACTTCTACAAAGTTGGGATGAGCTCGATTCGTGCTTGTAAGGTATAAAAGACCCTCTCTTGGATCCTGGTTCTCTCGAGCAGAAATTGAACCAGCAAGCGTAGTATTTTTGCCAAGAACGAACGTTTTCGTTCTCGCTTTCTTGCTGCTGTTGCAATGAAATTCCTGTATAACTTTTCATTCATATTGATATTTGCCTCTTATTATATATTTGAATTTCCCGTTTTCCTATTGAATAAATACCGTTCGTAAGTTGGTTCCTGATGAATTGCACGCACGAAAAACTAGTACTGAACCGTTCAGTATACTGTATTTGCATGGTTTGATAAATTTTCTACCTCAAAAAGCCGAAAATTTCGTTTAAAATTCTTTTTTTTTTTAATTCATAGAAACTTGGATTTGATGGATTTTCGAAAATACGATGCAAGACAATACTTTTTTCAGCTTATTTTTCACTCTATCTGAACGAGATGCCTGCGGCCCTTGACTTAATATTTACTTTTGACTAAAGCTGTACATGCGAGAAGAAAAAAACCAGCATCGGTACATTCTGATAATTTTTCCCAACGATACATCGCGCCTTGTGGAGCACTTCAATCGGAACTTCGCAAACATCCAGTGGCGGCAAATACACCCAAGCATGTCAGAGGAACTCGATAAAAACAGACCTTTAAGCGTCGTTGAAGAATTACAACCGGCGAACATTTATACTTGGCATTTTCTAGGATCTTACATCAAACGTTTTCTACACTGGAAATGGACTTTATATATGTGTACGTCACAATTGAAACTGCTTTCCGGAAAAAAGAAAACAAGAAAAACTCTATATGGACTTTTTCATCTTGTCAAGTAGCAAATTCGCCGGAAGTTTAGAGTTTTGTGCTATATCGAAAGAAGAATGACGTAGCAAAAGTAATAAAAAAAAAAAACGGATTTTCGAGAGTTTAAGAAATCAAAAAATTCTCTTATATGATTTGAGTAAGTTCTAGAAGATCCTGACCATGAACATATACATATATATCGCAAATGTTGTATATATTGACGTTATGCAGACGGAGGTAGAAGAGCAACGACAGCTGCAAAGTAAAATATCGTGAAACAAGAGCAACCATCGCCCTTCTACCATTAGACATTCTGCTGTCCCGCCGCGGTACCAAATGAAACCAGCAAAACAGCATCTGAACTAGCGATGTATATATAAAGACGAGGAGAAATGCTGAGACGCTTCTCAGAATCTCTGCGGAGATGCAGTGTAATGTGCATCGAGCACCACCTTCGTTTTGTATTTATGCACAGTATATACGAACGAAATAGAAAAATCGTGGCATCGTATGTACGGCACATCGTTGTTTTCAGATAAAGATTCTACAGGATGTCTCAAGGCACGACAATTCGGTCAATCAGATGATTTTTTCATGTTTTTTCGGCTTCCTTTGTGTTCTGCATTCTTATCTTACCATAAAATGGAATTTATCAATATAAAACGGTAATTTTTCTTGTCTTTTCTTCTATTTTTTGAGATTGACGTAATCATTGTCGAAATCAGTTTCGAAATTCGAAGAAATTCTTTACACTAAAAGTCTTTTGATCTTTGATTTCGTAAAACTTTTGATTTTCAGTGATAATTGCAAGTTTATGATCAGATCAAAGGAGTTCTTTAATTAAGATTCCTAATAATGAATAATTTAGGGAGGCTAAGGGCTCAGGATTTGATCCATATTTGGGCAAATATTCATGTTAGAGAGTTGTGACAGGGCAGAAAGTACAACCTAGCTAGATAGTTTGAACATCATTTCGTCTCTTCAGTCTCGTCTTCGCTATCGATGCGTGTACGGGCCCAGAGGATCGCGTGTCTCAATCCCATTAAGGAATTATTGTCGCTCTACCACCGACAGAATGAGCGATAAAGAAAGAGAGAGAAAGAGAGAGAGAGAGAAAGAGGACAGCAAAAGAAAAACAGAAAATGAAATAAAGAGAGAAAGGCCGAGAGGATAATTTTCCGAAGCGACTGCTTTTTGCCTCTCATTTTCTTCCTCCTTTTTCTTTTTTCGTCGTTAAATTCAGTTCGGCATTCAGTTCTCTCTCTTTCTCTCTCTTACAAAAGACTGTATCAAAAGATGGTATAAAAGCAGGTCTGTTTGTACAAAGATGGCGATGAGAAATTGTCAAGGTCTTTGGCACCTGGAACTACTGGGGCGTCTGAACAAAAGATTTTGTAACGCTGAACTTTTTTCCTTCCTCCCGCAAAAACGACTACACTTTTTTATAGGACGATATTTTCCATGAATTTTTGCCTCAACCAAGTGCCACGAGCAATATTCGTACGACGAATGCTTCAATTTTTTCAAAATAAAATATCACAGATATCCCTACGACAATGTGGTCAGAATTCCACTTTTCCATCATACTTTGAATTCATAGACTATGTTGTGAATACACACTCTTTTTTAATATTTTTAAAGTTTAATATAAAAATGAAACTGGCTTTGGTGGCGTTGCGTGAAACAACAATAATAATAAAAAGAGAAGCAGGTCTTAAAGGAGATTAGAACCGTACCTAAGACGCTATTGTTCTTGTGCACAGTACCCGGCTCTCAGGCTTTGCCATCGTGCATTTGACGTGAGATGGAAACTGTTTCATGCTTTGAATCACAGGCCTTTGATCGTACAGATAAAAAGTCTCATCTTGACTAGTTATCGTATTTATGTACTTGACAAAAGACACGAAGATGTCAAGAGAGAAAAAAGCAGATACAAAGTCATTGGATCGATTGAGGATTAAGAACATCTTATTTGAAGAATGATCGGCGTCACTACGGGATACTCAAAATGCTAGGCCTGAGTGATTCTCGAAATACACCGTTTATTACAGATATGTACGTAAGGAATGACTTGGCATCTTCTCGAAGCCGAGCACTAACACATCTTACGCTATTAAATTAAGACCTGCAAGACACTTTTCGTTTCAAAGTTTGTTCAAGGATTTCCCATCATGATGTTGCATTTCTGGTACTTTAGAAGCGAACTTATAATCATTTACTGTATACTCCTTGAAGTAAAGCTGGGCTCTGGAGTGTGACGATGCCCATGGTAAAGAGCTGCGTAGAATCATTTTTCCCAATACTATGAATCAACATCGTCATATTCCTACTACCAGTTTTCATTTGATTCTGATCAACAATCAGTGCCGAATCTCTTTAAATCCACAATAAATACAGCTCTTCGTAGATTATATCAAGTTTCAACTCCAACTGAAACAGTAAAGCAACGAGAGAGAAAAGGGTTTTGAAGTTGATAGTCACTGCTTGAGGGAGCACGCCAGGTTGATGTTGCGTAGAACAGGATGATGTTGAAATACCGGTCTGATCCTAGCAACTAGTCCAACTCGTGGTTATCGACCACGGAGATCCTCTCTCTCTCTCTCTCTTCTTCTTCTTCTACCTGATATAGTTGAGCTTCCGTGAGGCTCGGGGCGAAGCAGCCTGCACAACAACTACCTACATGTCAGAAGGGAATAGTGTGCAGGTAGAATGGTGGTAACGGGGTGGCGCGCGATCCTCATCCGCTCTAAGAGCGCGTGACCACGCGCGTGCATGCCTATCCTCTTGGGCCTTCTACACCAGCAGCAGTCGTGGACTTGACGCGGTAAAGATGAGCAAAAGAAAGGAGCGAGGAGGAGGGAGTGAGAAGAGAAAGAAACAGGCTCAAGTAGAGGAAGAGAGGGTGATAAGGCGAGTACGAGGAGATGGAGTATTGTGGTAAAAAATGGGAAAAATGAAAGAAGGGTCCAGAGTGGAAGGGTACGAAGACGTTAAGATGGAGCCAGAGCAGTGATGGTGTTAGTGTCGGTAGTCGTATCGGATGTTGGTGCTAGTAGACGTCGTAGTATTGGTGAACATCTTGGTGTAGGTAATGTTGATGATGGTGGTAGTCAGCGAAGCTAGTCATCTTGGAAGGATTGATACAACAAGAAAAATGGATGTTAGTGTGTAGCAGAAGGAGATAAAGAGAAGGAGAAGTACAGGGCCGTGGAAGCCAGTGGCTGTATGTGACGAATGGTGCAGGAGGACGAGAAAGACTTGAGAACCCTCTTGGCCCCGGGGAGCCTTTTTATCGGATGGGTATGGTGGAGAGCGGAGAAATGGTTCGGATATTCTCGGGTAGAATCGGATACGTTCGGGCACGCGAGAACCACGCGTACCAAGGTCGTAGTCCGAGCTGAGCACCTTTCGAGGTGATGCGGCAGGCCAGCCAGCACAGGCAGTAGCTCGCTGCGGCAAGTGCATGCATTGTGCTTCCCTTGGTCCACCGGCGATGGGTCGATGCTCTCGTTCTCCATCTCTCATTCTCCCTCTCTCACTCTTCTTCTCGCTGCATCTCCTATCCACTTTCCTCACTTAATCTTTCCTTACTTCTCTTGATCCTCTCTTTTCATCCTCCCACTTCTTCTCTCACTCTTTCCATCTTCTCTCACTCCCGACCATCTCCATCCTAAGCCTTTCATCTTTCCCTCTTTCTCCATCTCTCGCGTGCCATTCTCCAACAGGACAACGGCCTGAGGTTCACCAAGCAGTCTTTAATGCTTTGACGAGGGAAACGCCAGAAGAAACCATCACGCGAAACTTGCTATTTTCCTCCGACAGAGTACTAGCATCCTTTTCCTTCATAACCCTCTTTCATATGCTATTTGTCGCTGATACTGCAAATTCCACTTCCCATTGTTTCAACGACGAGGAGAAAGAGAGAGAGAGAGAGAGAGAGAGCAATGAAATCGGTAGAAATGACCTAAAACGGGTTTTGTGAAATATAAATTTCGTCTGGACCACACACATGTGTTTCAATTATAAAACTCCTTGTTGTTGTCCATCTATGATCATGATTATCATAAGTTCTTTGCCTCTTGATGCATAAAAAACGGATTAATGATAAAATGAAAGAAAATATCTTGTTTTCATGTGGGTCTTACAAACCCAGTGTGGTGTTTTAGACTTTCAAGTTAAATTCAATGTTCGATCATTTGCCCTCGCTTTGGTAGTCTTTTCTGATACCTTATTCTCTCCTTTTCTTCAACGATCTACTTAGTTATACAGTGGATCTCTTATCAGTGATAGGCTCATCATAAAACAGTATACGTATCGACGTTTATGTTTCACTAACGCAACGTAGTACATTTCACTCGAGCGAGCTGGTGTTCTTGAGGGATGAGTCTTTGCATACAGATGAGGTAGTAATATAGTTAGAGGAAAGCGATCCAAAGGAATATGCAGGACTGGCAACGATGAACCACGTAGGTTATACGTACGTATACATAATATTCCGTACCCTTGGAGCATCGGTGAAAATTAGTCTGCTACTTGATGATTATTATGACGCTCGTCTGCACTTGCACTTGCACTGAATTTCGAATATCTCTCTCTCTCTCTCTCTCTCTCTCTCTCCCTCGCTATTTTCTTTGGATGAAAACTTTATTCCATGTGACGTATGCCCAAGCAAGTTTAGTTTAACCGTTATCTAGTTCACTCACCAATTTTGCCTCAAATATCCGCCGGTACTGTGAACCCGATCGCACTCCATATGCTAACACTTAGTTTCGATTCCACGCACAAATCGATCTTATCTCCGTATTTAATATTTAATGATTATTGAGCAAACTTCATTGCACTTGAACTCTTGGAAGTTTCATGTACTTGTTCAAGTTAACGGGGAGGATAGCTCGTGAATGTGGCTGCCGAGTTCATGTCAAGCAATGAAAATTGCAAGTCTAATTACTTAATGATCTTAACGAGCTTTGTTCTTTCGTAAGCCTTAACTTCTTCGATCGGGCTATGACACTGAATATTATGATTATCCTTGTCCCATGATTAAAGGCTCTTCGTCCTTGTACATTAAGGGTCATAAACGCGTTCCACTGGATAAGCAGAACTATATACAACGTGCAGTGTAGTTTTACTAGCGCTTTTTGCAAGAGTGCTTGAATAATTATCTTAAACAACATCAATCGAATGGCATAACACCAAAAACGTAAATTATTCTTCAAAAATTTAATATCAATATAAATTTTCGTCGAGTCTGCTCTACGAATCAATTATTGCCTTGCCAAAAAAGAAGAAAAAAAACAAACAGATGTTTATTTTTTCTACACTCTCATGTCATACTATAGAGACAGAGGAAACTCAATAAATTAGTATCTTCGTTTCCAGATTGAATCTACTTGAGCATTTAATTGGTTTATTGATTAAAATCATGAATTTCCAACGTAGACACATAACTTGTGTGCAGACAAGAATAAAGTTCGATGTATCGATCGTGTACTTCGAACGATCGAGTTTTCTCAGTCTCAGTGGTGCATCCAGATGTCCCTGACCGTGAATCTCTTCTCGTCTCTTTGCCTCAGTAGTTTCAGATCGGCCGTATCTCGTTTCTCGTAGATGTTCCCTCGTATACCGATCGAGTCTCGGGTAATCGAGTCCTCGTAAGAAATGGAATGCCTGATGGCTATAACGTGTCTTCGGCTAACAAGTCCTTGGCGACCGATCACCGTAGATTCTCCTCTTAACGTTCACATAATCTCGCAATAGTGAAGATCTTTTTAAAACCCGGCACGTTCATCTCGATTTTCTATGCTTAAACTCTTACCGATTTCATATCAATCTTTCTAAATTAATTAACAGACTGAATATTTTGTCACGATAACTTTCTACCTCTCTTCTCTGTTATTAAACCGCGGCGGTGTCTTGAATCAATCGGAAGAACGAAAAAAAATCATAGAAATTTGAATAACAAGTATTTTATTGCTTGACGTATTTCGAAACATCGGCGATCACAAGAAACACCTAAAAACTAGTCATTTTTTTGTACCGAACATCTTCCAAAATGTACCATTGATGATAAAAATAAGATACGAATTAAAAAACATAAACAACTTTGCAGCTTTGCCATTAATGTTCACGAATACGAGATCTAATGAATATTCCCTTGCCATTATTCTAACGGAATTGTATGCACGATTTGAAATGAAAGTGCGAGAAAAGAGCGAGTATATACTGAGAATAAATTATTCTCTTGAATATGCAATTTTTGGAATACGATGACAAACTGGAAAAAAAAAAGATTAAGAAAAAAGAAGCTCGACGAGCCATTAAACAAAAGAATTGCAAATAGGTTTGCATAGAATAAAATTTGTTCATCTCAAACAGAGTATTGTAAAATAAGCTATGAGAATATTGACATTGTAGAATTTTGTTTATTTTTCCAAAAAGTCGACATCCTAAAAAATTCAATGATAACATTTTTGCCTACCAGTGTTCATACATTTTTTAGATCAATCTTCTGGGGTGAATTCCGTTGGAAAAATTATCGACATTTTTCCCTTATTTATTCTGGAGGATTCGATACGAAGAGAGAAAAGAAAATTGACGTGGGAAAAAGTACACTGTGTGGGACTCGAGCTTATCAATTTTCGAATAGAGAAAAGACATTGTACGAGTATAAATATTATTGAAATTTTCAAGTGTATACGTGAAAGAATAGAAGAAATTTTCGTTCTTTTATGTTATATTGTTTAAGATGGAAAGTGTTGGGGGCGAGAGATGAAGGGAAAGTGGATGAGAGATTCGGCTGAATGGAGATGCAAGTTGGTATATACTGCAACAGCTTGCCCATAGTTCAACATACAGGGCCCTCTGTTCAACAGTTCGTCGTGAATTTTAATGCGATTCACGCGATCCTACCGTATGTGTGTATTATACACGTGTATACGATCTGCATGCATATCTATTAAACGTATATGTATACACTACATTTGTACTTTTATACATACAAGTATACATACGTTCATATAAAACGTATAACAGATGTACATTGAGTATATGACTTCTCGTATGAATCTATGAATGTAGTTATATATGTATATATAAATATATAAATGTATATTGTGGCGTAGGTGTACATGAAAGTTCTTCATTCACGTGGGTTAATCGCATATCTTTTCCGAGAGCGCTGGGGCCGGTAGCCCGGAGGCTCCGAGAGCAGATTTAATCACCTACCAAAGTGTGGCAGAGCGATAAATTGCGTCAACCACACGGAGAACGCGACATCCTCCTGAACCGTGAACAAAATACCTGGCTAAAGCTAAACATACCAGGTCGGAATAAAAGAAGAGAAAAGAAAATCAACAGACAAATTTATCGAACTGTCGTTGACCAAGTAGAGTGTGTGTGTGTGTGTGTTTTTTTTTCGTTTCATCTATCTCGGCAAATATTTTGATTAAAAAATAGATTCCTGGCAAAGAAATTATATCTTTGGGAGGATTTCTACCAATTCGTTTGAATTATTCTCACTGCTCGTGTTATCGAAGTAAACATTTCATTTATGTTTTCGTACCACGAGAGAATTTTTTGTTCCGTCATTGTAACGTCAATGATAATGAATCGATTGAGGTTTTTTTCTCGGTAGCAAACAGGAACCAAGGGATACGTGGAATTGAAGATTCAAAACTTTTATGGCAATCATACATTTTTCATTCTTCTTACTTTTTCATAAACTCCAACATATATACTTTTCTTGATATCTATTCTCTGTTTCTTAAGCTCACATCTCTAGAAGATAGATTTAGTGTATACAAAATTCGTGGGATGTGCCCGGTCAAGCCGAACGGCGTCCGGGCGACTAATGTCCAGGGAGAATCAACCGGAGATGATCCTTCGCTAGATATACATATCACCGGACGTCGGTTCAGCTGGGCTGCTGTACGAACACTCGTATACAATACTCTGTACTTTCTCTCGGTGTATACTCTTCGAATAGCAAGCTACATAGTAATGGAAATGAAACCGGCACAATACGGAGATGACCACTCCGTTGCGGTAGAATCCACTAGCGCACACTATACCATGGCATCTGTAAATTTACTATCTCACAATCTCTGCATTCGATTTTCACTGAATTCATCGATGGTTTTAGTTTCGTATATTTTCAGTTCGAAAATGTTTCAAAGATTTTAATTATCGCGACTAAAAAGAATTTCTTACGATGCATAACTTTCTACGACTAATTTTCTGGATATTCTTTGTAAGTTGCGTAATGATTTCTGTTTTGTTGTGTATGAACAACTGAAACTTGAAACGCGTTTTTCTCAAATCGACGTTTTTCGACAGAGACCCCAGAGATTTCTCAAAATCTACTCAACCGATCGGTCTCAAGTTGTAACAATTTATTCAGAACATCAATGACGAGTGATTGATCGGTGCTTTTTTCCACACCGTTCATTATTTTTTGTAACAAAGCCAAAAAACGACACTTTTGTTCGGGAATTTTTTTTTCCCCCCAAAATAGCAGCCATGTTGTTGGATTTCAATATATTTCATAAACTTCCGATCAATCATGAACCCAACGATATTGACTAAAAAATGGCGTTGTTTTTGGAGATTTCTAACGATTCGATCCCTGAAAATCGAGAACTCGAGGTCTGACTATAAATTACTAATTTCAAACTATTTTTCGATATAAAAAGAACCGAAGAATATTGGAATCTGTACTTGATAATAATCGAAATATATTAAAACCAGTTTTTTAAAAATAGTCATAAAAATGACCTTTTTGCCTCTAACTAGATTCTATGACCCGTTAATTTTGATGGTCACCGGAGTCACTCACTGACCACTCACCAATCGCAGTCGGTGTGTGAGAGATTTTAATATCAATGTAAAAGTCCATAATTTGTCTTTTTTTTTTTTACGTGCGAAAATATCCATTCGAAAGGTTTGCAAATCTCGGCATAATATGGAGTATTTTTTGCAGATGACAAAATGGTGTAGAAGTTTTATGTTGCCAATGACTGTATAACCAAATTTTTTTTTTTTTATATACTTGAACATACTACGTATTCAAAGCTCGGAAAGCTGCTCGTGAAATGATAATAAAAGAAATATACGTATGTATATGCATTACTAGCATATACATGTATTATATGTAGCCACATTACAGTACGTATCCTTTCCCTTCCTGTTCGCTCAGCCCGAGGTAAAACGAGGAGAAGATACGAACGAACAGTCCGAGAGAACACACCAGAGAGATGAGAACGAACCACGGGAGACGTATATTACCAGCCACGAGAGAGGAGAGAAGGGAGAAAAAAGAAAGAAAGAAAAGAGAGACAGTGAAAAAAAGATAAATATAGGGTGCGAGAGAAGGCTAGAGGTTGAAAAAGGATACGAGAAGCTTCAGTGACTGTCTATGTACACCATGAAACCTACACGTTTCAGCTTCCAATCTACAACACCGTATGTAGTGCAACTTCTAATGACTTAACTTAAGTGAAATTAACTCATGAAAAGTTAGACTAAATCGAAACTTTTCATTTCAGTTAGATAGAAAACAATAATCAGTAATTAAAATGACCGCTGGAATAAAACAAGCCCAAACAACAACATTTATTCGGACGAAATCACGTATCCTTGGCTTTCATAATTAATTAGTACGGTTCCGAGCTCTAATTAATTGAATATGTCTTTCAATTGCACGAATACTATCCAAAGAGAAAATTCAAAAACGTTGTTAAAAACTATTGCCAAGTAGAATCCCATGAAACGTGATTATCCTCGTGGAGATAATGACACGTAGAGAAGATTCTTTCACCAGGTGGCTTCGACTGAAGTTTCCCGTGGAATCGAATCCTAGAGTGCGTGACTATGAAGAGCTACGTTATTTGCGTTTTGTCGAGAATAATATCGATTGAGAAACAAATTGTTTATTTTTATATTTCGTCAATTTTCTACTCTCGATGAATATTTTCAGACTCAATATTTAGACTAATTTCAGCATTGTGAAGGTAGAAAATACATCGATATGAATGGCATTTATGTTAGCGCCTGAGGAGTGAAAAAAAAATAAAAATGATGACAGAAAGAGATGGAAAACCATAAGCACTGACCGCGTCTAAGTAATGTTTGAAGGCTTCGCGGACGGGAATATTAATGGAAAGGTAGGTGCGGTGTATGGCGGCTCCAGGGGCGATCTAACACATGTACTATATGTATATAATCCTCGAACACACGCACACACACACACATATACACAAAAGTATATAACTTTATGCGTATATTTATTTATATGGATGCATACATGAATTTGTACGGAAATATAAATATATATTCGAGAGTGTATGAATGTATTTGATTCTTTTGAGTGTACGGACACGGTTTTTCTAACAGGGAAAGAGAAGTATACAAGCGTGGCATGATAGAGGAGAAGCTTGCTACCGCAGGAAAAGAGAAACGCACAGCCGCAGGCGGAGCAGGTTGTTCTCGTCGGTACGGACGCTCTCAAGAGCGTCCTCCGCACTATATCTCGATGGAGCCTCTCACAGAGTCCGCTATTCCATCGTCCCTGCACACCCTACAGACTCCAATAATCGCTCTCTTCGGTGCTTTTATCTTCCTGATCTATTTTATGAAGGAAAAAAAAGAATACAACAAATAAAAATAAAAAAAATTGCCTATAGTTTACGTTGCAGTAACAACGTTCGCAGGCATTTTTTTCAATTCTTATTCTCCAGTGTTTCGAGGGTACTCAAGTGATGTTCTGACGTGCCAATTTTGTTGTTTTTTAAATTTACCTCGTAACGGCTTCAACACAAAGAATCGATATGCAGGGTGAAAACAACAGCAATTTCGAGGCAGACGATTTTATCCTGAACTAAGCTTCAAATAACATTTTATTTATGACCCTCGAACGAAACGTTTTTCTCAATAGTTTCACCATTTTCTTAACTCGTCAAGTGGAAACAATTTCATGGAGTAAAAAACTGGCATATTTTTTTTGTGTCAGCTGGACACTTCTTACTTCTAGCCCTTCTACCATTTAGCAATGTAAAAAAAGCCTCTTCAGCCTTGATTTTATCAGAAGCATAAGTTTTTGGATAAATTACAAGAATTCTTTTGTCGCTAGTGATCACTATCACGGTTGCTCTTCGCAACCAAAGGTTATATGTTTCGAATGAAGAGACTCGTAAAACATATCGAAAGGTAAAATCGCTTTGGGGAGTAATCCACCGACATTGGGATCATAGCAGGGTCGAACATAATTTTTTTCTTCATTTTCTTCTTCTTTTTGTTCAAAGATAAAAAGAAAACAAGGATCGACGGTAATTTACAGTAAAGTTGACTCGACGACCTCGGGATGCATCGAAAATCTTGTTCTATCTCTCTCTCTCTCTCTCTCTCTTCCTCCTTCGTTCCCTCTGTATGTGTTGCCGTTCAGACTATCTGGATCTTTTGCTCGCTCTTCAGCTGCACTCTTCTCGATCCTCACCCTCTTTTTCCTCTTTACTTTTCCCCTCCCCAGGTTGCACTGACTGGACCGGTCTCGCGCGCAAAGTGCACCGGTCGCGCGACTCCTCATGGACCACTCCCGAGACCGTGTGGCAAGGGGAACATCCGTATCTGTGTTCCAGCAAAATGCATACAGGTAGAAGAGAGACGGGTCGCGCGCGCGTTAGTCACTTGGTGGGGGGAATATGTTCTCGGGGAAACGATCGCGGATGAGGGAAGGGGAAAAACGAATCGAGGAGAAAAAGGATTAAAAAAAGAAAGAAGCAAGATGAGAAAAAAAAGAAACATTTCGGTCGAGAGAACAAGGAGTTATCCGCAGCTATATGCTCCTTTGTTCCTTGTTTTTCGAAATTAATGGGTTGCGAGAGCCTCGATCTGTACGAGCTTGTTGTTTTATTATTTTTATTTATCATTTTCATTATTTTTCTTTTCTTCTTGTCTTTCTTCTCTCCTTTCTCTTTCACATTTCTCTCAGGTGCGCTTCTCTCTACGGAGCAAACTAAAGAAACGGAAGGGAAGAGGATGATGCGAGATGCTATATTATCACGAGCCAAGAAGAAGAAGCCTCTAACTCCTGGCTGCTACCCCGAGGGTAAACCAAGAGAACAAGATGAAGAGGAAGGGTCAAAGAGAAATATATAGATATAGAGATAGAAAAATGTATACTGTAGTGCAAGTTGACTGAGCTCAACTGCTATGCTTTAATGGGAAAACGTGAAGTTTCACAGCAGCTGAAACATCTCATGATGGTCTATAATGGTAGCTGATATAGCGTTATTAGGGATACTTTCCTGTGAGGCACTCCAGAACAAATTGACGAATTCCGGGCCCACATCCTCACCGATTCACCCCACGATTTTTCCCATATTCTCACGAATGCGAACAATCGTACTGTTTGTTTTAAAGATTTCTTTTTTCTTTCAACGTTTCTGTTCCGTAATGAATTTACGAGAAATAAAAAAAAAAAAAAAAACAGCCAGGAAACAAGAGAATATCTAGAAATAAAAATTCACAAATTCACATACATTATTTCGTTTAAACAAATTTGATTGCTTTAAATCTTTTGTAAGCGAATTATGAAATAAGCTTCGGTTTAACTGCTGCAGTAAGCGCGATTAGTGATCAAACATTAGCGTTTACGAACAGTTCGCGCTAAGCTTTTGTCACTTATCGGGCTGCGGTAACTTAAGGTAATCCTTTGGCGAAGGGCAGTAGTTTTTGGGTGCGTAAGTAGGCCCTGTGGGAACATTAAAACAGAGAGCTTTTGCTATATAGTAATCTCGCCACAGTCACGTTCCACAGTTAACTCTTTGGTTAATTTTTAAAAACTTGGATATAACGGAATAATCCAACATGTGGATTACAGGAGTGTAAAAACATTTTTTTTAAACTTCGGAGCAAATGCTTTATGTGAAGTTAAGAGTTTGAGAAACAACAACCTTCTCTCTATAATCTCAAAGACGGAGATTATACTTAATATCACTGGATTTACGGGTCTAAAAGTTCAAAATTGTTAATTTTTTAAAACAAACTTCGTCATATATTCCTCGATAAAAAAGAAAAATTTAGCAAAATTCGGTATAAAAGCCCGTACAATGTTTAACAAAACTGTATTTTTTTCTATAACGATAAAATCTCATGTTGAATTTCGATGTGAAACAAGTTTCATTCAAGAGCAGAAGAAAAAATAAATGCTGGTAGAAAAATTTGTCAACGAGTCGTCGGAGGTGGCAAGGCTTGAGTTATCCAAAATGACATCTTGGGTGTAAAAGTCGAGCATGCATGTTAGACGAGGAGAAAAAAAAACAGTACGAAGGGCAGTTGTATGCAAGGTTCTCGGGGTTATGGAGTAGCTCGACGTATTAAGGTGTTTTGCGAGCTCTTTGCTGAATCGGGAGACGGTTAAAGCGGATTACGCGGAGAATTGAAGGGTGGGAAAGGAAAAAGGGAGGAAAAGCTGAAGGGGGGAGGGGCGAGGGGTGCCTTTTTGCAGTTAGTTCTTCGTTAGTAGGTTGCACACGCTTTTTTCAGCCGTCATTCACAGCGGCTAAAAGCCTGTATTCGTATAAAGCAGTTTATAAATATATTGGACTTTTCGTGCGAAATAAATGTGTATTTAGATAATAAATATAATTGTTTATAATTTTTTTCTTCTAAAATATCGTCTCCAACATCGTTTTGTCACATGATTGAAACTCTCATTGAATTTCAGTCGGAAATTAGATTTTTTCGGTTGAAAAAAGGAATACCAAGATGGCGGAATAAAAGCAAGCGAGCTCAGATCGATTTGAGTGTAAATTGCCCATATACTCGACACCTATATTAGTATACATCGAGGCATTCAACGTCTTTCCTTCCTGGGCGCCCTCTATGAGAGGGTAAACGTTTACTTAAAAGATATCATCGCTGGCAGTACTCGCCGGAGGTGAAAACCTCCTCCTCCTCCTCCTTTTTCCATCTCTCTCATCCCTCGGCTCCACCGAGACGGAAACAAGCTCTTCTTTTAAAAACCCCTTCTCCTTGCCGCTATCATTTTCCTTTCCTCAAAAGCCTTGAGTCTTTTCCGCCGCTCGGAACAAGAGATTGACCCACCCCACTGCCAGAGTTAATCAACGAAATTGCTATATATATGTAAACCCTGATTATACCTAATCTCCTTGGTTAGATCCGTTAGATCTAATCGCCACAGCATCCTTTTCTCTTAAACTCTCTTTTAAACAATACATCTGCCAGAATGTCTTTATTTTATCGTATGTAATTTTTTCTTCAAACTGCCCTACGGATTTCTGCGACGGATTTAAAACTTTTTTTACTCGATGGTCATTTATCTATTTTTTTTTTTTACCACAAATTTCGAACTAAGAGTTTTAAGCTAAGCAGCGACATTTTACACAATTATCTGCTATTTCATTTTTTTTTACCAATCAAGCACGAAGGAAACAAAAAATCCTTTTTATTAATTCTCATGATGGGTAACGGACTATGCATGAGAAAATAATGGCTTTTTTTCTGACGATTTAGTGGCATGTAATCATGATCAAACATTTATTGCATCGTGGTCCAAAGATTGGTCCATATGTGTGCATGTAAAACAGCCGGCTCTCTGCTTCGCCGCCGCGTCTCTTCCAACCCGATATTGATCGAGGGGACTCGCGCAGAGTAAAAGATGCATATTCACCAAGTGGATATCAAATCTTTCCATGAAAATTCAATAAAAGTTTACCTCCCAAAATAATCCCATTCAATTACGACGAGCATTGATCAATTAAGAGTGTTGTCTGTCCTTGTTCTTTCGTTGTGCAATAAATAGAAATATATTCAACCAAAGTAAATGTATTTTGAGCTTTGTCCCAAATTTCACCAATAATTCATAGTCTCACTTCGTTCAGGCTTCGTAAAAATTTCATGAAGAAATGTAAGTTCTCTAAACAAAAAACTTTGAGTTTTTTTTTCCATATTTCGATTATTTAAATTATTGAAAAGTTTTTGATTTGAGGATATTTTTTAAGGGTTTACATCATTATAATTTCTTTGCTTATTAAATAAACTTTTTTTCTTTCATAAATTTGTAAGCGTTTGATTGAAACGAAATAGCAGTGACGAGAAGACAACTATGTCATGGAACTGGTTCTCATTCGTCATACCATTCAATCTCGAGAGCGCAATTCTGCCAGCACACAATTTCATACAGTCGTATCTTACGACGGGAAATATTGCGCGATGATAGATCTCGGTAAGAAAAAAAAAAAAAAAAAAAAAAACACCATTCAGGAGACACGACCTCAGAAATTGATAGGAAATATCAATCGTGACGAAATATATATATATAAACATATACGTACAGTTGTAGTTTCGTTTTCTGTGATTTATCGGCAATTTTTTGCAACGTTTACATTTTTATAGAGCAAGTAAAAATACCTGTGAGAAAACGAGTGAAATCATTAAATTATGATTTTTCAAATAAAAACATAACAATTTTCATCTGGATATATATTCTTTGAAATGAATGGATAATTTGCGAATATTTATGAAGTCGAAAGTATTTTGCATTATCCGAGACATAATGAGAACATAAAACGTTCTTCCTGTCAAAGCGACCGAAAGAGAAAAAAAATCCATAAGCTATTAAAAATTGAGTGGATAGAATTTTTTTTTCTCTGATGGCAGGAACAACTGAATATATATATGTATACATTTTGTGAAACAAGAGTGAAGAAAGCGAGTGGTTTAAAAGTTCGGAAAAATTAAATACAAAATTGGCTGCCCTACTCTCGTCCCATAAAAACGATAAGGGCTGGATAATTTGACTAGCATATTAAGCGAAGATCTTTTTAGTAGAATCTGAGGCAATAACTTTTTCAAAGCTCAACTTGGCTCATTTAGAAACGCTATACGTCGAAAAACTTGTTTTAATGATGTTCCACACTCGTGGATCGCCAAAAGAAAGAGACCAAGAGAAGAGAGGAAAAGATCTGAACGATAGAGAACAGAAACCGAAACTTGGGACCAATAAAAACCTATTTAAGTTTGCCGAAAGGAAGTACGAATACTTGAAAATGTTCTTAGCCAATTCTTAGCAGTGATTATATTAATATACATCTTGATAAACGAGAGTTAAAAGTATGGTGACTTGGATGTACAACTGGCAGTTCAGCGTTTGTCAGGAAACTGATCTCCGGATATTATTTCCTCCACCTCTGTTTTTCCCCCTCGTTTTCTCTTTATCCTCTCATCTCGGGAAAAGCTTGAAGTAATTAACCCATGAGGTGGTCTTGCAATTGCAGTTCACCATTTTCATTACTTCTTTTCACTTTTCCTTCTCTTTCTTCTCTCTCTCGTTATAATTGATTTTCTCCTAGAATTCTCGCTGAGTCTTGGCATTATCGTACTCTTTCATTATAACTATCTTATACATCGATGCTGCACAGACGGAACAATTGAAATTAACGATCTAGAGTAATTGAATGGGTGTTTAAACAGAGTTTACAATGGGGAGCGAGCCGATTGACTGATCGAGAAAACATTGATAACCGCGATAGATAAATATTATGAAAAAGTTGATGTTTAATTTACTTCGAACCTAGTTGCACATTGAGATCATTGGGTAACTGGTAATTGAGACACACCAATCAAATCAACAGTTATCTGATTTCGCTATAAACCACTTAATCCGTCAGACTTTTAATTGTCTACAATCAAAAGACATCAATTATAAAATGAATGACGAAAATCTCTTCAATCCAGAATAGTACAACTACTTTAATCGTTTGCAAACAAATAACTTTTCAAAATTTATCTCCCGTTATTCCGATTGGGCAGACGCTGATTTTCCTGTTATTCGTTAAGTCTGACAACTGCGTCTTTCCAAAAAAAGGAATATAATCGGAGCAAAGTAGGGGCTCTTGGGAAAAAAGAACAAATGAGAGATAAAAAGTATGACAAATATAGAGGGCAACTGTGACAAAAGTTGAAGAAAAGAACCTTGAAATGGTTGGGGGAGCGTGAAAAAATAAAAAGATTTGAGAGAAGGTTACATCGCATCTTTGTGGTCTTTATAATCTTTGGTCTCTCTTGTACATACGAAATTACATCAGGTCCCGGTTAACCGGCTTCGTCTTCGTATTATTAAGTAAATAAGGTATCGACGCCCATATTGAACTGGCCGAGAAAAGGAAACACACACACAAACACTAAACACGTGTATACGTATGTGTTTATATGGATCGTATAGAAAAAAACGAGAAAGGTTTCCATCTCATCTTTTCTCCTCACGGGCAGGTGTGCTTTCGTACATACTCGAATGCGTTTGAATCTCGAGAGTTTCAGTCAGCGATTCGAGAGAGAGAGAGCGAGAGAGAGAGAGAGAGCTCCCTGGCTTTCACGAAATCAGGTCTGCCTGTGGTTTGGGCACACGAAACCACAAAGATTCTCTCGTTCAACCTCTTCGCAGAGATAACGTGCCCGCGCCCCTGGATACACAGCAGTAGCAGCCAAGTATTATAATGTACTCGGAGAATTACTGCGTCGAGACTGTAAGAGCGAAAGTGTGCATATTTCTAAAGTAAAAGCCAGAACTCTCCAGAATTTTCCCGCTCGACCGTATTTTTATATTATTTTTTTGTTGCTTTTCTCTCTTCGGAGCTTTGCAATAAAAAATATTGCAACCGCGACGCTCTCGAGATTACTATTTTGTGCACTCAGAAACGAACATGCGGTAGCGTAGCATCAGTTTTGCAACGAATAACAAGTTGTTCAATTTTTCTGCACTTGTAAATGCAAAAAATATTCTTGCCGCTGATTTCCGATGTAAAAAAGCTGCGAGCTGTTCCATAAAAGCTCGTAGCAAACAGAACAAAAAAATTCAAACAATTTCTTAAAAGCTCGGGTTGTTTGTTGGATGGGAAGTAAAACATTTGGATACTTGAATTTAGATGGAATCTCGGAACAGATTATGAATCTGGACGCTGAGTAATATTCGAAGCTCGAGTAATAACTAACGTTTTCTCTTTGCCTTTTATGAAGATGCCATATAATAAACCAAGCACTGCAATTAGCGCTACAAATGATCAGATAAGCGAGGTATTATTGAAATTCTTAAAGACCGACCAACCAAATGATGCACCGTAAAAGCTGAAAATTACACAAGAGCTGAGGTTACGGTTTTTGTAGTTTAGTTTTTTTCTTAACACTTGGAATGATACCCATATAGAATTTGGAAGACCCGGTTGGAAATTACGTCGCTGGGGAACATTAATCAGTTGATTTTTTCATACGAACATAATCATCGAAACATATATATATATATTTATAGATATTGTTCGATGGTATCCGTACGAGTAAAAAATCTACCAATGTTGGTGAAGTTGAGAGAAATATAGTGTGGGCTGCGATCTTGTATAGACCTATAAATACCGACGGTCATTATTTCGTTGCGTTCGCCACTGGCACCTGTCGTGTGGGGCTTCGAGTAAACAGATACGCAGCCAAGGATTGCCACACTCTTTGCTTGTTGTTTCTCCCTCTCGCCTCTGCTTTCCCTCTTCCTCTTTCTCTCTCTCTTTCTCTCATCTGTCTTCTTTTTTCTCAGGGTGCTCGCTTAAGCTCGATTTCGTCTCGAAGTGATGGCGGTCACGGGAGTCGTCGATATAGAAAGGATCGAGATATAAGCCTAGGGGGAATATATGAGAGCTCTCTTCTTCCCATGGACGTAAGTGCGACGAGGATGTCGATTATGTACGTGACTTAGCAAGCTTGAAGTGGGGACCTGCGGTAAAAGTACCTGTAGCCGGTTCAAGAGCCACAGAGTGAGAGAAAATTAAGAGACAGAAAGAAAAGGAGACAGAATATCAGCGAGAAGAACACGGGGCTGAGAGAGAGAAGGAGGAGAAAGGACGCTGATGATCATGGGTCCAAGTGGTGCGGTCGGCAGTTCGAGTAAGAAGAAGGATACATGGTGAACAAGGAGTAAAAGAGAGGACGAATTGGATCGCCGCCACTGTGCCTGCCGCAACGGTCGAGCTCTCGTACACACCGGATCGTACAGTGAAGGACTTGTGGACCAGCAAGTGGCGAGGGTACCAGAGAGTGAAAGAGAGAGAAAGATATAAGAGTAAAAGAGGTCTGAAGGAGTGAACAGAGGGGAAACCGACTCTCCGGTGGCTGCTGCCTGACTAACCGGTCCAGGAATCCGGGGCCACGCTTACGAACCAGTGACTATCAACCCTTTTCGTTGTACCGATTTTCAACCATCTCTTATAACAGCTCCCGTAACATGTGTTTTTCATACGACATTTATATCGAATGCTTATATAGCTCGTACCTTCATCGAACGATCATTCCGAGCGAGGCAAATTTTCCACGAGTTTTCTATCGTTTTATTATGGAACTTTTATTACTGGTCATAAAATACGACTGGAGTTCGATTATTTAACGTATTTATTGTGTGATAATATGATAACTGTATCGACTACAGTTCTCTTGTCGTATTAAACTTACGAAATGATCAGCAAATATATTTATTCAGCGTATCTATCTTTCAATAATTATACCAGCGACGTCTATCGTCAATCGATTGAATATAAAACAGCCATCATATTTTCTCTAAATGTAATCATCTTTTATGTTGAGATAATTATTAATAAATCTTCCGTTTCATATATCCATAAGCACTTATTTTTGTATCCTACGAAGTTTATTACTTTTAATTTCCTTCCATTACGATGTAATCGAAATATTATCATATGGTACATAAAATCTCGATGTTTTTTCAACAATAAATCTACACATTTTTAGTGATACCAATTTAATGTTTTCATCAATTAAATTCGGTATATATTTGTTTGCGGATTTTATATACGAAATTTATCGTGATCCGCATAAGACCAATGGGATTTCAATCAACCACAGCATCAACTTGTATACGTGCAAAAGTCTTTGTGGATCGCCCATCTTCAGCCATATTCCCGACAAGACGGAGAAGAACATCTGGGCTCTTGAGATATATACATATGTTTATATATACACACATATCTATATGCGAGGAAGTAATATTTGCTGGAGATGTATTACGTGCCTATGTAGGTGATGTATATATCTTAAAGGTAAGTATATGTATGTAGTAGTAATGGACCATGAGTAGGTACACTGGCAAAGACGTATGAAGCCAAGTTGCCCTCCAGACCTCGCAATTAGTTGGCTCAACGCCAATTTCGCCCTCTGTCTGGCTTTCTGTCTTTTCCTTTCGCTGTAATCTCTTTCTCGAACGTATAAACCACGTACTTCGATAGTACGTACATTCGATTCTCCACGTACTTTTATATTTATATATTTGCATATATATAACATTATTATTGTAAAAACACAGAGAATCGTCAGATTTTAGGTCGTCTCTATCGTAGAAACGTTTTTTCATTATACTTTACTGACGTGACAATGACATCAAATTGAGAGAAACCCCCTTTCGTCACTGGGATTGATTCAATACCAGCAGGTACTCGATAAATTGAACGAAAACTCGTAATTATTCGATTCAACCTTCGATCGACACACTTAAGTTTGGCCTCTGTATGGACATTCTGGGCAATTTAACCTGAAGTATCGTCAACAGCTCTTCGATCGGTTATTATTTGAAAAAATCCCAAGTTCGTACTTGAAACATTTTTTAATACGCGTGGATTATAAAAATTCGCAAAATATCACAAAGTACAGTATTGAAAATTTGAACACTCAGAAAAGTGAGCATTTTACTTCTAATATCATGATTTTTTCAATTTTTAATCGTTTTAAGATTGATAACCGGAAATGTACTAATAAAAATATTATTTTTCGATAAAACAGAGAGTCCTGTTACGAGATTTTCGAAAAACATTTTTATTTGAACAAGTAAAATTGGCTTTTTTTTTGTTTTTCATGAAAAAATCGTTCATTTCAGTGAAAACGTGTTAATAGTTCTCGAAAAGGTTTTTTAGGGTAGAAATAATTGACGTTGAAAAATTAGTCCGGGTGAAAGTGAGCCTATGTGTCAACGTGGGGTCGATGCTTTGAGAGAAATTAGAAAAACGAATAGTGATTTTTCAATTATAAAGAGTGCTGTCGTTTTGCTTTTGCAACACATATTATGAAGAAAAAATTAATCGATTCAAATAATTATAAACAACGCTGGGAGCATGAACAGTTGATAAAAATGTTTGTTATTCCAATGATACATTGGTGGCTAAACAAACATGAAAATTTTCGTACAAAATGTGTCTATTTGCATAGTGTATAATGCAACAATGTTATTTGCATAAAAAGCTTCGTCATATCTGCACCATTTTGATCTCTCGTCGATTATGCAAATTGAGTTTTGAAAAAAAAAAAAAAAAAATAATAATAATAATAATAAAACCAATTGAACAATGTAGAAGAAAAAAAGGAATGGGACGTGAGATAGCTCGTTTGTTCCCAATAGCCTATGAATGCCCATAGTATATGAAAACAGGCTATATATATTTAGCGTAGCGATAATATTCATGAAGCCTTCCCCCAAGCCGAGCGATATCGATAACGATATGTAGTTCGTATTATTTCTCTTGTACCGTTCTTTTTCTTGTCTCATGTGACGTGGTATTTCCAATGGAGAAACGATACATACACGTTTTATAAATACATATCAATATAGAACTTGTATATTGAGAATATCGTTTCCAATATAAAAATATAAAAGGTCGATAAAGCACGTATGCAAAAAGGAAAAGAGTTTGATTATGTTACAATGAAAAATTTGCGCAATTCCCATCCAACCAATTTTTCTTATTGTCGACTGGTCCCGAAAAATAAAATCAATATTTGCCTTTTAAAATGTCTTTAAGCTTATATTTTTATATTATTTTTAACCCGATGATTACACAATCCATAAATCTTGTGTACAATACGTAGAAATATTTTTCAATAAATCGTTTTTCACGAATTGAAAAGGAAAAATTTATTTTTAAATAAAAACGTACGTCAATTTCCTGTGTCAGTCGATTAAATACCATTCGACAGCTTCATCCCGCACACATCGAAACCGTTTCAATTTCAACGACTCGAACAATTTTCTACTAAAACGGTGCTTCGTAAGGGAGAAAAAAAAATAATGAAAATGAAGCTGTAACATCCAATTTATGTTTTCAAAGCCGATTTTCCCACTCGACGGGATCCGTCGTAAATTTTCCTCTTTTTTATGGCATTTTTTTAACGCACTGTGTATCTATTGATTCCTGTTTTTCTTTAATTCCCACTCGAATACTCGAAATTTTTCATCGACGACAGCACCTGGATAATCTTTCGAACGGGTCAACGAAGTTAAAAAGAAGATGAGAGAAAAAAAAACAATATACGAATACGGTGCTTGAACGTATATTTTTTTTCTCGATAAATTATTCATTATTCATCGACTCACGGGAGTTCGATGGATTCTCTCACGGAATTCGATGGATAAAAGTTTTAACGAATCCCTCAGAACAAAAATATATAATACGAAACATGAATTAAAAATGAAACATTATGAAAAATTGATCAAAGATTTTTTTCGTAAGTGACATTTTTTTATTGAAAAATTCATTTTGCCAAAAGAGTATTTATTTTAAGCGAATAAAAATATCATTCGATCGAAATAATTTCCCTTAGTTTGGTAAGATATTATGAATTTTATGATAAATGTCTGAATAATTAATAAAATATTCATGCATTATATTGACTCTGTTCAAATTGTGTTTTTTTTTTATTTTACGAAAAAAAATGTTGAACTAAATTTGCTCATCTCATTGTCAATTAGAACAAAACCATTTTTTTAATATTCAACATTCTGAAAATGCCGAAAAACCAAATCGTAAAACTGAGATTTATTTTTACTTTCACGCGTTTACGGTGGATCGTTTTATCAGGTCGAATAAATTCGAGGGGATTGCCGCATGAATAGATTTTGGCCAACTTGAGAGCGATATACACGTGTATATCGTCAAATATTCATCAGTCAAAAAAACAAACATATCTTTTTTTTCTCCTCTTCGACAAGGAACCTTTTTTTGGACTTCCATATGCGTACATATCGGCACCCGTTGGGAATATTTCAAGGATAGAAAACGAAGCTGAAACTTCTACAAGTTGTTATTGCATTCCGTGGGTAAAAAGTTGTTCGTGCGAAGAAAAAGTTTGCAAGAGGGTGGACCGTTTCGTGTTAAGTTTTTCTCAAGACGAAGTTGTATGGCGCATGGATGGACGACATTGGAATGAAATAATCCATCCAAATAAATTCACGTTAAATTAATTTCAAATAATTAATAAAAGTAATTGGTGTTGTGGCATAAAAAAAATAAAAAATACGTGATATTAATAATCAATCTTACGAAACTTTTTCCCTAAAGTTGAAAAATATATCGTACAAAATGACTATCAAATAATTTGTCGTGAAATATCATCGATAAAAAAACTCATATTTTCTGTTTAATTTTCAATCGAAACACTTGAGAATTTCCAATAAAGTATTTCGACTGAAATATTTATCGTATAATCTCGATGTTGTCGTAATTGATATTTTTGAAATTCTTTCAAGTGGAAGAGAGTTGAAAAAACAAACAAACAAAAATTATTGTCCCATAATCGAAAACCTACTCGACCCGAGGCAAATTTTATTTGTCCTCTTCGACTACACTCGACTAAAAAATAAATACAATAAAATGATGACTGCGTTCTCAGTCGCTTCAACATTGGTTTAATATCAATTCGTTCCAATCGATGGATAAAAGACAAAAAATAACATAGAGAAAATAAATAAACATCAGCTACAGAACAGTTTCGATATTTAGTGTGCGAACACATGGACGTTCCCGATAAAAATATAAAATTTTTTTTTAAAAAGCATTAAAAAATTTTATCGTCATGATTCCACGTTGAAATAATGACTTTTGAATGACAGAAGCGTCCACAAAAGAGAAGAGCGAAAATAATATAGTAAATAATTTTGCTGCGTCAATGGTAATCGATCGGACAATAAAACATAGATTGAAATTTATTCGATCGAAAATTAAACCTTTTGTCATTGTTGAGTTTTCAACAGAAATGACTAAAAACGCGTGTCAAGAAATTGGTGTATGGTGATTGATTTCCGAACTGTACTCATTTTCAAACTAGTTGCTTGGAAAAACATGATAGTATGCAACGAGATTGTTGCACCGATTATCTATCGATCGATATTCATATATATTTTGTATATATACCTTAATATGGACCCATAAACACGCATACATACGACTAAAATTAACTGCACGAGTATGCAAAGGTTTTACGAGCACAATGCCATTTTTATATGTTTATAATTATTATGTTTAAATTATTAGAAAAAAATATTAGAAAATAATGAGTAAAACCCAGTGAAACAAAGTTATTTTCTTTGCTATTTAAAAACAAGTAGAAAAATGTTTATACCGAGAGAATTAAAACTAAAAAATCGTTATAGCAATAGAAAAAGGGAACAATCTGGAGTTTAGAGTGATTTTTTTTATGTAAAATGGACCGAGAGCAATAAGTGCTCGGTCGATGTGTCGCTTCGGCGATATGCAAAGTTAACCGTTTGACCGACGGCTGAACTTGCGTTCTCTTAAGTTTTGTTTTTCTATTTACTATTCTGCTTGTTTTCTATAATTTCATTTAAAAAAATATAAACATACAAATAAATACTCAAATTTCGTACTTTTTCAAGAAAAAAATCATTTTACACTAAACTACAGTGACCATCGGAATGGCAATTTTTTAACAAACTCAATAAACTTCAAAGAATTTTACAGAATTTTTTCGAAATTTTTCATACGATGGTTTTTGGTTTGAAAAATAAAGAAACAATTAATAATGCTTTTTCAAATTTTCAATACAAAATCGCACTCAGTGACTGTCCCCCTAGTGATTGTCCCTATTTTATATCATTTTTGATTTTTCATTATTCCTTCGATAAACAAAAATTGTATACGTGCGAAAATATTATTGTGGAAGAGGAAAAAAAAATATAAAAAGACTGCTCGTTGTCAGTGACGAAATTAACGAGGACTTGGATCGATATTGTAAATCGATTGAAATTCGTTGGTCTAGAAAGGACAAGAATTTAAAATGCAAGTTCTCACGTTCGCGAAGATAAAATGTAAACGAAGGAAGAGTCTCGAATTTTCGTAATCTGTTAAGTCAGAGACTTAGGATTTGGGGAGTAAAAGTTTAGCTAGCGTTGACTTGACGAAATTCTTGGTCGTTGTGTATATATATTTTTCTTTCTCATCTTTCTGTCTCTCTTCCGATAGTGTACGATTTAATTATGAGATAATTCGGGATTAAAGGCACATGGCGGGATAACTGTAGGGATATTTTGTCTGCGATCCCGAACGTTATATCCAGTCAGCTTAAATTTGCGCTTCGTGCATGCATAAAATATGCATGAGCAGGCCTTGCCAAAAGTCTAGTTAGAGGATATCTGCATACGTTCGCTAGATCCCTCTACGAAAAGCTATGAACCATTAAATCCTGGATTTCCCTAAATTCTATTAAGACTTTTGGACGTTTCCAAAGTGCATGATTATGGCGAAAAAAAAAAAAAAAATCAATCCCATTGAAGAAAAATGTGCTTTGAAGAACAAAATGCTAAATTATTTCTTTCAATTAAACGGAAATGAAGATCTGAGTATGAGTATTGAAAAAATTTCATAAGAATATCGACCGTTATTACGACGATGAATAAAAATTTCAGAACTTCGTTAAGATTTCATTTAGAAAATCGAATTTAATTTTTTTCTTTAATTTCAATATTTTCATTCCATTCATGCGAAAAAAGGCTCGTACCCAATCTTTATTTAGCGCAGGATATAGAGCTGTAAACAATTAGAATACACCCCGTTGTGCGTGTAGCTTTATTTGGAAAATAAAGAAGAGTCAGGGAGAGAGAGAGAGAGAGAGAGAGAGAGAAAGTGAGAGAGCGAGAATTTTATTTCATGCCGCGCAAAAGCAAAGATATTGCTTGGTAAATGAATATAACAGTCGCTGGGAGCGAAAGAGCTATGCTCGCCTCGGTTGCTGCACACCTGTCTGAATCTTGGGTAACGAGCCAAGAAAAACACAAGCGAACCACACGAATTCTCACTCACCCTCTTTGAAGAATCAGAGAAATGAGAAAGAAAGAGATTGCTTGAGAGAGAGAAAGAGAGAAAGAAAGAGGAGCACAAAAGAGTAAGAAAAAGACAAGGAGAGAAAGAGAGACGGAGAGAAAGGAAGGAAAAGAGAGAGAAAAGAAGATTTTACAATGGGTGGGTAAAGTCAGAAAACCGGTTCATCGTACGCATTCGAACGCAGCATCCAAAGAAGCAGAAAGAGGAAAAGAGAAGAGACAGTAAACGTAAAGACCCGGAAAGAGATAGAAGTAGAGAGAGAGAGAGAGAGAGAAAAGGAGAAAGAGAGAGAAAGAAAAATGAAAGAACAGGAGGAGAAACAAAATGAGTAAGAGTGAGATGGAAAGAAAAGGAAAAGAGTGGAATAGACAGAGCAAGAGTCAAACAAAAATAAAACGAAAACGAGAGAGAAGAAAAAACGAAATAATGAAAAAGGCAGAGAGAGAGAGAGAGAGAGAGAGATAAAATAAGAAAATAAACGAGACAAAAATATACAAACCTCGTTCTCTCTCCATCGTATCATGTTTTCACGTACAGAAGTCCATTCGACGGCGAAGCCACGAGGCTTCTTTACCTTGTAAAGCAACATTTGTACCTTTGTACTCGAAGACATTTTATTCCTCGTTCATCCGCGATATTGTCACCTAAAAAACGAAAGAAAAAAAAGAAGAAAAATAACTATCCTTCGTTGGCACAAAAGCAGAAAACAACATGTACGAACAAATCTCTTATAATTACGATCATTATTGTCATATCACGAAACTAAATCGTCTCACATCTTCGCTAACAACCTTAACAAATATCTTCATCATAACAGTCGGCAAGACTCCATATAAAATTTCTATTAAAACCTTACTTATTAGGGGAGTTTATTGAGTTTAGAAGAAAATATAATAACAAGGAGTTTAATTGGTGAATATGTCTTTCTGTTATTAGCTCAGGGAGAAAAAAAAGCTGGATCTTAATTTCCTATTCTCAGTATACCCAACGATTAAGCTCCTAACGAATAAATCATAAAACTCTCAATGAACAAACAGCTTCTCAGATAAATGATGAACGTAATTTTATTTATTTAATTAATTTAGGATTAATGCCCAATTCCATCGCCGTATAATCTCTCATACGACTTAATACAAAGAAGATCAGTAAGATCGACGCAACCAACAACTCGAAAACAGAGAACAATAAGAACGAAAAAAACTGATAATTGTGGACAGCGCTCTCGCGGAAACATGGAGACGAGATTGTATATAATCTTATATTCTGGTGACAGGCGATTGAACGAAAATTGTCGAGCATAATCTCGAGAATCGAAGTCTAGAAAACATGGAAGATAAACAGAAATAATAAAAACTTGAAAATTACTGTTACAGAACAGAAACGGGGATGACTTTGAATGAAAGGCAATTTTGAGTGTGCAGAATGTAAATGTTTATGAAAATCAAACGAAATATCTTAAATATATAATAAATTTTATTTCATTTTCATGAAAAGATTCACTTTCTTTCCAGTAGAAATTGCGTAATTCTTAATCTTCTCCTGATCGAATTCAGTAACGTTAATTTTTAAGATTCAATTATCTCCATGTAAATATCTATCAAAGAAAGAAAACGAGAAAAAAAGGAACAATCAAACTGAAAGGAAGACCACAGCCAGAAGGAAAAAAACTGGTGGCTGTAATTTATGATAATTCTGATAGTTTCGCGGTGTAAATAACGACACGAAACTTTAAGTCATTATGATACAATCTTATATACACGTACGACTTTCGAATGTACGGTCTTTTTATCGTGGCTTCGAATGATTCTACGCAGCAATTTATACTGAAATGCCATCAATATGAGAAAAAAAGATACACATGTAATGCCGAGAGCGAGCTTTGTAAATGATTCTGTGGAATGTATCTCATGGATGTACTTAATAGAAAAAAATATAAAAATCTGTAAGTAACAAATAAAAATTAATTCTTAGAGTATTTTTGTTGTTGTGTTTACGTGCAGTTACTTTTAAGCGTCTGTTTCGGTTATGCGACAGTAATCAGGATTCAATTCTTGTATGTATCGAGGTTCGTTCGAAGGATTTGATGATCTGGTTGATTCGTCTTTTGATTTAGTTGCCTCCAGCAATGACGTATCGTCCAACGACGACGAATCTAACGATACTGTAAATTATTTTCGACAATCAGAATCATTTGCGAAATTAATTCGAGTTGCTTATTACTAAAAAGGAGAAATAATATATATATATACTTTTTTTTTTTTAATATGAAATAAACATCTTGAAATGTTAATGCAGCGATAAAATAAAATATCAAACGATACAAAGTCAGAGGAGGAACAGAAAGTTATGAAAATTCATCGACAAGTTTCTCATACTCACAATCACTCGATTTTGGTTCTTCGTCCATGTTGTCACCCTTTACGTAATCAAATCCTAGGTCACCCGTCGGTTCCTCATACGCAAAGTGCAAATACGAAAGTATGCACACAAGTGCTATGAAAAACAGGTTCGTACCAATGCCAATAATGGCAGATAAAATGGGCCAATGAAACATCAAATAACGAAGACCGGAGAGATGGGCGTTTATCCCTAACGTTGCGGAATAAAATTCAATGTGTCGAGATTGAATTTCTACGTGTACGATCGTCACTGGATGACTCTGTGAAAAATAAGACAATAAAAAAACCAAGAAATTAGTAACTTGATTACTTTACGGGCATTTTCTTGTTCACGATCTTCTAACTCATTAATTTCTTGAAGAATTCTCATATTTTTTATTTCATATGAAACATATTTTTCACGAGACTATGAAATTATGGATTTACATATACATGAATTTTTATAAATAAAAAAAAAAAAACAACTCACTTGATCCTCTTCGAAGTTTCCAAATAATTCAAGAGAGACATACTGTTTCTCTTCGGCAGATCCAAATAGTAACATTGGCGAGAATGTGAACGTTGATAGCAGATGAAGTAACGTGCTGCGATAATGTAACATGGCGGATCGACAAGAATGGTCCACAAGAAAACCATCCCAACTTTTCAATTCAGCACACACCATGAACATTCCTATAAATGAAATTATTAAGAAATGATTTTTGTATCTTGCTTATCCTTTAATAAAAGATTGTAAATATTTTCTTTGTAATCATGATTTGAAATGAATATTTATCTTTTTTTTTCAATTTTTCATGATTATTATGAATATAATATTGTTAATTTTTGTTAAATATTAACCCAGTTCTTTATTGGCTGGAGAATCCGGCATTTCAAGATTCAAGTTCACTTTATAGGGCTGGCCGACCATCAGAATTTGGTGTTTCTTTGTCAGTTGCACATGCGCTGAAGGATAGCTACAAATGCCTTTGCTAATTTTACAAGACCTGCAGGAAAAAAAATTTCTATTGAAACGAGAAATCTCTCAATAGATGTTGAAGCTTAGTCCGGTAGAGAAAAACAATATCCATTGTTTCATCTGAGTGAGAAAGTCTTTTTCAGAGTTTTAAAATAAACGAAATGATTAATAAAGTTAATCAAATTAATTAATAAAAAACAATACTTTGTTTCATTCAAATGGTTTGCAAATTATTACCAGTGGTGATAGTAATTACAGGAAAATATTTAATTACGATTAAAATAACGATTATAAATTCAAAGTGTTCTGAGGTTATGGATCGTGATAAAAGTGCATACGATATGCAATCAATTGTTGTTTCTAATGTCCTTTTAATCGTTCAGATTCACGCGGCAAAAAGGCAATGAATAATACTTTTAAAAAAATTCGTCACGCTATGCCAAACATGATTATTTCGTGGATATGAGCGCATTAGAAAAAAAACGTACTGATTTGAAAGTGTATATTGTTGTTTAGGCAATGAAAAAATTTATATTTAAAACTTACTGGAATTGGAGATGAACCGGTCGTATGTGAGACATGCTGGGCATGTAAGCATAGTAAAATGCGGTATAAAGAAATATCGAAATCCATACAACAACGACAGCACTTGTAGCAATAATTCCACCCCGTACAAGAGCATCCCGTGCCGATTGCACACTCTGGGACGTGTGTTCTTGCACATTGAACCATTTTTCACTGATTTGACGATACAATCTCGAAAACATGATTTTTAACTAATATCAACAATGCACATTTGGTCACACCGGTTACACTGGTAACACTGTAGGTAGACACCGAGCAAGTGTTGCGTGGCCCATGCCCCTCGAGGGAGATAACCAAGAAGGAAAAGAAGAAGCAAGCACCGAAACTTTGGTGATCGTTGGCACGAAGCGACGTTTAATCACACAGTTTTTAGATTTTTTTTTTACCATTGATAACAGGGTTATAATCGCGAATTTCATGTCGACATTTATTCTGGCCTGATAAAAGCGTGTCAAAGTACACAATGTAAAATTTTGAATGAAATAATAAAGCAATGCGAGAATGTTGTTTTGATTTGGATAATTGCTGTAGAGGTCAGTAGCAGTCAATGCAACTGCCAGCGTCACCTAGTGGCAGAACAGCCAAGCATCGTAGAATCGCAAAAATGTAACAGCAAACAAAATACAAAATGGCCGTACAGTACCAGTACGATGTAAGCATTTCGTACAGTGTGTACTGGTACAAAATCAAAAAACCAAATTGTACGTGCGTACGGTAAGCGTATTAGTACGATGTATTACCCAAGTACCGCTACTGTATATATTATTCACTCGTCTTCAACGAATTTATATTATGTATATGTAAAATTGCATGTATAAAATTATTAAACTCTTAAAACTCTTAAATTGCGCTTATTAAATAAATTTTACAATCGAGTATTATTCGACGAATGATGAAACGAAAATTATTATTCGTTGTATTTATTTTTCGGTATACTATTGATAGTATAGTCAGAGTTCAACATAAACTTACGTGATTCCCGTTCGGTTTGTTTACGTTCGGTTTGTTTACGTTCTACGCGCTCCCGTGAGACCCGCATGCTTGCTCCGGTTGCCCGTGCTCCATAGTGGGGGAACGTTTGCCGGGCCGGCGTGCGCGAGGGGGGCAGCAGGGATGCGCAACTGGTGGGGAGGGCGCGGGACGGTAGGGTCAGCGGGAGAGCGTGATAAGACTAGTATCAATCGGGCGCCGGCCGGCGATACACGGAGAGTGCGGTCTGAGCGTCGGTCGGTGAATTCAACGTTACGCTTTACATTGTTTCTCCCCGCGAATAAATTTCACTGAACGAAATAGCCTATAGTACAAGTAGAATTCTTCTTAATCCTCAACGGACAAAAATAACCATACAAGCCAAGAGCTTTCTCTGGAAATAAAGAATAATTAATAACTTTATAGAATCAAAGTAAAAAAATAGATTCAATTTTTATTTTCATAAATAATATTTACATTATTTTTTTAGGTGGTGAAATTTTCTATTTCGCTCACGAAGAATATGATTAAATATAATGCCGTTGACAAACAATAGAATAAATATATATAAGTTAATGAATTGATATAGGCCAACAGTTATATGACAGACAGTATAGTGACCGTTCTAACACAACTTTGAGATTCGCGCAAACGCTCGTGCGCCCGCGTGCACCGTAGCAAGTCTGGGTTCGCCCATCCGCAGCCGAAAGTAAGCAATGCCGTTAATGCGATCTGACTGGCATTCAAGACGTCATGTGCCTCGGCGGTATTCATAAAGCGCGGTACAACAGGTTTGGCTTTCTAAGCATGAAGCAGTATGTGTGTATATCTGTTTCCAGTATGGCACATACTCGCCTGGTGCCGAACGTTACTTGACGCGGTACTATACCTAGCGACTCATGACAAGTTCTTGTTTGTTGTGACGCCGGACAGCTAGCGAGCGGCGCTACCAGTACGCACCTGTGCATCAATGTTTAGCAATATACGGTTTTTGAAAACTTGCTTATGCTTAACATTTGAAAAGGCGAGCACGCGCGCACGCGTGGCACTAACGTCAGCATGCTCGGGTCTCCACGTAGATGTGTTAGAGCTGTCGTTACACTGTCTGTCACTTATTATTGGTCTACATTCATTCAATTTTTCTCGCCATAACGAGATTTTCAGTTCAAACAAAATATTCGTTTTTTAAACCGAGCAAAAGTTTGTTTGTCAACGTACGCATTTCCTTACATTATAAACCAAGTCTTATAATAGAACTATAAACCGATAGTGTTGAAACACTTTCATGACTGATTAAAATCGTAGCTATACATTTTTCTAGATTCAAAATTACTTTTGGGATTAAACGCAAATGTTAGGTGTGAACATTTTCGAAATCAAAGTTCAAAGTGCGCGGATTGTGATAAATTCAAGTGTTTATTAGCCAAAGGAGCGTGAATAAATGACTGATACGTGAGATTAGTTAAATCATTTGTGCGGGATTGACATTGATAAATTGTGAACAACCATTATTGTGGAATACAACTTTATTGAATGGAAGAAAACAAGTGAATCATGATGGAGAAGGATGAGGATCTCGTGCAATGGATGTCAACAATGCAGTACCCGAGGGGCTGTGCTACACGTGATAGCTGGATAACAAGGTAGGTCCCTAAGAGGTGGAACGAGTCATCGAACGGTGAGTACAATAATCATTTCAATCGCATGACATTTCAATACTGCGAAATAGCCAGGATGAAAATCGAAACAAAATTGAAGTAAACTTTAAGATATCTTTGATGTTGATTTTATTCAACAATCATTCTAACTAGTCAAACAATCACTATCAAACGAAAACGATTGACGTCGAATAATAATTTTGCACCTGTAATTACTTTCTTACGCCCTGATATCGAAACACAGTTTTCCGGCGTTTCCCGCTTCGGTTTACGGTAGTAAGGCGAAACTAGGTAGAATCTTTCTTACGGCTTTTTTTACAGGTTTTTTTCATTGAAATATCATTGTTTGCATTCGTACGATGATAAGGTAAACCTGCTTCTCGCAGCGATGGTTTGTGTTTGCTCAGTGAACCTACCCCACATCTATATTCACTTTTTTTGTTGTTGAATTTTATCGTACGTTTTTCTATCTGGTAGAGCCTATTTGTGATGGTTTTCTATTTTTTATGATACAGTTTTTTCAGGGTTTGAATTGTATCGTAGGTTTTTCTATTTGGTCGAGCTTATTTGTGATGGTTTTCTATTTTCGATGATGCAGTTTTTTCAGGGTAAAGTTGTTATTTCGGTAAAGATATTTCTGGTAAACCTGTAATCGTACCGCACGGAGAGATTATTCTGTATGGTTATCTGGGTATCTACAGACTGAACGCTTTTACCGACCGAGCGTCGGGTCAGTTTGGAACATCACAGAAATATCGCGAATTCAGACAGACATATACACAACGGCGATATTTAGTTTGTCAATTCAGAGGTTAGGAACACTTGGTATCCTCAGCAGGGTTAAAATTATTTCCGAAAAGGGTTTGCTATTGTTTATTGTTCGATATATAATGACGGACGTTCGCGATATTTTGGACATTGAAGCCCCAGGTGTAACGGAACTTACGAAGGAGTCTATATTGGGCAATGACAAGAAAAACAAACGTCGTTATGATTATAAAGTGCCGAAACGTCCGGAGGGCATGCACCGCGAAGTGTTTGCACTTTTGTGCAAGGACAACAATGATGTACCGCCCATTTATCCGACTGACACGGGAACTGGATATAAACAAGTACGCGCTAAATTGGGCATGAAAAAAGTCAGACAATGGAAATGGACGCCGTTCACTAATCCAGCCAGATCTGACGGTGCTATTTTTCATCATTGGCGCAGAGTCACTGATGCTGGCAAAGAATATCCTTTTGCTAGATTTAACAAAAAAGTTCCCATTCCCACTTATACTAACGCAGAATACGTACAATATTTAGTCAAAAGCAATTGGACTCGCGCCGAAACTGATCATCTCTTCGAATTGTGTAGACGATTTGATCTTAGATTCATTATTATCAATGATCGTTGGGATCGTGCCAAATTTCCTGAAAGATCCGTCGAAGAACTCAAAGAAAGGTATCCACTTAATTTAACCTTTATTTTTTAATCTTTACATTAAATTACATAATTCAAGGAGAATGAATGATCTTATCGGAGGTTGTTTTTCCTCCAAAGACATTATCACGAATTTTTTTCTACAGATATTATCAAGTCTGCGGAGCTCTTACGAGAGCAAAATCTCATTCTGAAAAAATATACTCCTTTGACGCTGATCACGAAAAGCGTAGAAAAGAACAGTTGAAAAAGCTTTTTACACGCACGCCGGAACAAGTTGAAGAAGAACAAACGCTGCTTGCCGAATTGAGGAAGATTGAGCAGAGAAAAAAGGAAAGAGATAGAAAAACTCAGGATCTGCAAAAATTAATTACTGCCGCAGATCATCAAGCAGATCCAAGGAAGAGCGAAAGAAAATCCTCTAAAAAGAACAGCAGTTCATCAAGAAATAGACCCAACAAATCCGATTCTTCTCATGTAAGTTGAAAAATGCGTAATACAAGAAATTTAAGCAGCAATAGTATGTAAGATTTTTGCTTCATTGCTCATTACCTTTACACTTTTCACGAGCAGCAAATACATTTATTAACGTAATCAGAGTCAAGCAAAATTATTGCTAAAAAATAACTGATTCAATATTTTCTTTTCAATTTTTTGCTCTCCTCGAAATATAAGCTTTTTCTCGTTCCTGTCACCTTATGGCTTGCAAGTAAATAGCTCAATTTCCATTGGTCTCGTTCTTCAGACCGTTAAATTACAGGTGGTTGAGACCGCGGGCATCAAATTTCCGGATTTGAAAAACAGCGGTGCGACACTCCGATCGCAGAGAATAAAACTACCAAGCAGTTTAGGCCAGAAGAAAATGAAGGGTATCGAGCAGATGTTGAACGAGCTGCAAATCGGTATGAAACGAAGAAGAAAAACACGTTGTTCTCAAATTTTGCACTCGATTTTTAAAGAAAAAATAGCGTTCAGTTTTTTTTAACCTATTTCTTGTATTTTCTGTTGCAGAATTGAATCCACCACCGACGGAACAAATTTGTCAGCAATTCAATGATTTGCGGAGTGACATTGTTTTGCATTATGAACTTAGAGGTGCACTTGCAACGTGTGATTACGAATTGCAATCATTGAGACATCAGTACGAAGCTTTGGCACCAGGAAAGGTTTGTTATTTGAATTTTATTGTCGAATTAACAATCTTGTTGATGGTATTTTTTTTAGCAGAATATTTTTTCTCATAAATAGATAAGAAAAAAAAAGTCTGAACTGAATATTTATAAATAGAAAAGAAATTACTATCGAAGATAAAAAAAAATTTTAAGTCATTTTTCAAAATTCAGACCATAAATTCTTAATTCGAAAGATTTTTCTCCGATAATTTGGAAATAGTGAATTGAAAGAAATAATAAAGAATAGATTGTCAACTGAATTATTTGAACAATCATTAGATCTGTAGTTACGAAATGGTTACAAATGGGAAAAAAAATGAAAATAAAGTGAATTCAAAACAAATTCCAGACACTGACGATTCCACCGGCTCTTTTGCCTAAAACGGACACAGAAGTAAAAGCTGATATAATAGATGTCGTTGGATCACCGAACACTCCCGCAATCAGCCAATAACGTGTGAGCGCCGTATAACGTGTGAGCAATTATTTAAATTGTACAAATTCATTAAGTCTCAATGTCATGTTAATATATGGTGTGTAATAAATGTTTACAGCTCGAAATCGTTGAATGATAACGTTGAATGATGACGTTCAAACGTTGAAATCCAAATCCTATTCCTGTAGATGGATATTTAAAAAAAAATTAGCAATCAACAAATAGTGAGGCTTGATTCGTGTTTTGTTTATTAATATTCTTTTGACGCTTTTGACGTTTAAGAATTTTCAACTCGATGGATTTGTTCTTTCTTTTAAAAATAAAACATAAATGGGGGTTAAACGAAACTTAAGACGTCGGGGATCAGAGGATGAATGAATAGTAAAGAAATAATTGAATTACTTATATATCTGTGTATTTTATATTGTCGACAAAAAGTAACAATTTACGGTATACCGTATAATTTATCTACAACAATCTACAATAGATTACAATATGTTTTTGGTTGTTAGGCTGGTGGATAGATAGAAGAAGGGGGAGGAATATTAAGGGTGGATGGTCGACTCAGGCCTCCTTCGTTCATACATTTCATAATAAGTTGTATGACATTTTCTTCCGTTTGTTATTCTTCTTTAATTTCAACATCTACCGCGAATAAATTGATATCTACTCGTCCTCATCTTCTTTTCTCTCATTTATCGGTTTTCTCGTATGAAATAATGCAATATATTAAGATATTATGTATATATTTATATCAATATATATTTCTATATATTTATATAAATATATAGTAAATGTGTGTTCGATGCCAGCTTTCGTGCGTGGCTTGAATTATTTTTTTGTTTTCTCGCACGAAAAACAAACTTTTCATTCTTTTTTTGTTCGTATCTTGTTTTTTTTTTCTTTCTTAAAGCTTTGGGAGGCGAGTTTCGTTGGCGTGCATGCGCATCTTAATTACAGATGCCAAATTTTTATTTGTTGAATTTTTTTTTTCTCTCGTCGTCGTTTTCTTTGATTTGTTTTTTTCTTTATCTCGTTTATTATTCATGCTTTTCAACTCATATCAACTTTTGCCCATCTCAGAAATGTTCGTGGATTACAGCATTCGGTAATGAATGTACATGTGTGTGTGTGTGTGTGTGTGTTTACATTTCTGTTATTTTTTTTAATTCTTTGTTGTTTCGCCGTTTAATTAAGTGAAATAGGATCGTACGTGATTTATAAACATCAAAAATATCATTCTCGAAAAATAAATGAATCAGGAACGGTCAAAGTCGCGGGGGCGTCTCTATACATCACACAAACCCAATCAACGCTTCATTTACACGCACATTGTTATTATTATTATTATTATTATTTCGTTCTTTTACTTTTTTTTTTTCTTCTTTACATATGAAAATTTTCTATTTGTTATACACACGGTTTTACAAACGAACGGAAGTTTTGATGGTTGAGAAGTGCTCAAATGTGGTTTTTTCCTCGATATATTTTTTTTTATTATTTTTAACAACAAGCAATTTTTAAGAAATTTTGATAATTCATTTCTTATATAATCAAATATTTGTGATTATCGATTTTTTATCATTGTCATTTATCATCATCCACATATTCGCTGATAATGGAAAAATCTTTGAGTTTTTATTCAATATGTCAATTAATATTGTATCTTATTTTGCTCGAAGTATAATGAAAAATTCACAATATTTCGAGACACTCTCAACCAGCGTTAATTTAGAATACTATCGCTGTAAGGTTTTTGTGTCGTTTTTTCTTCTTTTTATTTATTTTTTATCTCAAATTTCGTAAGCCTTTTCTTACTCGTATGTTTTCTACGTCGTGGATTTACATTTGTTTAATTTTTTATTCAAATTTCATTTAATATCTAAAGGGTTCGGTAATGTGCTCTCAAAGCCACTGTGGAAAAAAAAAGTTAAACGAATTTAGAAGTAATGAAAATCGGTCGAATTCGGGGTTCAAGTCCGCTGGTATTACAATTGTTCCTTTCGCACTCGTAATTCTTTCTTTCTCGTTTTTTGTTTTCATTTTTCTCTATAACACTAAAATACCTCGCAATGCGGGTGTGTGCGAATATTAAATTTTTAATCGTTAAAGTTTATACGTTTTGCATAATTTTATTATTTATATATTTATATGGATTTTTATTTTTGTTATTTATAATAGATTTTTTTTTTCTTTTTCTTTCGAGAAATTCGTACAACGTGTATCGATTCAACGAGTGTGACGATATTGTTTCAATATCTGTATATAAGAGCAATATTCGATACCCGCGATATCGCTAAAAATTTACAACATTCGCCACAATCAATTGGGGCCTTATTTTTATGTTTTTTTTTTTTTTTTTAGTATTTTTGTTTTTTATGAGTGTGGGTGGGGGGTCCTGTTGAATTCTTTGAACCTCGCAACGAGACTTGATTATTATTTGTTTTTCTAATTAGAAGAGCGATTATTATTTTCGCAATTTTTTTCATATGTATATTTATATACGTATCTATATATTAATAAAAATATATAGATATACATATGAAAAATGTTAAATCTAATATTATTACTTATTTTTCGATAACGTTAAGTGCAGCAAAGATTGCTATTTCTGCAGAAAAGTTTGGGAAAATGTATAAAGTCAATCGTATCGAAGATATAAGACTGAAGAACGTCAAGTGCAGAGAAGCTAATTTTTGTTTGTTTTCCTCACACATTTTTTTCATAATATCGGCACTTTTATTTAGAATGATAACAATAATCTTTCTGATCGTAATAATTTTCAATTATTTTCTTTGATCGTGTGTAATAACGATCGACGTTTGAATTTCGCGTTGAGATATTGGACCAATCTATGAGTATCGAACGATTGAAAGTGGTCAAAGATTAAACGTTTTCACAAAGACGCACGGTAAAATTTATTTCGAAGATCAGAAGTTTAGAAGAGCATGTGCGCAGCCAAGACAATGTTTGCTAATCCTAAAATATCGAGAACGAGTGTGTACCGTTGAATTTTTCAAATAGTCAAACAAAAAGTTTAAGTCTTTATTGGCGATTGGATAATTTTTTTATTTCGTAGCGAGGCTGTCAAAAAATTGGAACCTTAATATGAAAATTATTGAAAAAACTACTGAATAACGAACGAGAGTGACAATGTTAATTATCTATTTGAAGAAATTTCTTATTTTGATGAACTAAGTATAATAATGAGTAAACGATTTTTTCACCAGTCCTTTCGATGTACGACCATCTCCTCTACGTAATGTTGGACGTTTTAAAATTGTGTATATATAGATCAAATTTATATAACAATAATAATGCTCGTAATAATTAAAATATCAATAATAATAACAGTAATATTCGTTTTTTAAGTCACAAACTCCTTCCAGAGGTATAATAATTTATCGTATAGACACGCCCGCCACATTTCTTTATATATTTCTATATATACATGCATACACGTATATACACATGTAAACATATGCACGTATGTATATATATATATTTATACATATCTTAATGATGATAATGATTCAACACTGATAAGCCAGGCGCGAATTTTTGTCTACAATAACTTTAATTGGCAAGGTATCAACATAGTCAATCGTAAATGTACACTCTTTTACTTTTATTCGACGCTTTTCATCATTTCACTTTTTTTTTTTCTTTTTTTTTTTTTTTAATCTCTCAATACATATTTATATATGTGTATGTATACGTGTATATATATAATCTCAAACAAATTTCGCAACGGAATGAAACAATTTTCAATAAATCTTTCGTTTTCTTTTATCTCCTTTTTTTTTTTTTTTTTTTTTTTTGGGGTATTTTTAATAATTTTTTCTTGCTGTTGTTAAAGATTTTCTTCTTCTTTTTAATGTCAATTAATTATATCGTTTAACATGTAACATGAGAAACCGTGCTTAGGTATATAAGACATTTTCTAATTAACACGGCTACGGTATTGTGACGCCAATAAATACGGCACGAGCACATTTAAAATTCACATTTTCCCAACAGATTGGAGCGCTTTAAGCACGTGATCTCTCCTCTTCACGTTTTCACTCCATTTACTTTTTTCTCATTTATAGAATTCGTATAATAATGTCAATTGTTTTTCTTTTTCTTCTTTATTTCTTTTTGTTGTTGATGTTGTTGTTGTTTTTGGGTTGTTTTCTTTTGCCTTGACAAATTATCAATCAAATAATACGTATATACATATATACACATACGGATATGTACAATATAACATATGTATATGTGAATATACATATACATAGATATATATATATATGTATATATATTTATTTATACATACATTCTTAGGATTCTAGTAGTTACTATTTCTTTTAACTCTCACGATGCAATTGCACTAAATTTATGTTTTTTTCTTTTATTTTTGTTTGTTTGTTATTGGTTTGTTAATTGTACTCACACTCGCACGATTTTTTTTTCTTTTTCATTCGTTCTCTCGCTCTCTTTCGTTCGTGCGGAATGTTCACGGTTCATGTTAAAAATTAAAAATTATCCCTTACACACTAAACTCTATGGTAGACAACAATAATTAGCTTAAATCGTTTTTTTTTTTCTTCGCGATTTCATCTTTTTGTTTCATTTTTCTCTTCTCTCTCCCCCCCCCCCTCCTCCCTCCTTCTCCTTCGTATATTGTTAGACTTTTTTTTTTTTCTTTAATTGTTCTTTCTGTTAAATATTATTTTAATTTTTTAAACTACTACCGTACGTTGCTATTTAAGTATATCCCGTAAAAATTTTGTATATAATGATATTTAATAATTATATCCTCTGCTTGGATCGCACGCAGGTTTTTTGTAATCGCAGATGGGGCCAGTATCATTAATTACCGCGAGACTTCGATAACCGCCTGAACTTTTTGGATATGAGAGGTTACGTTATTTATTTATAACGAACATTTGTTTTTTTTTTTTCTTTTCCCTATTTTTGTTTTCTCTTCATTCTATGAGCCTTCTTTTTTTCTTTTCCCTTTATGTATGTGAATAATATAGTGTGTAAGGACCAATTGCAACGAATCTTCGTGGCCGATACAATAATTAAAACACGGCGTAAAAACCATTATCTAATTTTGAAATGCATCAATTGTATTGTTCCTGTAATAGCGTTTCGTTTGTATAATAACTTTTTTTTTTCTCGTTATTTCTTCATTTTATTTATTTGTATTTTTTTTGTTTTTTTGTTTTTTTTTCACAAAACGGTGTCAGTCGTTATATTAATATTTCTTTTAATTCACTCTAAGCTTAGATCTCTGCTATCAACGATGCGGTATAAATGTGTATATGAAGACTTTATGGCTATGTGACGAAATATGAAAATTTTTATTGAATTTTTCTTTTTAATGAATTTTCGAATAGGATAGTAAATATTTCACTCCGAAGCTTCATTTTTTCGTACTTTTTTCAGTCGTTTTATCATTTTTATGTGATTTTAATCAATTTTTATAATATTCGCTAATTAAAACTTTGAAATTTTTTATTGGACTTTAATTAATTATCGAAATTTTTTTTATTTTTCGATAAATGTTTCAAAATTTGGCATCAGTGATTATTTTCAGAGAGTTTTTTATACGAACTGGACAAGAAAACATTAAACTAATATGTTATTTGTTTGAAATTGAGAATTGAGCCAAAAATTCTTCATATACATAATTATACACGTGCTCAAATATCATCGTTCAATTACGGATGGTGTTAAATGCGGGTACAGCTTATCGTCAAACGAAAAGCAACCCGATTCTTGTTTGTATACATTTTTTCCATGATTCTTCTACTCTGTTGTTTCATTAACGGAAAAAATTAATTAAGGATTCAAAAAAACTTGAAAGAAAACATCGATTTTTGACATTTCTCGATGTTGTTCATTACAAATATGTTTTTATACGTTAAAATTCAATATATTTTGTTTTCACTCAAAAATATTAACAAATAAATAGCGAAACACGTATTTCCGACTTCCCTGTGAATGTGGCTTTTTTTTGTTTGTTTCTACAAAGTCTGTCTCTTCTTATTCTTCTTTCGAGCACGATGAATTACGATCGAAGACCAGTCTTTAATTGTAGAACGAATAAAATTACTTTTATTCTGTTTTTTTTTTTTTTCATGGTTTTGTATTTCTTTTGTTTTTCATTCATCATCTTTTTGAGTTTTTCTCAACGCTATTTTTTCAACGAACTCAACTACACCGATGTTCACGGTTACTGCTGAACAACGGAATATTTCAGACACACGCAACACACACACACACACACGCGCACCCAAACATCGGTTGCAAAATGTCAAATCTTCGTTAATTTGATACTGACTCCGTAAGCGATCGGATTATTTTGTTTTTTTAAACCAATTTTTTATGTTCTCTGGTTTTTTTTTCCTCTCTACATTCTTTAACAATGGCATCTTTTTAATTCACGCTGTCACGCGATTCTGCATTCAATTTAATCAACTCATTCTGTATTCCGATTTTTCTTTTTGTTTACTTGCTTATCTTTCTTTCTTTTTTCATTTTTATTTAGCCCTGTTCGTGTCGTTATTCTTATGAAAATGTCGTCATCTTAATCACCAGCAGCAAACTCACCCTCGTCGCCTCGCTCAGGCTACTTTATACTGTTTTGTTCGTTTTTTTTTTCCCGTTGTAATATCGTTTATAATTTATGTCCTAATCGTGCGAAATTGAAGTTGCCTAGATTAAAAGCCTAGCCTGAATTTGCACGAGATTTGAGTGGTCGTTGGGGCAAATATACATATCGCTTTGAGAGTTAAAATTTTTTCTTTGTTTCCGGTGTCGAGTCGCAGCGAATCAATGTTCCACATATTTGTTTTTATCACAATTTGAAATAATCATTATTTTATTTTTTTATCGACGATAAAAAGTGTTACGTAAATTCTACTCTTTAAATCGAATGATTTTTCTTGTAAAATAATTATGACTCTCTTTGCAGCTAATCAATTGAATGAAATAATGGAAATATAAGAAAGGTTTTTTTTTGTTTTATTTATTTTTTTTTCTTTCAAAATCCGCCTACATTCGAACACCGCTGCCAGGAGACTAGTTTTATCGACAAACGAATCTTATTGCCGTATCTCTCATTTATGTTTCTTCGTTGGTTTTTCATACTCACGCACACATATGATATTCAAAATGATTTGAAATTGATATATGATTGAAAATGTAAGGAAAACGAAAAATTTCGTACTCGACTCGCGATTGCTTCGTGTATTAATTATTATTATTTTTTCTTCAGATTATTCTTCTTCGATTATTTTTCGTTTTATTATGTTGTCTGTTTTCAAAATAATTTAATTTAAATTATTGGGACGACGAGTTGATACGAAAAAATGCTTCAATTTAATGTTTATTCATTTCTGTCGAAGTAAATCTGTCTCCAAGTCGAGTACTTTTAATAATTATCTAAATAACTGTTAACAGACATGTGGAGAATTGCGAATGGAAAAAAATGGAAGGGTACAATGATAAAAGGCACACAGTGTTGAAACTGTGGCACAATTGAAAAATAATTATTCAATTTTCCTACCTAACGACTAATGTTTTTTTGGTTGTTTGTATGTATTCGGTCATTTGCGATGTGTAGAATTTTTTATTGGGTCATAATCAACATCATAATCTTTATTAATCATTCTCTCTCGCTCTCTATCTTTCTCTCTTTCTCTCTTTCTCTCTCTCTCTCTCTCTCTCTCTCTCTCTCTCTTTCGAGTCACTTTCTCGTTAATCTTATAGAAACTATCAACGATCACCTAATTATTTCTTAAATCTCTTCATTTATCAACCTATATATAATTAATACCGTTTTGCTAATGATAGCTATTTTAAATTCATTATTTAACGTTTCTATTTCTCTCTTACTCGCTCCCTGATATGTGCGTTCACGCCTTCTTAATCTTCACGAGAATTCGGACATATTTTTCTTCCCACATTATCTCGTTCGTATTTTGCCATTTGTAAAAAGTCTCTGACTGAGTGTTTGTGTATTTTTTATTTATTTTTTTTCGTTCCTGGTTGTCTCCACTTTTTATTATTTATTATTCGCGTTGATACAAGAATTTCCTTTCTATCAACTCCACGTGATCTCGGTATTTAAAATTTGAAGTACATGAAATAAAATCTGTTCGTATATTTGGTCAATGACGACGTACCAAAATCAAGTGAAAAACAAAAATGATTTCAATCTTATTGTTTAAATCAATTTTTATTTTTATTCGTGTCAATCGAATCTTCTATTAAAGTTATTTGAATACAACAAATTATTTTTTCCTCATCTTACGGACACGTTTTTCCAAAAGATTAGCATTATAGCAGATTCTTTACTTTTGTGTTTGCAGTTTATTTGATAGTTGGACAATTCCAAAAACAATCAACGTTCCGGTGATATCTTGAAAATTAAATCATTTTTCATCACTTTAAACAGTGACGACCGAAGTTAAATGTTAAACGAGTGGAAATTTGATACAAACTTTCAATTTGACGTCGATTAAGTCTTGCAAATAAATTGAATCAAACGAAACACGAAAATATCATTTTTATCAAACAAACATGTACTTTCCAATTTTTTGGGTACATCGAGTCTTGAGTATCAATTTTCACAGGATCTCGAGTAACAACGATCAAATATTTAAAGTACAGATAGAATCAGCGTTGACAATAAAGTGATTTCGAACTTTTAGACAAATTCGTTATATTCGCTTATCGATCTTTGTCGATTCGATAAATCGATCGGTAAGTTTATATTTTCATGATATTTTTTTTACTTGATTTGCAATCGTTTGAGCCGGATAAATTCAACGACAGCAACGAAACCGCCTATCAATCCCCTTCTCATACTTCACACTATACATAATCAACAGTTCTTATTATTATTTTTTCACGTTATTTTTATCTCTTTTTCTTGTTGTTGTTGTTGTTTTTTGATCGGTAATTCCTGTCTTACAATTGATGAAATTCAATCTAAAATTGCTAAGCTCTATCTCTCGTAATGGAGAGAGTGCGCTGTCACTCGTATATATTTAAATTTTTATATATTTTTTTTTCTTCTTGTCGTTTATTTGTTGTTTTGTTTCTTGTTTTATATAATCGTGAATCGATATACTTCGGGAAGATCGTATTGTGCATCTTTCACTTAGAATTCTCATACTCTTTTTTTCTTCTTTCTATCTCGCTCTCTCTCTCTCTCTCTCTCTCTCTCTCTCTCTCTCTCTCTCTCTCTCTCTCTCGCTCTCGTTCAGCACAATTTTTCGCTTATCCTATGGTGTATTTTATATATTTTTATATGTATATAATCGTAATACCGCAATATCCGTGCCTTATTTTCTTAATAATTAGAAAAAAAAACGAATTCAACAATCTCGATATATTTATGTATTTTTTTTTTTTTTGTTAATTTTTTTTTTGCGAAAACTACAACGCATCGAACATCTTCACGAAAACTGCAAACATCCACCCTTGTAGACACCCGCGACCATCACCCGAAGAGATTTGTATAACGGAGTCGTGTTACTTTTATACATATATTTATATTTATATTCATATTTATATTTATATTCATATAAATATGAATATACACATATGTATATGGATGTATATATTTTTTTGGTTAATTAATTGTTCGTTTTAATATTTCGCCGTCATTTAAAAAGTCCGGTGCGAGCTTTCTCGCGATCTCCGGTTCTAATGGTTATCTTTTTACTTTGTTTTTATTTTTGTTTCAGGTAAAAAAACGATCTCTATTCGAGAGCTATGTATCACCTACGGGTGAGTTCTTTGCAAGACCTCTCCGACCCCACGATATTAAATATAGAACGTGAAATGAATAAATGAGCGGTTATAACATCGCGATAGGCACGACATTACTGAAGATTTATTTTCACATTGTTATTAATAAATATTTGTATGTTTTTGTTGTTTATCTCATTCTCAAAAAATCTCAACGGGGAATTCACCCTAATTTTTTCTTTTTTTTTTTAGAACATCGATCGTCCGCGTGTGATTTTCAACACGCAATTTTATTTACGTGTGTCTTTAGATATTAATATGAATAATAAAATCAACGAATAATATCAATTGGTTTCGCGATCATGAATTTTTAAATCAGACATTTATAACAACGTATTTTCTACACGAATACCTGTGAATGATTATTCGTAACGATCAATATTTCTCCTATTATAGGTTTTTTTTTTCTTTCTTTTAACAGCCTCATTCACTTTACAGTCGGAGGAAAAAATTATTAAGGATAATCGTGTCGTTCGAAATCAAGTTTTTTTTCACGCTCTTTCTTTCTAAACCTCAGACTCTCGTAAATATTTATATTGTTACCATTATTCCAGTTAAGTTTTTTGCAATGTCATTCAAACGTTTGATTTCCAACGAAACAAAGTTCTTTGGGAAGAAATATGTAAATGTGTCACAATAACCACAATCGTAACAAAAATAATAATTACTATTGTTAATGTTAATATTGTTTTTCTAGTGCTCCTACAATCTTCATTGATCAAGTTATAAAATGAATATTATTTGAAGAAGAAAATAAAATTTCAAGAATTCCGAGTCGAACGATGAACTGATAAATGAGAATTTCAAAATAATAATTAATTTTTTAGAACAATTGATTTGTTTTTTTTTTTTTTTACAGGTTTAACCAGCGATCGATTTAAAAGTACATTTATAAGTGGAGAATTTTGAAATATTGAATTTGATGCTATTGAAAAAGATCGCAATGAATGATCCAGAAAGTGGCGAAAAACGATGAGTATATAAGACGTTTCGTTATAAATTCGTTCAAAGTCATATTACAAGCTGATTGTATGGGGATCGTAAAATACTACTTTTTTTTTCTTTTATTCTTCTATACGTCTTAATAATCCAGCTGTTGGATGGATTTATACAAAAAAATGTTGACGATTCGCGTTAACATAATACTGTTAACGAGCTTCGTACTTTTCATATTTCTTATATAATTCTTCGATTATTAAGCTAGTATTTTAGCATGAATTCCACCTGGCCTCGCTATTTTTATTATTTACTTAACTTCAGCGTTTTGTTTTTCTCGTTATTATACATCGTTATCAGCTTGATGATTCAACGTTGTTTTATACGTTTTATTATTTTTTTTATTTCTCTTTTCTTTTTTTTTTTTTTTAATTATTTTCTTAATGGTCTCTCTCATCGTTATATTGACGATCGAATTATTTTCTCGGGTTATTGTGTGTATATGGACTCGATTAATCTTTCTCTCTCGTCTAGGATATCATTGACGATTCAAAAGCTAGGCCACTATTAGGCGTTTTTCATAACGAATAATCACGTGTTATAATATCCTGTAAAAATGTTCAACGCTCGCCTTCTCTTCCATAACTGACTCATTCGAACACGCGAAATCATTAATTCAAATATTTCTCGACAGGATAATTACGAATATTTAATCATAACCAAACACTTGCTACGAGATAATTATTACTTGATGCGAATCCAAATTACAGTGAAATTAAAACAAACAAATAAACATTATCGAAATAGTATATTTGAAAATGGTTATTTATTTTCGTTTAATTCGTCTTTCGAAATCGTTTCAACTATTTTGTTTTTCGAAGGTAATTAATTAAATTCTTGTTCGTTTGGGATTTTTAAATTAGTCCCGCGTGCCCGAATGACAGACAAAATTAGCGATTCACATTGTAACGAGAATCTCGCGTAACTCTTTCACCGAAAGTTCTTTACCCGATGATTTTATCAATGCACGAAAAGCAGCTCAATCATTGGACAGTTCGACGAAATTGGCAAACATTTAAAAATGAAAGTGTAATCAATATTAATGAATAGGTTAATCGAAACGAAAGAAAAAATCGTTCGCTCTCGATACTCGTGCTGTTGATAATTCAACGAGAAAAACGTCACGATCGTCAAAATGATTTCCTTGGTACGAAAAAACGATTTGTCAAAATATTTCAAGTACGTCGCAAAGTTCCATCGAGGGCTTTTTTTTTTATACATATATATATATTTTTTTTATTTTTCATTTCCTCTAATAGGAATGAAGAAAAAATTTATCTAAATGGCTCATCTCATTGAGTCTCCGCTAATCGCTTCGTATGTTTTGTGTTTTCTTTGGGTTTGTTCATATATATATACTTTTTTTTTTCATTTTTTTTTCTTTCTTCATGATTTCGTTACAAAATTGCGAAAAACGTTGTAATCTTATGTAATATTAAATGTATGGCCGTTGCCCTAGGCACACGTTACGCTACCGAGCCGATCTAATTTTATTCGTTACAATTATTACAATTGTGCGAATTGCCCACGTCTTACGATCGTGTTTTTTAAATATTTATTTATTTATTTTTTGACTCCCAAACGCGAGAGGTCCCTTTTCTCTCCTCCCCTTCTTTCTGGATGGAACTTTGCGATTATGTTTTCTCGCTGAATCATCAATTCTTCATTTTTTTTCTTCTGCTCTTAAATTCAGTTTCACTGATTCCCGTAAGAGCATTGAAACGTCTAATTCACGAGAACGAACAATATTTCATTTTTGTTCACTCTTTTCAACAACTAATGAAGAATTTGAATTTCGTTATTGGCTTAAAATTTTGAAAAATCGATTATGGCCCATTGCCATCGAGTTATTTTGGTTCAATTAGAAGAATCAAATGGTCAATGAAATAATAATTTCTTCGTAATTATTAATGAGTGAATATTCGGTCGAAATTCATCATTTTTACAAGTGCTTCGAAACCATCAAAACTTACTTTTGTGACAAACCTTTTTTTCCATTCAATGAATAAGAAAAGAAAAAAAAATTGTAATATCGCCAACTCGTCAAACTTTTATCCGATGGATTTTTTTCTCGTGTTTCTTTCACGTACGACTTTCTCAATTAATAATCGACGTCATTACCACGGCCTATTTTTCCATTTACTTTTTTTCTCACCGTCATAACCTCTTATTGTATTTTTTAAATATTTTTTTTATTCATTTGCTCGCGACTTTTGGGTTTTTCATTTGTTTCTATGTTTATAGTCGTTTGGAACGGAACTTATTATGCATCTGTGCTTCATCGAGATATATTTTGTATCTATATATTTCGTATATATATATATATATGTATAATAACTCGTTGATCGAACGAGCCAAGAGAGTAAATAACGAATTGCCACCGGATCGACCGATGCGTTAAAAGATTTGGTTTTGGTTGTGCTTTTTTTTTCTTTCTTTTTTTTCTCTGTTTTTAATAGCATTTTCTTTCTCATTCTTTTTTGGATTATTATTTTTGGTTTTTTACAATATTTACAATTAAATCGCGCTAAACAACGAGTACTCGATGGGTCTCTTCCCTCGTTCTTTCGGATAGTGTTTGAGGTGGGGGTTGAGAGAGGGGGTGGGCGGGGTGTTGCAGTTGATGTCGATGACTCATTTTGTTTTTAAATATATATAACGCTTATATAACTTGTTTTTTTTTCCTCCTTCTTCTTTCGAATACGCTATTTTTATTCTAACTTTTGCGTCGGTAGCAAAAACGAACTAAAAATTAAAAAACAGGATAAAATCAAAATGGCCGCACGTTTCGATGATTTATTCTTTTTTTTTTTCTTCGCCTCGCGTACACTTGCTCGGCACGAGTTGAGATTTTTGGTTTCTTCCTCCTTATTTGGATGATTTCTCGATGTCTATATTTTATGTACTTCCGGTCTCGGCTAAAATATTCCAGGCTTCTGTTTTTTATCTTCATTAAATTTTTCCCTTTTCTTACTTTTTTTCTTTTCTTGGGCTATATTTTAGAGATATTATCCGCTTAAACCGGACACTTGAGTTTCTCGTACTCGAACATCAGCGATACAGCCACGAAGACGAAATACAGGATGAACATTGTGAAACCGAGCCCCCTATTCATTCGCCATTTGAAACAGGCGATACTCACGATGACGAATAATAACATGCAAAAGAGTATCGCTATGCTGCATACCATACCGGCCGAGCTAACCTCGACCGGTTTACCGTAGATCAGTCCGTAGAGAAGCCACGGCACCGGAAGCCTGTTAGGACAATAAAAATACAACAAAAAAAACATATCCAGATTATGAATTAATGAAAAAATAGTTAAAAAATGATATGTAGGGATGGTTTTTCGTTCTATGGAAATTCTCTTTGTTTTTTTTTTTTTTTTTTTTTTTTTTTAGATTTTGATTAAATTAGCAATTACTTGGAATGATTTATTGCTGTTAATATTCTTGAAATTTTTATAAAACAATGATATTTAGTGATCGGAGAAAATTCACTCGTTTGGCTGAAGAAACGAAATTTTTTTGTTGATTTATCTTAATTTCGTTTATGGACCTCGATCACCATTGTGATCATTCAAATTTGTTTATTTTGTTGCAGAAAATATACAAGAAGGGCAATATTTATTTTGGTACTTATGAAAGAGAGAATATAGCCGTCAGATCGAAAAACTGAGACAGAAAATCGTCAGTGAACATTTTAAGCTTGCCATTTTGAGAAATATTGAATCGGAACTCGGGGACCACTAGCATGAAAAACGAAAGGATGAAAAATGACATTTTTCAAATCTAAAAATAGGCTTACCCAACGGTTACGTCAAATATATTGCTACCGACGGAACTCGATACGGCCATGTCACCGAAACCCTTCCGTGCGACAATGACGCTCGTGATAAGATCGGGGATACTCGTTCCGGCAGCGAGAAACGTCAGACCCATGACTTCCGGTGGTATCTGAATTGTGGCACCAGCTACATTCGCCCACCATACCATGAGGTAAGAGTACGCGGCTATCCATAATATCGAGCCGATGAAAGTCACCACGAAAAACTTTTTTCCTACAATTTTAAACATTACAGCTTTTAAAATGACGAATTTTCACATTTTTATTATTATTCATAATCATCCGATGCTTTTATAAATTATTATAAAACAACATCGTCACCATAAGAACCAAATGTGGCAAATAAAGGGCCAAGGGAAATTGTAAAAAACCCAGCCGTTTCCACCATCGAATACCCAAAAAAATTGCCTCCCACTTGGCGATTGATACGCAAGCCAGGACATGGCTATACGGTCATCCAACCAAGTCAAGTATTGACCTCGTCGAAGGCTGCTTAACGTTGAGAATCGCTCGAACCACACACATCGAGCGGGCATCCATTCAGTGCACCCATCGCTCTCGTTAACGAATCCCGTACTAATCAATACAGTTTTTTCTCCTGTATTCTTTGATGTTTTGTCTTGAATTTGCTTTGCTCGTGAATTTTTCATTGAATTCTGATTGGAGTGGCTGAATTTTATCGAGCGTCACATGCATTTTGCTTGCGACCAGATTCAACACCCATTTCAGTAATTCTTCTCACACAAAGCGTCGATTGGACGAAAAATGTGTTCGAGAAAATTGACTTTCTTGACCGGAAACGATTTTCGAAAAATCGTTAATCGTGTAAGAGTCAAATATTTTGTTTCTATTTAAAGTTAATAATAATAATACTAATTTTTTCAGTTTCGACAAATGAAAATATAAAAATAACCAAGTTTTTTGATTTTATCGAAACTAAAGAAAAAAAATCAGAAAAAAAGTACTGTTTAATCCATAAAATCATTTTTTTGCTTCAATACATAATAGAACAAATAAATTTGAACAACATGATGTATCGTTGGAAGTAGAAAACGGATTTTTGGGATTAAAAAATTGGGCAACTCGTGTGAGTTGATGAACAAGAAAACAAGGGTGGATTTAGTGTGTTAAACTGAATACAGAGTCACGTGATAAGCGTGTTACGTGTATTTTGGTGATTGAGGATAATCACGTGCACGCGCGGAGCACGGCAAGTGCTGTTTCTTTTTTTCTTTTTTTTTTCATGTTCGCAAAAGCTCACTGGTTCACGATTCAGCCGATCTCACCACCGCCTTTCACCCTCTCGCAAGTTTTCATTGATTATTAAGGCCAAGTACGTCTCGAGTACGGGCGGGTGAGCTGACTCCCTCCCCCCTCCCTTTTTCCACCCTCTGTTAGTGTACACTTCGGAGCGAAAATCCGTGGCTGTGTTCGTCTGAGTTTGTGTGTACTTCTCGTTGCACGGTAACCAGGTCGTATTATTTGCGAGTGTGAAATTCGTCGTGTTACCCAACCAGAAAATATATAGGTAGAGAAGAAGAAAAAAACGGAGAAAAAGAAGGCCGCGGGGAAAGGAAAAGAAATAACATTAAGCAGACGTACAGAAAACGGCACGAAATCTCTCTTTCGCAATTATTCCACTTTTTCAGGTCAAAGTCTCCCACGATTTAAGCCAGTACACTTTAAGGACGTTTTTTTGAATGACATCCTTTTGCTCACACCCATAAGCTCCGAATAAGTTATCTCTTGGCGAAAAAAACCTCCTTATATTACCCCGAAATATGTAGGGGAGGAAAGAAAAATTCGTATTTTTTGTTACTCGCTCCCTCTTTCAGCTTAAAAGTGACAGAGATTAGTTCCCGTTCGGATCAGCGTGACATCTTTTACGTTAAATTTTTGGGTTGTTTGAATCACGTGTATTTCAAAATAGTTTTCATTTTTCAATGTTTCTCGAATACGGTTTTCCTATTTTTACAACTTTTCGTTTTCTTACAATTCTGTCAGGTAAAACAGGTACTTCGTTCTAATTAAATCAATGTTTCGTTTTCATCATTCTTGGTTGCAAAGTTTAATACAAAAATTTAATAAATTGACAGTGGATTCTTATGACAGCGTGTCTCATTAAATTAAAAAAATATAAACAGTAAATTCCTTGAACCAGGAAATGATTAATACAAAATTCTACGATGTCATATTTTTATTGAGATTTTTTAATGTTTCTTTCGTAAATTTGCAACGATTTTAATGCAAAATCACTTATTTTCTTCTTCAAGAAAATCTTAACGAAGTCACCACGTCGACTTTAATTTTTATTCATTTTTTATTTATTTTTTCCGATCAAACAATCGCCTGTAATATTGAATCGATGACGTTAAAAACAAAAACTACGTGTTGAATTTCTCGAGAATTTATTCCGGAATAAAATGAACGCTGGTACATTAAAATCGCTCGATAATTACGAATTAAACTTGTAAAAATGTCGATGAAAGTATGAAATGGTAAAATTTTGCATTTATCAGTTCATGGTTTTTAAAATTTAGCGTCAATAATATTTTTCTAAGTTAACAAGACATGCTATCATACAATTTATTTAATTTTTGTATAAAAATTTGAATAGAATTATTGTGAAAATTCTTTACTGATTTTTGAACTGTTGTGAAGCAGGTGTTTTGATACTTCAAATTTCCTATTTCTTCGATATTTATCCATCTTCAAATATTATATTTTGATGCACATGATACGTAGTTGTTTGAATATCCGATACGTACCTCGAGGCGTGCGGGTGTCAGGCAGGGTCAGCCAAAGCGGAAATAGAATCGGCGCAACGAGAATGTAGGTGAGCCTTTTCTTTGGACTGCTCGGCCAGCCCATGTCAAGGGCTTCCGGTGGATCATCCTCCTCGCCCTAAAAAGCAACAAATCCTCAAGATATATAAAAAGTAAATCATACTTTTTATTCCATCAACAATGGAACTCTAACTCGCATCAATAATGTCGTTTTCATTATTAGAAAAAGTTTCAATGAAAATCATTATTGAATAAAGATATTTGAAAATTAATGGAAAATCGATTCTCATGAATCGTTTGACGAACTCGTATCGAAATATCAATTTTTTGTATCAATCTGTTACCGTTTTTTCCCTCTAAACACTCAATGATATTGACGAAACTTTGATGATCGCGTGATTAGACGAAATCGTGATGACCGAAACGTACCGATTACATTTAACGGAAAACACACCCTGCCCTTTCGCTCAGGGCTAATTTTAACCATATCTACAATAGCTCGAAGACCTTGCAATAATGGTGAACAGTAGTTTTCGAAGAGATTTCAAAGCTACGATATTTTTTGGTACATTATTCAAACGAATTTTATCAAATGTTTTTTTTTCGAATGGAAAAATGAAAACAATTTATCGCAAACAGACTTGGAGTAATACAGAGCATTATTAGATCTTTTCGTTCCTCGGTCTTTTTCGAGAAACAGAAATGTATGGAACGTGGCAAAATTCCAGATACGAATAATCGAAAAATCGAGAAAATATTTCGCATAAAATGTCACTTAACTGACAAATGATTGTTCGAATATTAAAATACGTATATGTATATTTTACGAATTATTTATACGCTGTATTCCGAGATCTGGGCATTGACCCAGATTCATGATTCTGGTTTACAGTTTCGAGGATGCGAAATGAAAAAGCCCTCGTTCCCACTTTTTCAGGACAAAGCTTCTGGCCCGGATTTGCGTAGCTTTATCTCTCCATTGTCGTTCTCTCTCTCTCTCTCTCCCCCCTCTTTTTTTTCCTATCTACAGCTTCAGCGTTGAGGGGGTGAAGAAAATTTGTTTTCGTTTCGGGGCATGTTGAATATTTTGATAGGTATTTGTCAATCACCAACAAACAAAAATAGGATAAAAATGGACGTGCAATAGAGGAAGAAGTTTTGGGGCTGCAGGATTCAACTCTAGATAAGGAGACTCAGGGTAAGCGTATTATACAGAACCAGGGCACATATAAACGTAAATAAATATGTGCATGTGTGTGTGTGTGTGTATGTGTGTGCATGGGGATCTCAAGGGGATAATAAGACCATAAAGTATAGCCCCCAGCTCGTGGCGAGAGAACAATTTTGCGGTAAGCCAGAGAATGAACCCCTCAAGCTCTTTTCTAGAATGCAATGATAGCTATTTGTGAATGTGGTCGTTCAGGAAGTGGCACATGATGCAATATAAATGTTTTTTTTTTTTTTTTCGATATGTGAGTAAAAATTATTCGAAAAATAATAAGTAATAAGTGTCTGAGTTTACAGTCGACTTTCGGGTGCAAAACGAAATGATAAGAAGGTTAATTCGACTTTGTTTTTCTTAATTATATAAAAGAATACGAAATACTTTCGTTCGTTATGAATAACCAACGTTTCCAAGTGCAAGCACGATCCATTGAACGCTCTTTTCTTTGTTAGCCAAGTAGAAGATAAATATCTTCATAAAATTGCGTCTCTTGGCTGTCCGATTAGCAGGAAAATTGTCAAATCGTAGATATAACGACACCGGTTAATGGGTTGGACTTCCGGCACTGGAGTGAGCACTTTCTCGAAGATAGTTTGACAATAAAAGCGGCTGAAGAATTTCCTGGGGGACCGGAAGAGCGACGATATAAACGTAGCTCAGAACTTTGATCCCAGAGAAAATACAAAGTTTCTCGGACAGGACGATAGTCCCTTAATGAGAAAGTTTTTGATGTGTATAGATGTTGAAAATCCGTTAAGCGAATACATGAATAAAACGAAGTTAATAATGTACTCGTTATATAAAAGAGACATTGGGGTCATCTGGAGCGTACATTTTTGACTGCTCAATTTTATTCATTTTTTCTCAATTTTAAGACCGCACTAAAATTTTGCCATTTGAATCTTAATTTTTCTTACAATTATTTCTTGTCACAGACTTTGTTCTTTTGATTTCTATTCTATTCAATCCAAAGCTTGATCGCTTAAGTTTATAAAATAATTGTGACTTAACTTAAATCGGGGTTTTCTTTAGTAAAAACTAATTACTGTTTGTTAACCTTTGAAAACTCGCACTACAATTCTTGTGTAATTTTAGTGTTGAAAAAAGAAAAAAAGTAAAGAAAAACAATTAATGTGCACAAGTTATGTTGAGCTTGAAAGTCTCATATATATTAAGTACTCGACGAGTAGGCAAATAGAGCCTTGAAACTGTCGAGGCTGCCTTTTGGGTAAGCTTGGTATGTAAGTTCTTCATATACAGTGTGTATATAGATCTATATAATTAATTTTACCATCATTGTTACTCAAGAAACACGCCATGGTCAAATTTCAAATGTCTATACTCGTTCACATTAATTTATGAGCGTGTGAAAATTTCAGCCTTTCTAAAGTTCTCAATTTGTTTAAAAAATAATCTTAAAGCTAATATTATCATGTTCGAAAATTGAAGAAAAAAATTTGTTACGAAAAATGAATTGAACAAGATGAACAATTGGTGAAATAGTCTGATCAAGAGATTTTGTTGACTGACATTAATATTTATTCAATTATGGTGTTGCATGGCTACTCTCAGGGAATACAAAACATTTCGACAGTTGAAGGAATTAACCTCTACGAATTTGAGGGGCTCGATTGAGACAACCTTGAAGAGTTACCTTCGAGGATAATGTGCAGGATCGCATAATGTGTTTAGGCACATAGGTATTTGTATTATAATGTCTATAAGCCTTCAGAGCAGAGCTATATCGATGAGATTATCGGGGTGCTGCAAATTCCTCGCGTTATCGCGCCTGGAGTTAGTATCCCACGAGTGTCAGCCTTGTCACCCCTTTCTCGACCCCAATAACGTGCCACACAACTGTGCATCAAATGAATGTGAGAGATAGAGAGGTAGGCTAAAGAGTTAATTCTTTGATGATAAATATCTAGGAAACGAGCACCCCGTAAGTGTGTCTACCGGCACATAGAAATGAGTCATCCTAATGCCCTGTATCATTGGTTGAATCTTATTCTCTTGAAACTACCGAATAAGTGTTTTCGTCTCGAAAAAAGTTTCTTTTTGTTATCAATGAAGTTTTTAATTCGAGAGCTAAATTGAGGGAATCTGTTTTTATTCATTTCTCGCGAACGAGGTCTCCTCGGCGATTAAATTTTCACAGGTGACTTTGTAGATTATCCTAATAATTGATAGTCGAATTTTTGAATCAACATCTGTTTGTCAAGTTGATGAAGTTCAAGTTTATTTTTTTATTATTGAAAAATATCTGAATTGACCCTCACCACGGCGAATCGTTTCATTCAAAAATAATAAACTCGGACAAGCCTCGGGCCAGCAGACGACAGAGCTGTCAAATGTACTGGTCTCGAGACTCTACCGAGTCTCTTGATAAAAAAAAGGGTATAGAACTTACCGACTCGAGACCGGTATCGAAACCAGCGGAAATTCCACCATTCGGAAGTTCTTGGATACCAGCTGTAGTGGTAGCGGTAGTAGTCGTTGTCGTAGTCGTACCCTGTGAGCCTTGTTGCAACTGTAGCGTCGTTTCCTTGGATGCTGTGCCGGAATAATGTGCAGCAGTTGAGGTTGCCGCTCCATTGTGAGGTCTCGTAGCATCAAGCAAAACCTTAAGGGACGCTATCGCGTGCAACTGCGTCGCTTTCTCATCGACTTTTCCTGTTTATTTTATTGTTTTTTTGTATTTGTTGTTCCCGAGCACCGAAATGGAAGAAAAAAACAAACGTGAGAATCATTGACACAGTCTCACAACAATCGCCAGCAACTTGTGCTCGCGAGTGTGCGAGAAGAATATTGCGAAGAAAAAAAAAGAATGAAGAACAACCTGAAAGCCTCGGATCTTTAAAAATCTCGAGACTGCATTTTTTAAACGATTTTTCACGAATTTTTCGCTCCCAAAAAGTTGGAAACAGTCGTACTACGAATTTATCAATCCTGGTTGTATCTTTCCTCATTTTTTCTCTTATCAAACGTGCATTTCTTGTGAAAACATGAAAAAATAGAAAAAAAATTATCGAGGCGCAGGCTGAAGCGGGACAGCAGAAATGAAATACTTGCAGAAACAAACAATAATTGTTTCACTAATTCTCTAATTAATCGTTTGAGCATTATTATGATACTGAGTTTGTCATACAAAAGATAATTTGATACCGATTGTTTCCTACGTTGCGAATATACACGAAACGTGGTTTTTTGTTATGCCTCGTCTCCCGGCACAGCTCGGTTCGTTTTATTGATTTCGATCGAATCTCCTGTAATTGAGATCCGTCTCCGCAAAAGGCAAAGACCCCTTTTGCATTTATTTATTGAGCTGTTACCATTGAATACAGTTTTGATGGATGTGATTCTATTTTTATATCATTCGCCATACATAAATAACAACAACAAAAATAACACTCAAAAAATCGTCTCAATGTTTATTATCTATTGCGATATCGACCAGTAATTCGCAACAAGATTTTTATATACCAAGCAAAAATAATAAGAGTTTTTCCTCGTTTTAATTTTATGTTTTATAAAATTATTCAAACATTTATTTAATTATTGCGAAAGAGCATTAATCACTTTTGATTAAACGTTGTATTTCGTTCGAAAATCACAGTCTCTGGAAAAGCTGTATTTTATGCAATTCATATAAATTATATACATGACGTAATTACGCGCATAAATGTTAATAGGCTCGAAGGTGTTCATCATACAACGATCCCACAATACCTAATCACGCGTGAGTATATATTTCCCCCATATGTAAAGCCTCAATACAGAATATCTTCACACGGCCACTAAACGTAATTACATCCGTGGCTTGTGCATGTACATGTACTTCTAATGAGCTCAGTCAGAGTGCCTTCATTTACCAGGAATAGAAATCATTCTGGCGCAGGGGTGGTTCTGCAAATGACTAATTATTCAATATTAAATCGTAGCTATTGAAAGATTATTAATTTTTCATGAGTTTTCAATTGGAAGATTTTGTCCCCAATGAAAATAATTATTAATTCTAATAGATAAAGGACGAATTAATCATTTTCAAAACGATAAATAATTAAAAATGCTACACGCTGACAATTTCGGAGAAAAAAATTATCTATGATAGTTGGGAACCCACTTTGCGTTAAGTTGGCATTTGAATTGAGCCGGAAATCGCTCGATTTCCTGAGAAGATTGGCCCCAAAACAGTAAACGCGATTTTCCATTTTCGCTTCATTGTCAGGTTATTCCATCCGACAAAGAACAGAAATGGCGGGTGTAAGCGGCCATTGATAACGAGAGACTCTAACACTGATCGATTAATCTACCAGTGGTCCTCAAATTACATTTTTTTTCCCTGACAGAAATTGAAACGATCGAATTACTCCGCCATATAGAGCAATATAGTAGAAATTTTCGATATCCGAAAAAATCTTTTTACATTAAAATCCTCTGTTCCAAAAAATTCTCAAAATATAGTAATCTATTAAAAAAAAAAAAAAAACAAAAACTATGAATACGGTTTTCAAAGTAACAACAAAGCATAAAACTGATATTTCAACGTTGTAAAGTAATCGATCAGTTGGTAATAAAAAATAAAAATAAAACATCATTTGCACAAATATTAATCTAATTTTCAAATCTTTTAACGACGTAGAAAGACTTGTTAAAAGAGATTAAAAAAGTGTAACTTGACAATTTTCATTGAAATATATTTTCATTGTAATTAGTACTTCAGGGACTCGGTGGCACGTGTAACACCCTGAAACATCCGCATTATCTGTTCTTCTAACCTTCCTCTCGTGTTGTATCCACGTAGTGGTGGTCTTGATGGTACTAATGTCTCTTGAGAGGACAGTATATATATGAATATATATATTTATATTATAACGGGAGGGAGAATCTCTCTCTTGTCCCGCTTCACTCCCTCGCTCAAGGCGGTTTTTCGCTAAACTACATAAATCTCTGAGCTACAATAGCTTTTATATACATACTCGCATAAATATATCTATACAATATATAAATACGATATACGTGGATAAATATATTTGTCGTAATATATGTATAAATGCTATAGAGTTTGACGTTTTCATGCAGAAAACTCATTCGTTATAGTTATGTCTTGATCACGAAATGTAATTTATCATTTTTTTTTTTTTAATTCGAATTTCATTATACAATGAACGTCAGTATATTTAAGGATGAGCACCTCCGTAAAAGCCGAAAGAGTACATACTCGACTCAGATCTATCACTAATTACTTATTTACTGTACTTTCAATGCAAATACTCAAACACTAACTACTGTTTAAACTATTTTCTTTGTACGAGTAAATTAATGCAAAGACGTTGTCGTTGATGTTACCTGTGTGTCGTCGATGTTCAAGGGAGTGTTTAGTTTTGGAGAAATATCGTCCTTATAGAGCTTCAGGATTGATTTAAGGCTCGAAGATTAACACCATTCGCAAGAAAAACATAAAAATTCGTATTCCGTAAACGTGAGTGAAAATTTAGGAAGTAAATGGTATGGATTCATCATTTCTTGTTGTTTTGCATTGATATTGGTTATAAATTCATTCGACACGCTTTTCTCTCGATCGGTGCTAATTTTTTGACCTTATTTCTCGTCACAACGATACAAACTGTCGAATTATCAACAAATCTACGACTATTTTTACCGTGTACAATTTTTTTATGCACTTGTTTACTTTGTTTTTTTTTTTTCTATACTTTAGTATAAATATCAGTGTTATTTCAAAATCGAATACTTTGAATTTCATGCATAAACTGTTGTTCAGCTTTTGTTACCTTTGATCGATCGTGTCATTAATTTTTCATCTTGCAACTGCAAGGTGACCGTGCGTTTAATTCGTAACCTCAAACCGAAGCAATATGTTCTATTTGTTGTCTTTTTCGAACACCATTGTTCGATTGTTTTTAGAATATTTTGAAAACGTCTTCGAATTTGTCATTTTCACCATAGAAACATACGGAGGAAAATGAAATTCTAAGTGTATATTCAAAAACAATTAAACAATGAGAGGAAATATTGGATTGCACAAAAGTGCCTGTCACGCGAAGACTATCTGCTTCTTATTTTATTTCATATTTTCTTGATCATTCCGTATTTTGACTCAGCAATAAGAAAAGGAACAGAGAGAGAAAGCGCGAGATAACAAGCTCGAAAGATAACTAGCTAGGGATGAGATAATAATTGAGTTCCTGTCGTACCGGAGGCTACGTGGGGAATTGTCTGACAGTCTTGATCCAAACCGAGCCCGGACACTTTTCCATTCCGCAATCATAAATCCCTAAGAGATATCACAATCCCTCCGAAACACCCAAAATCATTAGAAACCCTCGAGATATTACACTGGGTAGATTTATTGTGGATATTGAAATGTACACTTGACATAAGAGGCGATATTGCAAAATGATTTAAATTTTTCATGGCAAGTACCAGCGTTGATTTACGAATTAGCAATATTTTTATTTCATAATAATTTGGCAAATTGATTTTTTATTGAATATAACGTCCTCCTATCATTAAACTAAATCAAAGCGCAAGAAATTTCCGGCCACGTACTCTACGGATTAATGATTTTTTAACAAGTCATTGAAATAATCGAACCAGGATTTTCTGATAAAAGACATTGCATGTTTTGAGATACTTGAGAAAAAATAATAATAATTCGTTATTATTATTGAAAATAAATACGTCATTTGTGTGAAGACGCCACTCGACCGTTTCTGTCATTAGGGGTTGCATTAATATTGGATAACTCTGGAGATGTATATATTTAGTCTCATCCAGTTGGGAATGCCTGTCTAAAAGGCTCGAGGCAATAAAACAATTAGGACTAATTAGTGGAAGACGAGAAAATCAGGCTAAAGACGAGAGAGAGAGAGAAAAAGGAACAGAAAGTGGAGGAAAGACAGAAACTGTTTTAAATTACGAGATTACTGGGAGAATCGCGACATTGGATGGCATAAAATTTCACAATGTCGAGAAAATGCGATGCTTGCTTTTACCTTGATTTTTTTTCTTTTTTGTTTCTTTACCCTCCAAAACTTGGGTCTATGCTTCTTTTATCTGTGTAACAAAAAGCTATCAGGGACACTTCCTAATGTTTTTTTACTCTTCGCTTTATGTCTTATCCCTTCTTCCTTATTCTTCTTCTCTCAAGCGTTCGACCCAATCTCTCTCAGACAATCCCGGGATGTGCGATTGCTCTTTTTCTACTTGCCTCTTTATTTATTTTTGCCATTTTGCACTTCTTCCACTGATTTGTCATTTTTGTTACGGGCCACCGATTCCAAGCACAGCCAACTTTTTTCTCTCTTCTTCTCTTCCATCTTTCTCCTTCTTCATATTTTATATTTTTTTTTTTCATAGAATGTGAGAGCTATCACGTGTCTCTAAGAAAAAAGTCTGAACGTCGAATTACGATTTTTCAGAGACGAGAGTCGCCTCGGAGAGAAAATAATCCGAAAATATGTTCACAATTCGAGTTTGTACACTTAACCACTCGACTATAAAAACGAAAGTTCGTTGGAAAGATCGATTATTCGTTGACTATGGTCAATAAAGGATTATTGCATAATAACAAACGTTTTAATATTATATTTTGCTGATATTTCATATATTTTTTCAACATAATCAATTTCCACTTCATTATTTTATTGGAAAAACTTCATAAATCGATTTTTCCTTTTTTTTTGAATACGAACATATTGGATATTGAGCAACCAGTGAAATCGGAGGACCGACTGAGTTTAGACCAACTTGACGAGACCCCTCAATTACGGATAACCATTGAGGTCGATTTGGCATTCGTCCGAAAGCCACATTCGTTGCTATAGTTTCTAGTTTCTATTTCAAAAAACCACCAAATCCCCCAGAATTTAGTCTGTGCTTGATTTCTTCCAAGAACCATAAAAAATAAAAACAAAAATTTTCAATTTTCACCGCACGAACTGAAATTAAAAATAGACTTTATATCGTGAATTTTCACGGCTTCGAATTACAAAAGCAAAGCAAATAAAATATCGTTAGAAAAATATGTTGATTTGGCATTTCAAAATAAAACAATACGAACAATGATATTTATAAATGGTAAGGGATTTTTAATCGGGTAATAACGCAACGTCAAAGTTCCGGATTCGAACGAGCTTGAAGTAGTTTTTCGTGGCATTCTTTTCCCGAGTACCTTGGTATAAAGAGAGTAAAAAAAAAGTAGAGAGGAAAAAATGAAAAGAAATGGAGTGACTAAAGTGCAGGTGTACAGGAAAGAAAGGCTTGACGAGAAAGAAAGAGTAGAAAAGAGAAAGAGCAAGAGAGATAGAGTTGCGAGTGTGCGGATTCTCTTGTTACGATCGATAGTGAGACTACGCCTTTCTGGGTCAAGGCCTCGATACTGACTGACTCTCTCTCGCGACCGACTCGACGGAATAGGGCTACGTATGTCCCGGGCAGAGGTTCGGGGGTGCAAAAAAAAAAAAGTTGACGTAGAGGGTAGATCGAGGATGGAAAAAGAGGAGGAGAAACGAGGCGGTAGAAAAAGGTGAAACACTCTAAAAATACGGGTTGGAAAAAAATTTATCCCTGATTTGGCAGCCTCCCGAGCGTCACCCCTTGTGACGAAACTCGTAGAGACGCGGAAAAGTACACACGAATACGTCAACACATTCGCCACGTATGCAACATCCTCCATTTCTTATTGTACCACACTTTTTTCTCTTCTCATTGCAAATTCTCGCGAGAACCATTTCTTTTGTGTCAACCTGCCTCAACAGAAGAACGTGAGTGCACGGAGAGAAAGAAAAAACATTAACAAATATTTTTCACTCGCGTAGAAATGTGTTGTCGATATTTCTAGTGCACGCGAAAATATTTCGTTTGAAAATCTTTTTTATATCACATTTCTTTTGTTCACGATAATGCCACTATGCTCGTTCGAAAAAAAAAAACGAGTCGCAAAAATAACAAGAGAAAGACCGGATTGATTAAAGTAGTGGTCTTGTCACAGTCACATTCAAAAGTCAACTCTGCTGTCAATTTTTGAAAACATAGAAGTTTCCGGGAAAAATGTCTAATATGAAGTTCAGAGTTTGAGAAATAACCACCTTTCGCATATTCAATAAATACAGCTCATACCGTATTTCGCTGTATCTCTAGATCTAAACGATTCGTTATTTTCGATTCTATTTGGTATTTTGTAATTGATAAAAAAAGAAGAAAAAAAAATTTCGTGAAATGTGTATTTTTCTACTGTTCTCCATAGAAAAGTGTGTACAATCCTTAATTGCCAACATCTAGGATACAGGATCGTGAATCCTTTTAAAGTATTTCACGTAGTTTCATAATAGCGTCCTGAATATATCCTTAAAATGAACGTAAAATTTGTACAAAAACGTTTTCGTGAGACGACTATTTTAATGAGCAACTTTTATCAAAGCAAAACTCACTTTTTGCTCAAAAATACACTTGTCAACACTAAATTTTACTTTTGAAGAAAAAATTCACTCTGAAGTGAACCATTTTGTGTTACGCTCATCAGTCTCGGCCATTACGTCAACAAATTGTCAGCTTTAAAGATAAGTTAACAAACGGAGGATTCGGATTGCACGAAATGGTACACGTTTAACGCGTGACAAAATCCCAATAGTGCAGCATCCATTCTTCGATAACCCATATTCTGTCGCATATCTAGTTGGGAGATGAAGGAGGCGAAAGAATTCGATGGATGCACAACGGCAACGGTATGCCCTGGCAGCCGTACCGGGTGTCTGGAAATTCCCTTTGGATATGAAACGGTCACATAGCACAATCCTATAATAGCATTGTCCCCTGTGAACGTATACGCAATTCCAAAGTACAGGATATACTTTTAATCAATCTTTCCTGTGTATTGATCGTACGATATGAATTCAAAGGTACCTGTGCACACAAAACTATCCGATAATATCCGAATAACGCGTACGTCACTATTTCGGAGCACAGAGTATATATCGAAAATGCTGGGCCTCTTTCTCTCTCTTCGTTCCTTCCATATTTATTTTCCTCCCTCACGCAAACTTTAATATTGATCCCAGCGAAACATCGAACCCCAATTTAAATGCCGTTTCAAATTTTTTTTAGGGCAAGAGAATACATATTGAGAGAACCGATAAATTCGTTCGTTCATAAATTACTCACGTAATATCGGAATGTTGCAAATACTTTTACGTTTTTTATCCATAGGCTCAACTTCCAAGCCTCCCAGTAACAGAATATTATTTCAACAGTGGAAGTTGGTCGATCAAATTCAATTACCGTTTTATAATTTAGCACTAAAAAATTGTTGAATATCGAACATTTTATAATATGAATTTTTAACTCTAGGCACATAAGCCACAATAATAGTAAACAATCAAATATCATTGGAATATGGAAGTCAACAAAAGGGTGTATTTTTCATGAAAGAGATTTTTTTATATTAATAATTTAGTAAATTTATAAACGAATCAATAGTTTTTAAGTGAAAAAACATTGAATTAAATGTTGCAGACTTGTGCTCATGTGAGTTTTTTTCGAGGTTCACAAAATCTTACCCCAGTACGAAGAACCCTAGGAAAAAATCAATAACGACGATATATGTATGAGCAGATTAAAAAAATACGAAACAATCAATGTACAAGAAGAAAAACGAAAGAAAAAAATAATAATAATAATGACAAACATATATATCAATAGCGTGCTGGCGAGCAGACAGGCGAGAGTGAGAGAGTGTTTGAGGGTATACCGGCGCGGGACTGACCGTCGTGGAGTGGATCGATCGTGTGGATCATCAGCTGGAGCAAGCCGTGCCTGAACTTGGCATGGCTCTCCCTCGATGTGTGGGGTTGTCCAGCGTGATGACTCGGCTGTTCGCAGCCCTGACCGCTGCTGCTACCACCACGAGAGCTGCAACCAGCCTCGGCAGCCACTGGAACACCGCTACTTCCGCATGCACCAGAAGCACCTCCTACGCTCGTCTCACTACTGTTAGTCGCGTTAGGATGCTGCTGAAACACAATTGTCACACCCACAACCCGCATCATTACATTGTTCATAATCGTATCTATTTTATTTACGCATATTGGCTTTTATGATACTAGGTACGTGTTCTCTTATCTTTCTACGTTTCTATTATTATTATCATTATTATTATTATTATTATTTATTTAAATGAATAATGAAGCCATTTCTACTTCTATCATATAATATATTTACTCCATGAATATATAAAGTAGGAAGACTAGTGAATATTTTTCAAAATACTTTATTTATACAATTCTACTTATACTTGATTATTTATTCATTCTTTCGCACTGTTATCTAGTTTGAATGACTATAAGAATGCTCTTTAGCTACTTAGACGACGGTGTTCTTGTTCAACCCTTTGAGTCATGGTGGATAATATGTTTTGACAGTTCGTTGATTATCATTTAACTGTACTTTTACGAATTTGCAACGAATTTTTTATTTTTCGTTCGCATATGGGCCGTGGACATTCGTGAATATACAAAAAATGACTACCATCATTATTTGATAATTGTGTTAATATTATGTGTCAAAAACATTCAAAATTCGTAATTGCTCATTTCGAAGAATGTACTTTCTATTAATTTACTATAAAAATCGTGATTTTAATTTTTTCATAACATCCATAAGTACACTCCATGGGATTGTTCAGAGTTTTTTTTTTTTTTATTTTCCAGTTCGTGGTTTATGTTGAAAAATAATTAAGATACAATCGTTTTTTTCAGACATCCATGTTCCATTAGTTCACATTCGTAATCACATGGTTTTTTGAGTGTACTTTGATCGATGCAATAGGTAGAAAAAAATATAACACAGTTTTATAATTATTTATGTTTTTTTTTTTTTAACCAATATATATTTGTCTTTGTGATAAACGAATGGTAAAAATTATATTCGTATTTGATCAATTATTCGCGAATTGCAATATAGATCAACTGCAGGTACATCAGTTTTTTTTTTCTTTAAGCTCGATTCTCTTGAGCCTTCGTAATATCAAGTGTCTAACTTTCTGCAACCTCAAATGTTTGACTTGGAGAATATCTCTGTAGAGTGCATAACTATGCTTCTGCAGTGACCCTCAGACAACGGGGTTAATTGTCGAAATCGCTGAAACGTCAGTTTCTAACAAGTGAATAATTGATCTCGAATTCTCAGTTTATTCATTATTAGGACTTAACAAATGTTCATATACGTTTGACGTAAACCTTTTTTTTTTCTTTTCAGTATATAGTTGCTAGTTACTTCGTAACTTTGCTCTTTTTTTATGTTGTATATCATTTATTCATTTACATATGTTATACGCATATGTGTATAAATAGAAATAGAAACATTGTAGAAGCATGTCTGACGCATTAACCAGACTAGGAAGCTCGATAACGCCACTCGTTAAATCGGATATACTTAACCTAGCATGGAATCGTCGGATCAACTGTTGCCAATTATTGGATTAAAGTATAGACATTGGTAATCCGGTTTATCGTTGCCTAGACGAGAAGAAAAACGATAAAGCCAATAAACGATTAAGAATATTTATACACAGCAGCGACAACGACTGTGTGTTTAAGGTTTATTAATTTAATATTAATATAATATCATTGACTCCGGATGTCCCTTAAAATGTAAATACCGCCCCGATGAAACAGTGACATTTTAATTTTCATATTAAACCAAGTTCTTTTTTTTTTTTTTTTTTTGTTTAACCAAAAACGAATTCAACGGTATAGCGAGTTTATTGAAATCCGAGTAATAATTTATTAAAAGAGAAACATTGTCGGTCAGCCGAAATGTGTGTTTGGTGTGATTCATAAAAAGATTTCATTTCTATGGTTTCATAATCTGAATCAGGCTTTCGCGATTTTTTAAAATCATTTGTATTTCTTGAACGAACTCAACGTCCTGTCCTCACTTTTGTTTCGTTTTTTTTTTTTCACTCGACGCTTATTCCATCTTTTTCAATTTATCTTCTACCTTTTGCGATTTTCACGATATATATGCTGTTTCACTGTTTCCAGTTCAAGGTAGTCGTCCCGTGAAAAGACAATAGAAGAATTCCCGGTTATTTTACACATATATATTTATATCCATATACGAACACTTTAAAGAAAATGAAGGACTAATTGTACGACTAAGAAAAAAGAAAGTCGGCCATCTCATCGCTCGACGTCTCAGCCATCTTATCGTGACGTAGGTCATTCGGTTGAGAACTCTTAATAACACGAAATACTACTAAAAAGTAATTTTTTCGATTCGCAATATTTCTTCTCAATAGATTCAAAAGAAAAAAAAAAACATAATTTACTATAAACCGTAAAACTTAACAATTGCAATTCTACAATCTATTTCTCATTTTGATTCTGAATTATCTGACATCTCGAAACAAAGTACAAGTGCAAATGCACAAAGCCACAGCAAAAATGGGAAGAAAAAAAAAACAAATTGAGCAGAATGGGTGGCTGTTCGATGTGCTGATGTCTCACTCTTGAAGTGGCCTTCCAAGTTTTTCGTGCCAGAACCTTGATGTCTTGTAGCTTGGGCAAATATCCACCCAAGGTGTATTTCGATGCCTCCCCCTTTTACTCATTCCCAAGCCCGAACGATAGTAATGGCTTCTCAGCAGTCTGATACTGGATACTTTATGCCCTGGAGGCTTTCTACCAGATATTGTCTAATAAAAAAAAGAAGTTTAGTGTATATCGATATTTTTTTCGATGTATAAGATGCCTGGCCCGACAGTATCAACCCTTAAATTCCCATATCTGCTAACTCACACACATATATATATGTGTGTGGTTTTAAATATGTATATATATGTATTTGGACCGAAGTGCAAGTGGATTGTAACGAAATCCAGTATCGCATGTATTCTAACCTTTTTACATCTCATCTTCTTTCTATCATCTCTTTTCTTGCCTTCGAGGCTTATAGAGCGATTGCCAAAAGCCATTTTGAGGGGTGTCCTGGTTATGAGGCATTCAATTTTCTAGCTGACGCAGTCTACGTCACTTTAATACTTGGTCCACTGCACTCGCTCTCTCTCTCTCTCTCCCACTCGTTTTTCACTCGCTCGTTCTCTCCTTTTTTTCTTTCTCTTTATGACTTCCTGTCTCTCTAGAATCTTGAGAATTTAGCTACCCTCGTCGTGCATAGACCAAAAGTTACACGTATAAAGTTATTCGCAGTTCTCTTTACACCAAGAGAGAACGAGAGAATGAAAAAAAAAGGAGAGAAGTCTTGTGTGGAAGTCAGCAAAGGGGTGCAGATCGTGGCGGATATAGTAGCGGTGAAGGATATGTGAGTATATATTCTAGGTCAAGTGTTCTGCTCGTATTGCGGACGTAGGCGAGACCCGACCTATTCACGTACACCAGAAATACGAACTCGTATAAATTGCCCTCTCTCTCTCTCTCTCTCTCTCTCTCTCTCCCTCTCTCTCTCTCTTTCTCTCTCTCTATGGTCAAAACTGTATACGTATGAATAGCTTCTTTTTCATTACAGCCTTTTTTTTCGAGATTTTACCATTCACCCTTGTAAAAATTAATTTTGGGTGATACATTTTTTTTTTTTATTCTATGAATTTGTCTACAAACATATTTTTTGAGTCCATTTATCTGCCAGTGACACAAAATTTACTTGAGCTCATATATGCCACGTATTTTCACGTTCTTAAAGGCCTTGCTAAGAATATATTGCACTGACATTCTCCGAGGCATTTAAGAGGCGAATTTTAAACTCTCATAAACATGATTTTTTTATTCACCGGAAAAATAATTCACATACTGTTTTTTTTTTAATAGCCTTTTTTATGCCTGAAATTTGCAAGTTAATAGCGATAGTCATAAAGAAAAAATGCTTTTATCTAAGAGAAAAATCCCTTGTGCTCCTTGCCTTGGACGAGTGACAGTTATAATTAATTTCTTATGTAGGCCAATACATGTGTTCATTGAACTTTTAGAGGTGATCGATGTTGGAGATCGCAATGACCCCAACCGATACGCACTGTTTCTATTCTATTTGTACGCAAGCTTTTTTTCCCCTTGAAAGAATAAGGGGTGGCTCAACCGAGCGTGCATAAGAGGTAATCAGCTTATATACGCTCGTATTCTCGTAACTTTTGTAGCTTTACGCTTTTAAGTATGCAATCATTTCGCTTTCACGATTTTTCATGCACTGGAATTATTTAATGCATAAAAGTTACAAAACGTGTATTTTTAAAAATATTTCATCAATTAAAGTTACTCGTATTATTCTTTAGTTATTTATTTACATCGAAAATGTTTAATACAAGTTTGGCTTGATAGATTCACGAGAAAATATTTCTCAGATACTTTTTTTCACGATGTTTTTTAAACGTTGAAAAAACAAACACAAAAATTGCCAAGCACATTTTTTTTTTTTTTTTTTTTCCTAAGAGACGTAATATTTTTTCGGTGCGCAGTAATGAGGCATTAAAATGTACAGAAATATTCGTATAAAAATACAAATATATATGTAAATACACTTATCCGACTTTACAAATTCGCTCAACCAGAAACCGAGGAAAGAGCAATTTGTAAAATGAAAAACGGTTGCTTTCGTGTCCTCGATCGAACAGACACGCGACCCGACTTACGTAACTGTAACAAAAGATAAACGCACACACAAGCGAACTAGTAAAAGAGCTTTTCTCGCGCCAGATTTTTCACTTCTCTGTATATCTTCTGGTCTTTCCAGCTTTTGCCACCAAAGATCCAACAAATCTAACTTTCCTCCTCTTATTCATTTTCCACCTCACCATCGTTTACCGTTTGTATGCAATAGTTCAACTCCAGATCCGATTCAGAAAATAAACGGAAAGCATTCTGCTCTAGTTCGTCTAGTATTATTCCCAAAGGTCATATATATTTATGACGTTATGTGATATTTTAGTCGAAATTTTTTTACGGAAAATGAAATGAATATTCATATTTTACTGTCCTTTGAAGGATGAATCTTTTTATCTGAATCCAGGCATAGAATTAAGATTTACAAGCAGAATATTCAAAAAGTCATCGAAGCTTCACTGAATTATTTGAATTTCATTCATTTTTTTTTCTTCCCCATTTCGTTCGTACATTTTTATTTTTATTTCAGAATTTCATAAAAAAAAACGACTTAGAGATTTAAAAAGAGTTGTTCATTTACTGTCTTAATATCGATCTTTTAAAAATTTTTGCTCGATGTTTATTTTTATTTTTATTTTCCTATAATTATTATTGCGTCATTGTTCTAACACCCTCGTGAACACTCGATACATCAATGCAAGTATTGCACTTGCGAAGTATATTATTTTCTCATGCAACGGAGTTGCATCGTTTATAACCAAGCGTGGGCAGGTACATTGTCATGATAAAAGAAAAAAATTAGAATGCATGTGTGCCTTTACAGTGAAGAACTGAAAAGACTCGTATGTTGTTTTCAATATCACGTATCGTACATTCCAGACTCACAAGCCCACGAACGGGTAATCTCAACTTTTTCCATATCACATCATCGCAAGATAACAAAAAAACAAAACTTTGATCCATATATTTCAGTTTTTAAATCATTTTTCTCGATCATTACTGTTAAAAATAAAATAAATTAATCGCTTTAATTCGATTAAAGAATATATGTATTCGAATTTCCAAAATGTAAATTTGGGAAGTTCCATAAATGTTTTTATGATCGGAAAAGTGTCGAACGAATCTGTAATGGGAACCAATTGGCACTGATTGAAATTGATAACAAAATTATTTTCCGTAACAACATCTGACGAAAGAAGATTCGAAATTGAACGCGATAAAAATTGTAATGATCGAGCAAAAATGACGAACATTTGCATACAATTCGATTTTTTTTGCAACAATATTGATAATAGATTTGAAAACACCATTAAAAATGTGTCTCATAATAGGTGACTTTTTCTATAGTTTGCCTCCATCAAAACGCCTGAACTTTTGTGTGAAATATTTTTTATTGAGTCCCGAAAAATCGCCTTAGTCACTACAAATACCCGACGAGCTGTATAGCATGAAAATTTACTGAAATGCAAAAAGGCATGACCCACATACCTTCACCTTTGAAATTCTGTGCTTCAAGCCCTTTTTCGAAATGGATGAATGTGAGAAAAGATATAAAACATATTGTACAGTAGCATTTGGCGGCAAAGCATGTGAGGATCGGAGTGTTGGGGGAGGAAGGAGGAAGGGCTAAAGAGAGGCGCCGGTAGAATTCATCAGAGGGTTCTTTAGGCGTCGCCTGTGAACAATGCAACGAGAGATGCGATATTGTTGGTATGCACGGCCACAGCATCTTTTTCACCGGCACTGGGTTAGTGTACCAAGGCTGTCGAATGAGAATGGAAAAGAGCGAGAGGTAGAGGGAGCGAAAGAGGGAGGGAGGGAGAGAGGGAGAAAAAGCAGCAGATAAAAAAGAGAGATCTCGGGAAACTATATATTTTGCTTCGAATGAAAATTTCTTCTCGTTCGTTCTCTTTTTTCTCCTCCCATCTCGCATTTTTCATCTCTGTCCCTTTTTTCCTCACGATTTGACACAATTTCTATGCACAAAACGCCAGCTCTTCCTCCCAATCACAATTTATGAACAAAAAGCAAGAAGTCTAGACCTGTTTGTATTGTATCGAATTTTTTTCGTTACTACACTTTTTTTTGTTCTTTTTCCATTTACCTTATTTTTTCATCAAGCTATTTGAGTTGTAGGTTTTTTAATACTACGTCAAGTTTTTTAATTAAAAACTCCTAGATATAACTGTTCAATTTAATTTCCATTAAGGATTATTAAGACCTCATAAGTACCTAATTTTTCACTTCCTAATTACCGGTTTTTTTCACCTCTGCCAAATGAATTTTCATTTACGAAAGGCAAAAGTTCTCTTCACGTAGCAACATTGCCCAAAAAAATGTTTTAATGTTAGCAGAGCTGTTGGAAACTTGGTAAAAAACGAGGTGCTGCTCAAACTGATCGATCGTCATCGCACCGGTTCTGGTGGCTTTCAATCATAAAGAATCGTTTTTAACCAGCACATTTCACGACGTGATCACCCACACATATATACACATATATAGATAATACCATTTGAGACTCGATCACTACTGAAAATGTGTTCCCCAAAGATATATGTAAAATATATGGTAAATATGCCACGTACATTTATCATGCTTGACTTGGATAAAATATTTTGTAGCATCAATTTGGCATCCCCATAAAAATACGTACATTCGAGGTCTACGTATCTTTTTGGACGCTAGAAAATTTTTGATGCATAAAAAAAACATTATTATTTATATTTTCACATTGATACAAAATATATATTTATGAATTTTACTGTTTAATTTTTAATCATTCATAATGAATACACTGAATATAATCAATGACTACAATATTCCATTTAAATCGAGATGGGATTTATTAATATTTTCTACAAATAGGGATGATTAATTCCTCGCAACATTTCTAACAAACAAATAGATAACTATGACTAATTAATCCGAAATTAACTCTTAATTGATATACATATACTCATGAAATCGACATTCACATCGATCATCCACAAAGTTTCCAATCAACAAACGAAACATCGTTCTTCGTCAATTCTACGTCGTTCATGTGAATACGAAGATAAAAAAAAAACAAAAAACAAAACATGTTACGTAGTTTTTCTACTGTTAATGTGAATTGTGTGATTGATACGACGAGTGAGTATTGATTACGTATAGAGTCAAGTATACAAGGAATTACGAGGAAAACTTAAAAAGGGCGAGTTACAAACAATCCGAGGAAAGGAAAATTTTAATAAATTTTCATGAAAAGTGAAAAAGAAAGAGAGAGAGAGAGAGTCATGCAACTCACCAATGCCTGGGCGGCGCTCTGGTGCTGCAAGCAAGAAACACCGAGTTTAGACATTAATTTTGGATTTTTCGTGGCGATGAAAGAAAATTACAAAATTAGTGCTCTTTTAATAAGAATTTAATAATCACATGTTTTGTGCATTTAGGATTTTACGAAAAATTTCGCAGATTGAAAGAATATGTTGGGTATTGTGGTCATTCTATTTCGTGGCGATGTTATCGTATGTAAATTTTGTTGATTAACAAGAAAATCTTATCATAGTAGTGGTTGATAGGCTGAAATCGGTAAAAAAAAAAATTGAATTGCATATTTTCGGTCAAGTTTCTTCGAGGGTAGTCTGGTGTAAAAAATGGTGATCAAGATAATTAATTCGTAAACAACAGTGTGGAGCGATTGCTCGAAAGAGTAATCCTATTTTGTTATCGGTGGTGCATTTCGATCGCAACCTCGTAGTTTCGGAGATGTATCTACAGTTTTGTCGTGGTGTTTGGATTTGTATTACGACTAACACCGTCTTTTTCTTGCTGTGTCAATCAATCAACACTAGCATTTAAAACGCAGCATTTATACAAGGAGCCTAATACGTTAATTTACCTTCAAATTCCTATAATTAGGCGAAAAGTTAGTACATGTTGGAAGTCAAAAAAAGTCGAGAATCGAGAAATAATTTGGACAATTTTTGTTGCTGTTGTTGTTGCTGTTGTTGTTGTACTCTCGATGTCCCGTAGGAATAAAATGGAAAAAGCTAAAAGGAATTATTGGAAAATGGTGACGTACGAGAAAATGAGGGCAATAATGCTCAATGGAATAGCAGAACAGCATCAGGACATTTTTTTTCTCTCTTCATTTCTTTTTATCTCCATCATTCGCTTCGATGTCCCTGTGGATTTTATTTTCAACCGTTGTGGTGATAAAGAAATATATATTTTCGGTGATGAAATAGTATTTTCACTATTCTAATTTCTGGCACATATGCAGCATCCCGTCAGTGATAATACAATCAGTGAACTACATTTTTTTTCTCTCCTCGTTCTGTGTATCTCATCCGCTCGGTTGCTCACTGATCGCGAATCCATGTGCTCGCAGAAAAAAGAGGAAGAAAGGAAGTCTCATTAATGTCGACCTCGACCGGGAACTTCGGCGACCCGGAAGAGACGGAGACTTTAGCGAGAGGTGAAATGAAAAAGAAAAAAAAAAAAAAAATAAGTACTCCTGCATCCCGATGACGAATAGCACACGGCGTGAACTCGTTATTCTTGAACCGAAACATGTGAAGAGGAAATATGATGCAGATCGACGGTACAGAGGTGGAGTGTCAAGAATTATATCGTTTGTGCATAGAGAACGTAATAATACATGCAAATATATTCAGCACCTCATGGCCTCGTGATATTCTCTGACAAATTTTCAACAGAATTACCTTCAATTACCCAAAAACAATTGATATTTCGAGGACTATTTACATTTTGTATATCGCTGTCTTTTTTCATCAGAAAATTTACAAAAAAAAAAGATGGATTTTTATTTCCAACTGAGATCGAACCTATAATTTAAAAGAGAATTTCCCGGCAATGGGCTGCGGATTATTAAAAATCTAATGAAATAAATATAAACATAAAAATAAACATCGAATCAATAATCTGATTTCTAAATACTATATTAATTATTTAAAATTGGCTCTAATTCATTAAAAAATAATGGCGTTCATTGAATTTCCATTTTGCATTGAAATTTAGCTGATATTCTTTGTTGATTTTTATTCGATAATGAGTGCAATAAATTTTGGGTGGTGGATTTATTTAACGAAAAAAATATACGGATAAAGAGATCAGAGGGCTCGTGGACGATCGAGAGTTAAATGGCTTGTACATTTATGAATATATGTACTCTCGGAATGTATAGGTTGTGCTTATGGAGTATATAGTACGAGTATACGACCCTCTGGCGAATCGATTTGTACGCGCACCGCACCGAATCCCCCCAAGAAGAACCAGCGTGCTCTGCAATGCACCAGCACACACATACATCCTTGTATATATTGCTGCGATGATCAATCGACTTTTTTTCTTTCGATCGTCGCTCTCGACTCATCGTTCTTTTCGTTTCAACTGCTCGCCATGTAACCTCTTTTTTTTCTGTACTAAACACTTTTTTTTCTTGCAAACGTCAATGTAAGTCAGGCATTTCGAGTCATTTGATCCGCACTATTATTTCTTGTTGGGTCAATAATTCATTGCGGAAATAAAATTATATTTTGTGTCAAACTATACAGACTTTTAAATAAACATGAATTGATAGACTCTTTCATTTCAATTTGATAGTTTCAAATGTCAAGCCGAATAAAAATAATAGTACAGAATTGCACTATAATCTCTTCCACACGAATTCACTCGAGAATTAAAAACTTCAGGGTACAATAAATTTCAGAATAAATAAATGAGACATCGTAATTAAAAAATGGCGAGCGACCATTGTGTACAGCTTTATACTACGCCTTCTGCGAGGAGCTTTTATAAGATATATGTGAAGGGACTTGATGCATAATTTTGTGTTCATATATATTACATGTATATATTTGAATATAGTTATGAATTTTAGCTGAGGCATGTTGCACATAAAGCACGTGGAGCTTATCTGATAATTGTTCCCACTTTATTTTTTCAGCTTTTGTTCCATTTTCATTTATAAAAACATGCAGGCTTTGTGTTCTTTTATTTATTTAATATCTCGCTTTCCAGAAATCCGGATTTTCGCTTTATCTCGAAGTTGCAACTTCTTAGTATTTAAAGTGAAATGGTCGTTCATAATATTTCATATATTTCGATGAAATTAATATAATAAAAGAATTGTATTCACGCGTTTGTAGAACGAACAGATGGCAGAGATTTACTGAGAATTTATTTTTATTTACTATTATATTCAGTCAAATCAACAATCAGACGATATACACAGCATGCAAGTCAATATCTCATTGAGTGGAGAATAATAAACTTTTTTACAAGAATTACGAGATTATTTCAAATAAAGCTGCGAATTCGATGAAACTGGATATTCCAAGAATTCCAGATAAAGTAACCTTCGTAAACTCTCAGTGAATCATTTATGCCCATTGCAAATTTATTGAACCAAAATGATTTTCCGCTTCAATTGGACCAGTTCACGAAAAAAAACACATTTTGGGTTTACGTGTCAAGGGTTTGTACATAAATTTGAATCACCCAGTATAAAATGATGGAAATTTTGGTTTGCTCAGTAAATTCTGCAAAAATTATGATCTGATCTCGAGGGTGAATTTCGCTTTACAGCTAGAGATTCCATATAATTGAGAACCATTGATCAATCATGAAAATTGCAAAGAAGAATTCAAAAAAATGATGAATGTATTTCCTCGTGAGAGAAACTCTTGAAAAATATTTAGGACCTCGATATGCAGTGTGTTGAATTAGTAATGTTGAAAAAGCTGTTTTTTTCAGAACAGTCCTGAACAACGAACCCGCAACCCTGATGGAAGCTATCGACACGTTGCGTCCGTTCGAGGTTCATCGTTTGAAATTGTTCGGAGTTTTCAGTATCTCGTATATATTAGCCATATAGTAAGCCTGGAGAACAAAAACCATGTAATGGAAGAGTAGGTCAAACGGGTCGTATAAAAACAAGCGGGTTGACGCTTTTATACTTCATCGTCGATGGACACTATCGCAAGCACATTTGTACGTACATTTTCACTATCCCGTTGACACGCGTACACAAACGAAAAACTAACACTTCTACGTACGTCAACTAACAGCGTTGTTTTCCCGCGCATTTTGCATGAGCGGAAAGTAGGAGAGAAAAAAGAAAAAAAAATGTAGAATACATGGCTACTACGTTTTTCCCCTGGGGCCATGTTACGTTACTTTACGGTGGGAAAAAAAATCTGATAGTCTTTTTTTATGACGCTTCTTATGAATTACGATGGTTTTAGAAGAAAAAAAAGTAGCAATAAAAATGTTATAAACGGAAAGAGCATGTGAACACATTCATCATAGTGTTCAAAGTATTTCCATCGATGTGGTCTGAATCGTTTATATATTATTTTATTTATCATTTATACAGTGACATTTTATCAATGAACCATGTTAATCGTTCATTCATGATGTCAATGAATAATGTTTCAATTATTTAATATATATATACAAACAGAACTCACTATCATCACCCACGTTCACCTTATTCGGGTTTTACACATTAGGCCAGAAGCTCAAACGCTCGCTTCGACCTTATATCTCCGCCTGAAAAAGGTTCTCATGAGCATTTGTGAAGGTACAGCACGGTAGGTATTTACTGTAGCGTAATATAAAAGCAGCAGGCCGTAGAAATCGATTTTTCTTCTATAAACTGTTTGGCAACATTGCCCTATTCCTACTTTGCACCTGTATCCTACACATACGAGCGAATCAAGTTTCGTAGTAAATACACTACCAATAAAATCACGATCGCAAAACGATTAATATAAAATTAAGATTATTTTCTCTGATGATTAGTTTTGCAACTTAAGATGAAATGAAATGGAATGTTTAAAATATTCCTGATAGTTTTCCTTCGGAAATTCTTGATGCATGAGCTCTCAAGATCATCCTAATAGTGGAAATTTAATTTTAATTTTCTCTGATCATTTTTTAGGTCGTTTGCATTGAAAAAGTGTACGAATTTGAAAAACCATATATTTTGATTTTGGTTTTGAATGGGAAATAAGATACTTTTACTCATTGATCGTAATTATCTCAAGGATTGAAAGAAGAAGAAGATGAACTTGGTTTCGACAGTTTTATGGTTTCAATGGATACAATTCATGTTCGGAAATTGTACGTGTTTCTCTGACATCACTGGAAGTGCGATCTGAATTCTGTCTATCATTAGATAGCCGTCAAGAAGAGCGACGTTTCTCACTTTCGATGTTCTTCCGTGTCGGATGTGAAGCGAAAAGCTTTTATCGCTCCGTCGATTTCGGGGAGTGCCACTCGCGGGTCAATGAGCACGAATCTCACGGTACAGATTCCGTTAGTCGAAGCGTCGATGTATAAACATGTGAATACGTATGTGTTAGTGTGCGGTAAATGGTAACCCTCAAAAGACTGAAACTATCCATCAGGTAATATTACACGAACGATCCGGTGAAAGTGTTAAAGAGGAAAAGGGTGAAACTCGAAACTTCCAGTCTCCACAAGATTGGGGTTAATCCACGGAGTTGTAGGCAGAAGAAAAATCGACAGAATCAATACAACGTTGTAAAGTACAAGGTTTGAACCTTCTAGGATAGGTTCTAGGGCCATCAGGGACAAGGATCGGATAGGTTCTAGGGCCATCAGGGACAAGGATCGAATGGCATGGTCTAATCTAAAAAAAGTCTTCAGTCGTCATCAGACTCGAGCCAACATAAGACATTCTTTTTATTCTTTGATTCGTGAGCTTGCTCTTTTTCAGCCACTGATCAACTGTAGATTTGGCTTTCTCCAATAATCTCTACAAGATCGTCGCGCATAAGGAGCCATATAGTATTTTATTCCGTGATGATTTGAGACGCGTGTGTAAGTCACGAAATGTCGTAGAAAAGTGGGAGCTCCGCCAGACGGAACAGTCGATTATTCCTAGTGGATAAAAGTCGTTCTAACATTATAAGCACGAGAACACAAAAGGAGGTCAGGTCCTATAGACTATAGTCCTGGCAAACAAACAAAAATCTGGGTTGGATCCGATGGGGGCTTTTAGATTAGGGTCTCCTGCTTCCGGCTCAAGTCCCACAGGGAATAATTCTAGTCCTAGATTTCGTGGTTCTTTCAACTTCCACTGAATTGTAGAATAAGAAACTCGGGGTTCTGCCGTTGTTGGGTTTTTCAACAAAGTCCTATGAGATTTCGTGTTTATTTGGAAGAAGCCTCGGAGGAACTTGCATGTAGGATTCTGGGTCATGTTCTTAACAACGCGCATCCTAACGTTCAATGGCTCATCGTAGGTAGGTTTACGGAATAATCCATCCAGGATGTATGTCTTTCCTGTAGGCCAATCAGTTGTCTAACCGAGCCAATTGAGACTTCTGCCAACTGGGATTTCGTTTTAATCATTTTCTTTTTCCACACTCTACCAAGTTCCACTTCACCAAACTAATGCTTCGAGAGAGGTTATCGCCAGCCCTCAATTCCACCCCACCGTCTTACGGGCCAATGATTCCAAAAAACTTGAGCACTAACCCATAAGAAATTCACGGTATACTAGAAAATTGCCATCATAAACACATCCCTTTATCGGATAATACATGGTTCATGTTCTTATATAGGGTGATAAATCACGGTGCGATGACATCGCCAAAGACGATGACCACATATAAAACCTGGAAAATAAGGGAGGGTTTGAAGGAGGACCAAAAAGGTTTTCCACTCACCGATGGCATCAACTGATCGGTCGATCTGACCCTCGTAACCTTGTTCCTGTATAGTATCCTCTTGACGAGTTTCTCCATCGGTTGATTCCACTTCATGAAGCCAACGTAACCAAGATAGAAGCAGAACAACACGAGTGCCTCATACCAGTGTATGAGATTGTCGCGAAAGAAGTATATGAGCGTCAGTAGACTTACGCTGTAGAACGTACAATCGCGAAACAACGGCCACCATGTGAGGGAAAGCACGGTTTTAGAAAATATAGCACACATACCGATGACAAATAAAATATTAAATACGGCAGAACCAACGATAGTGCCAATACCGACATCATCGAACGAAACGAAAACTCCAATAATTGAGGTAAATAATTCAGGCGCGGAACCACCGGCCGCCATAAAAGTAGCGCCCGCAACGTCATCGGCAATCTCAAATTTTTCAATAATAACATCCAACGAGGGTACGAAAAATTCATCGCAAACAATGGCTAATGCAACGAACATGTAAACAACTCCAAGTACGTGAAGTATAACGGCTCCGTGTCTACGCTCTTCGAGGGTAAACAAATCATGAGGGAAAAGCGGTGGTTTGTCGTCGCCGTGATGATGATGATTTGAAGTACCGTTCATCGCGTCGTCCACTCCGGAGATATTGTTGCCCGCACCATTTAAGACGGATATGCTCGAATTGGCAAAACTGCCGAAAGGCACGGTCGCCGAAAGTGGCGATGTCGTACTTAGACCCGGCATTATTGATGGATTGTTCGGTGATGGTCTATGACCTCTGGTTGATGTCGTAGTGATTGCTAATACAACAGCGAGGCTCGTTAAAATGCCTCGAACAAGTTGTACACGATTGAAACAATTGACTCTCGTACGTGAAACGATGTTGCATCCTGGCCCACCGCCACCAGATTCCCTCGAACTCGTTCTCCCCGTCATTTTCGTTATTATCTAGATTTTCGACACTTAACGTTGGCTGTAAGCCTTGCGCCAGGATAGTCCTTTTTTCTCTGGCCCGAACGATGGCCTATCGTGAATCGGCTATCCCAAGGGAACGAGAAAAAAATCGTTCGACGAAGACTTGAACGTTTAACCCTCAAAAGGCACGTCCGAGTCCCCTTCTTGTACCTCGAGAACCCTCTCTCCGTTTCTGCTACCACCCTCCTCCCTTCCTGGGCCGAAGAAACCTCCGCTAGCAGCTCGAATGCCCGATGTCGAGCCTCTCGAGCCACGTATCAAGGATTTCGCCGATGATGTATGCCATGCCCTCTCCTCGCCATAACGACGTTGCTTTTTCTCATTCACGATGCTTGACGATGGTTAAATAAGAGCTTTTTATTCGTCGATATTACTCGATAGTACAGCTTTTTCAATCATTTATATTTCGTGATGGCTTGAAACGAGCTTCTTTTTCCTTTGCTTTGAAAGCTTCGGCAAATAATTCACCAGGATGTTTCGCGGGGACTGTACGTCACATAATTTTCGTTTTTCTTTTCCTCGCCACTCGATGCTTTCCGCACTCTTCACAACCCCCTTGGCGCACAGACACCCACACAAACACTAGTTTTGTCGCACTATTTCGGTTTTATTTGTTCCGCGGATTACATCTTGACCCCCCGTGAAAAGTTTGCCCGCACTTGCCCGATTCTCAGTCTTTCGAGCCACAATGTCCCTCGTACATAAGGCCCGTCTATATATAAGTATTGAATCGATTAAATCGCAGTTTACGAGCTTCGCATATGAGGGAGGATCCTCTCTCTCCCTCCCTTAATATATTGATATATATACATATATATATATATATCTTTTTTTTACTTGCCTCGGTCCTTCTTCATTGCCTGGATGTTCGTCGTCAATTTTTGTCGAAACAGTTTTTATGAATCCTCTGCGTTGTGTATTTTCGCTCTCTCTCTCTCTCTCTCTGCTCTCTTTTTCTCTTCTTATTCAACCTCTCGTAACGACTTGCTCCTCGAATATAAAGTCGCTCGGTTGCATGTTAAACGTCCAGAATGGATTTTGTTACTTGGAAAAAACGACTCTCTCTCACACACACACACACATACAGAGGAGGAGCAGCAGAACGGCGCCCCCGCCGCGATGCCCGCCCGCTGCACACTGTGGTAAACCTAGCCCGTTACTACGTTATAGTCCTCCGTTTCCACCCTCGCTTCACGTCGCTCCACCCTGACCGAGACTCGGCTCCATCGGGTAATGAGAGTCGAAGAGGAACTATCAGGGGTAGATCTATCTTTTCATCCCTCTTTTCTCCATCTCTTGCTCCTACCCATCCTTCTGCTCTTTTCTCTTCTCTTCTGCTCCCTGGCTTCCTCGCTCTTTTACTCTCGCAAAGCTTTCCCTCTTGGTTTAAGACTGAAGGGGGTGTACGATTTCTTTCTCGTTTCTCGCACGCGTCCTCGCACGCGCTCATCACCCCTCTTCGTTATTTTGGGGATGTCCTGTTTCCACCCCCACGCTCTAACTAAATCGTCTTCGTTGCCCTGCCATCTACCGTGTTACACGCGAAATACTACGGTTAAGGGGGTTGCGAAAAAGACTAAAGTGGTGGAATCAACATGTACATATATCTCTATGTTTGTGTGTTTTTGTGTTCGTGTGTGTGCGTGTTACTATACATACACCAATATATATTTATATATGTCTATAGACGTGTATATGCCTTCATATATATTGTGGGAGGGAAACGAGAACGCGAATTCGCGGGTGCGCACTCCCTCGCGAGCAGACGAGCCAAGCAAGCACCCCTCGCCGGGCCACCCGCTCGATATCGGAGACTCGACTCTACAACTCTACTCCAGAATGCCGAGGCTCCATATACTCTCTCTCTCTCTCTCTATCCATGTATTTCCACCATATACGCTCACAGATATGTGCCATCACATGTACCTTTAAACATATATATCTCACGTGTGTCCGTGTGTACGCTACACAGACTTTTGTACACACTTGCATTTAGGTGTGTCGATCCTGTGTGTTGAGACGTACTCTTGGGTGTCACCTGAATCTACGAAGCACGTTCAATTCTTGACCACAGCAAACCCCCGTTAACGTCAATCCATACGCGCCCGCGCGTCTTCAACCCTCTTCTCTCTAATGCCCGTACACACACGTAACACTTTTATTTGTTTGTCTTGTTCACACTTACTCGCTGATTACGGTTTATTGATAATTCGTTCACATAATTAATGATTAGTTATATCAAATAGTGTTAATGAACTCAATGAAAAATCAAAAAATTCAATGTCATGTTAAATTGAAAATTGTTTTTTTATTCGGAAAATGAAATGATCTCTTCTTGAAAATTAACAGCCATACATCGAAGTGCTCCCATTTTTATGATTTTGTGAAATGGACCCTTGGTTTACTTTTTTTAGGTGAAAACTTTTTTTTCTTTTTGCTATACAAGCTTTGTTAGAAATAATTGTCTGTACTCGATAAAAGAATATTCTACGCATAGAAGTTATACGAATCGCCGCATACAATTATCAAGGTCAAAACCCCACGAGTACTGTAGATTTGCGAACATCGTTCAGTAGAAATTCCCAGTATTAGGTCAGCCCGAAGTAAACGAGACACAGATTTAACCGAACTATTACTCGCTCTTAAGTACATTTGATAAATGAGAAATAATCTCTCTGCATACAATTTGATGCTTTATCAACCGAGAGATCACTTAAGGATATTCAATTCGAAACTGGAATAGATGAAATTTGTTAAAGTTAATTTTTCAGTAACGAGCTATTCAATCATCGAGTAATTTTTACACAATCCCAATAAAAATATACCGAATTTTCAGAATTCTATCATCATTTCCGATCTCGAACTCAACATCCTTTAATAATTGTAAATAAATAAAAATGAGGTTTGTTTATTGACTTCATGAATAGCTCATGAAAATTAATTACTCATCGAAAAGTGAAACACTTTTTTGTTAAGAGCTGTCTTCAACGAGTTACACCCGGGCAACAGGCCAAAAATTAGTTATTTTTCAATTTTTTTATTTCATCGTAACATTATCACGTATCAATTTTTTTATTTTAAGACATGTAAACTATGACAATGAAACAAAACAATTTAAAAAATTCAGTCATTCTGTTAGTGCATAAGGATAAAATACCCGAGATCAAAAAAGACACCCCCAAAAAAACTTCGGCATCCAGTTGGCAGTAAAATGGCGGCACGTGTAATCTGAAATTGAACAAAGAAAAAATATTAGAAAACAAAGTATCGTTGCACCATCAGAAATTTAGATATTTCGAATAATTACAAATTGGCGAGCACATGGAAAACTATTTCAAAATTTTACTCCATTTTTGTTTACAGAACATCTGTAAAATTAAATTGATTTGATCAACAAGAAAGGAGGGACATTTTTTTTTTTTTTACAGCACGCAATACTAATTGAAATGGTTGGATACTTGATGTCTTGTTTTCCTGCCAACGCGCTCAGTGAAAAATGTAATTTCGAAAAGAAACGTTTTTTGAGTTCGATTTTGAAATGAACAGTACTTAGGAGTGCAAAATCCCACTACATACATTTTAATTAAAAAATACGCCAAAAGTCACCAAGTCCAACTAAATAGATTAATATTGCGCAAGTTACTTTAGATTCACTCATGAATATAATGAGGATCCGGTAAAGCGACAACTTTGATCGGCGAAAGCGATACAGCCGCTTTTGTGAGGTGGCGTAAGATTTAAAAAAATATTTGACATGCAACCATTTCTTGGCTCTACCATTAGACTCTTTATTTTTCTCCTCGGTGACCACTCCACTCCAAGTTTTTGCGAAAAAGAAGTGAAAAACACCCTTTTCAGCATTTTTTTTTTTTTTTACTCTTTCACGGCACTTGTTGGCAGGACAATATTATTTTTCAGAAAATGTCAAAGAGATGCTGATTGATCTTAACTCGAGAGATCAGATATTAACACTTTTGCGGTGTCCACCGATTGAAAACGCGATAATTTTTTATCTGAATGCGTTAAATAACAAAATATTAATTTGGTGGAAACGCAGAAAGTAACAAAAGTTGAATGACGACGAAGTGAAGTATTGTTGAGATATAATTGACGATAATAGTGCATTGTGTCATATGCTGCGATTGTTGAGCTGACACGGTCGCTCGATAACGAACAGATCGATTAAACACATCTGTGTAGACAATCAAACAATGAATTTCAATAAAGGCTCGAAGACTCTGTCTTCCGTTCTATTGTGCACGATCGCGATTCCCATCGAGCATGCTTGCCACTTGAATCTGTCGTAATTATCAGCAATGGGTGCGAATCGTTTCTAATTTTCGTAGGAAATCCACATAAGCAGCACACAACAATTAAAATACCTAAAAATATTTATTAAATATTTTAATACAGCTGTGAAAGATACAGCAGGAAAATTACCCGTCTCATAAATCTGTAGTAAAATAAAGAGAGAGAGAGAGAGATGGAGATAAAGAGAGAAAGAGAGAGAGCGAGAGAAATATGAATAGGCCATCGAATTGCCTGTGTGATTGCTTTTGGCAAAGAAGACATTTTGGTCTGCGGGAATTGCGATCATTGCTTCCTATTAATTTCAGCCAACACCCTCTTGATTGCATCCTCGAAAGTGTCCCACGATGGGACATGCATATTCGCAGTATAATTAGTATTTATTTTATCGATATACGTATTTCTACCGACGTTGGAAGATCTTCCACGAAATACAATTGTGGCCTACTTCGTGTACAAGAGTTAATTGGAATTCCTCGTGTGCTGGTTTGGCTGGTATATAACCTTAGGGTGCTCAATTTTCACCAGAACCCTTTATAAGCCGCGAACCACCTGGGCGAGCTCCGGGTCGGCGGAACAGTTATATAACACAAATACACTTGCACACATGGACACGTGGCTTGGTCGCGCGACACTAGTGGCCCAAGACCTTTATCGATAACAGCTATTGACCCAAATACGTTCCCACCAAATACTATTAAATCGCTACTCTCTCACATGCAGCTCCTCGCTCTTCCAAATTCGTAACAAAGTTGGATGAGCAGCGTTTTGTTAATTCGTTGCTTTCCCTACTTTTCTACTCCGTGGAACAGAAACCGAGATTTTCCTGGCATGGTAAATATCTTTCAAGGCCACTCTTTAGTATTCAGAGATTTTTCAACAATAACAGCGTGAACCCCCAGGGTATACGGTCATCAATCGAATGCACTGTTTCTTTTATGGGAACTGTGACATTTCTCAATCTGGATGCTTTGTCATACCCATTCAAAACGACCTGCGGAATCTATCCTGCTTGAGTTGTTTCTCTTTCGCCCATATACCCTTAATACTAGGTCCAGACAGGTGCTCTTTTGGTCTATTCCCACTAAACGGAAAGCATAACTTGGATGAAATGGTAGATAAAATCCCTTGGAGCTTGATTGATGAACATCTAGAGCAATTAGGATTTGACAGCATCCCTGGCTCGTTCTGTTTTAGAACATTTCGTCAATATTTTTGAATATTCGAAAGGCAACTGGGCTAAATGACACGAATCGCCTACACTTGTTCATAAATCTTAAGTTTCTTAAAAGATTCTATAGCGGCATATGATTTCAACTAGATTATTTTTGTAACCTTTGGCACTGGATGAAAAACATCACTTGGATCACAAATCATTGATTGGAGCCTCTGGAACTTGAGAGATATTTTTATGCGGAATGCAATTAGGACTCAACTGCAACCTGTGTTAATTCTATCCTTGATGCTTTAATAAATAATTTAGAATAAAGGGAATGTGTAACTGGAGTATTTTGCACAAAAATGGACCATTGGCCACTTTGGAGGCCACGGAAAACCACATGGAAAGATTGCAACGATGTTGAGCGTGGATCGAAGCCGGGTCAACGAGGTTTGAACTCGAGTCTTCATTCCCTAACCCATTTGACCCTACTCTACCATCCAATACCCAGTTTGTGATTGGCTCCTGGCTTGGCTCTCCAATGTGCTGCTGCTGCTTCACCATCTAAGGCCATGTGCCGTCTTGATCGACGCGTCACACTCTGTTGTCACTGCGCAAAAGCTCTTTATCATTGACGGCCTCAACACCTAAAAGCGCTTGCGCTCTCACTGTACTGCATAACCGATCCATCGAATGACAATTTCTAAATTTAATTTTTTTCACAATCCACAGATGTCTCTAACGTTTATATACAAACAAAATATAAATATGTGTGTATTATTTAAATCATTCTATAAGATATTGATCCGTTTGTCTATCTTGAAGGTTCGTAGATTTTTGGTTTCGTCGGTAAAATAGGTTGAGCATTTGAACAATAAGAAAAGCATTGTTTATGGAACTTGATTCAATTCTAAAACGAACCAATCTATCATCCTCATTAATTTTCTTGCAGTTCAGCAGCCTTCTGTACGTGTACAATGATCAGTTAATAAGTAAACGGTAATTAACCAATTAAAATTACCGACAGCTGGTACTAAATGACTTTACTGTCTCAGGATGAAGTAGAAAATAGTCCATAGCACTGGAATCTTTCAAAAACAACGAAAATACTTTTCTATCATCTGAAGAAAAGGGCTGAGTGCTTCGCCAATAGGGATGGAGGCATCGAATTCGCAGAATTCTTTTTTACCAATGAAATTTGTGATATCAAAATTTATTTTTACACCAGATGGCAAATTAAAGTAAAAACAAATAGAACTTGACTGAATAGCAGAAGAATAGCTGCTTGTTTAGTCATCTTTTCTTATTTATAATAATTTATGGATCGCTACTTGATAACCAAGATTATGGTAAGCGTTGTTCAGGTTTTTTTATTTATTTATTTATGCAGCTACAATGCATAATGCCAGAATCTTTGAAACAAGAATGTCAAGTTTTTTCTGCTTTTTTAGCGAGATCACGTCGCAAAGCAAGTATTCGGTGACTCTGAAATTTTTTTTGAACAAATGAAGAATTTTTGAGTAAACGTACATGCATAGTATAACAGAGTGTCGACCCAAGTACCAGGACCATCGGGTTTCGATATATATCCTACCGTAAGTAAATATAGCCATGACACCCCCCTAACAGAATTCACGGTGTCTATACGTATATAGAAAAAACAAAAAAAAACAACATGCAGCTGCTTGAGAAAAATATTTCGACGCTTCGTCTCGTCTATGTAATATATGGCATTCACGGTCTTTCCTGTGACAGAAATATTAGGGATTCCCAAAGTGGATTGAAAGAAAAAAAAAACGAAATGATGATCGTTTATGAAATAATACAATAATGCTGCTAATTAAATTACAAGATAAACATCAAAGTTTATTCCAAAGAACGTAAAATGAAAGTACGTATAAAAATTCTTAAAAAAATGAACAATTTATCATGCTTTCATTTTGCATACTATAGACGCATTTATACAGAATATAAAAAAAGGAGACGAAAGACTCTGCGAATATTCTCCACGAGTTAACGAGAACGAAAACTGCAGGAGTGAAAATAACAAGCGAACTATGAAATATCTGACACGGTTGAACGACTTTAACACTTTTTTGTGTATATTGCATTTCGTTTAAATTCAAACATCAATTTGAAATGTCATAAAGTATTTATTATTTAAACTTTGTCTTGCAGCAAACATTTCTGTATCAGCTCGTCGAGTGAATTTTATTTATGTTTATTCTCAAACCAAGTTATTCTTGGTATATATCAAATGAATAAGGAGTACCGGAAATGTATTTACGTACACTTTTTAAATTTATACTCCATGCTGTCTTAATGCAATCCGGAATTTTATTATATACCGGATACTGGAAAAAAAGGGAGATGAACTGCTATTTTTATTCTAAACGTACCAGAAAATGTTGTTTATTATTTTTATTTTTATTTTTTTATAGAAAAATGAGTTATTGGTGTAAATGTATGGAAATCGTATTTTTACGTAAAATCTTACGCACAATATTTACACTATTTTATTTTCTGAAAACTTTTTATTTACACTCCAGTTGATAACATTCAACATTTAACGTTTTATTTTAGCCAACTTTTTGTTTTCGTATTATTTTGATTGTAGACTGGTGAGAGACAAAGTTTGAATTCGCAAAAGCATCACTAAAATAATTAGTTGTGTCGTCTAAAAGTTATTGAAGATTTGCAAGGCCTCGAATGAACTAGCATCGTTATCCGAATAATTCGCAGATAATTCAGTTTATTCCCAGAGAAATTTTGAACACGATGGGATGTTATGTACACAGGGAAAGGTTGGTGGTGAAGACCGCAGTCTAGAAGGGAAATCGTTAGTCGTCTCGGTGTGCTGTTTCGAGTTCTCAGGTTGCAGGCAGAGTTTCGTTGGGGTAACTCAACCTGACTCCTAGTTTGCCACGTTCCAACAGTAATACACCACCTAGGAGTGAAATACTTTGTGTGATAGTACCCGATTGTCTCGAGCACCGGAAGTTCTGTTTCATCGTGATCTCGAGAATCCCAACGCTGTGAGAAAGCGAAGTCTACGAGATGAGATCATAGGTATATGCGTATGGATAATTTCATTAAATTCTAATACTAAAACAAAAATTATTCCATCTACAAATACTAACAATTTTGACTATTTATTATCATTGATATAAAAAGTTCTCTCCCTTATTTTATACATCACTGCGATTAAGAATAAAAAAAAAAAAAAAAAAAAAACACTGTAAAAGATCTTAAATATTATTGTTTGTCGGTTTATTGATGAACATTTATATCAAATTTGATATTTCATATTTCGACGTTCTTTTCATCATATCATTATTGGTCAGGTACTCGAAGTGACATTGATAATTCTACCTGCTGGAGGAAATTGCACAACCTGGAATCTATGCTCAAGGGACACTACCGTCTTTCAACGTTGTGTATATAGAGGGAGAATATTATATAATATATGTAAACGCGTAGCATATTCGAAGCAACCTCTACATTCTAGAAAACGAGTTATATACAGGCCAACGTGATAATATACGTGATATTATACGTGGTGAGAAAGATAATTGCCAATGGGAAATATCATATAGCACGCATCATGCATCGCAAGAGCGAGCGATCCTGTTTTGTGTCAAGGATATTGGATCCTGTAAAACTATATTCTCGTTAGATCGTAGAGTGGAAAATATTCCTGAAAGAGAGTTGGAGCTTTGTTTCAATAGCCCCCAAAATTATTAACTAATAATTATTCAGACAGTACGAAATTTGATGGTTAAAATGATAAAAGTTCCTAGAAAATTCAAAACCCCCTAAGTTTGTTATACCGGTGGAAACTTTTTAATAACAACCAATTTGTCGTTCGGTACGACACTCGTTCCTACATAAATCGATTTTTAGAAAAAATCAAATATAAGTTACACGTTTCCTTCCACCCAGAGCACACGGTGTAACTAGACGCAACTGGTCGAGCACTTGTAATCATTTTCAATCCTATTTTTCATCTGCAAGCACATAATTCTTTCTATATTTATATTAACATTTTAATTCGAACCGAGATTCGAACGCCAAGTTTATGATGAAAATGCAGCATTTCTGGAATTAACCTTGAAGTTAAGCCCAAATTCATTCTCACTCTTCTCGCCATTGGGTTAATGTTGATTAATATTACGCGTTACTACTTTTATTGTAAATATTTGCCAATATTATAAACAATAATGTTTATAATAATAAATAATATTATATTAATTCTTAAATTTTACTCCAGATTCAAAGGTTTTTTGTTATCGTATATAATTGTGAGTTGAGAAATAGCAGTCGATATTCAATTCAAAGGCTCTCCAATATATATATTTTTGCACGAGAATTTTTATTGTAACAGCACAGTTGCCATAAACAAAGACTTGCATGGAAATCGGTTGAGGCTGATACGTTGATTCTCACCTGGTTACACGTATCGAGGCTGAAACTGCACTATCATTATAACGACACCAGTGTGCGACGTCTTTGTTGTCACGGCCAATTGTTCGATGTTAGCACACTGAATGTTTACCCTTCCCTGCATGGAGCCACCATGCTATCCAATCAGTAGAGCACCCCCGGTCTCCTTGCCTACTGCAGCCTCTATGTCTGATCCATCGTTTGTCAGTTTGTTTAAGGTCTCTCCAGAGCCGTACAACGTTTCGTACAGTGGAATATTGATAGCGTTTCCTATTAAACTTTCGTCCATTTCCCATAACAACAAAATTCAAAGAATACGATTTTTCGTAACGAATAGTCAAAAAAAAAAACAGAATTGCAAGGAGGCTATAACTTTTCAACGAAAATAACGTTAATTGATTACCCAAATTTCATAGTCAAACATACCTTCCGAGGTTTCACTGTAGCGACAGAAACCATTACTAAATTAATGTTTCACTCGAACTAACTCATGGAAAAACACGACATTCTACTTCAATCATACGTTCCGACTGTCTGTGGGTATTCTGTTCTCAAGATATTTCATCGTTATTACGGCATATTGCATGAATTTGAAAGCTCTTCCCACGTCACAATCTCAACTACTCTACAATCGCCAAAACCAACTGAACATACATACGAGGTATTCCATTTTAAACTCTGCATTTCTCTTTGATATTTAAACAGTTTAAAATTAAATATCATCTAATTCACATTGTTGTATATTCATGAAAATGAAATATAAATCAATCAAATTGATAAATCAACAATTATTATAATTATGAAACACGTTAAGAGATCTGAATGAAATTTTAAAAGAGTTTTTGTGTTTACTATACGAGTATACTGAGACACGTAGAAGATTTTGAAAATTGTTTTAATGAATGTGGAGGAAAAAAAAAATTGGCGTGAGAGATTTTTGATGACGTTAAAAAATGGGATTCTTCGCAGTCGATGTTCTTTATACACATATATCAGCCGCAGAGGCAATATACATTTCTAGAAGTACACCGGTTGGCAAAATAACTTGGTGGGATCGCTGAAGAGCTCTTGTAAAAAGTCAAGCAAGCGTTGATTTTCCACATCGTCGGATGTTTTACCCGCGTCTAGTTCTTCTCGAGTGTGCGGTAAAATTCCTGATAAATTACCGAAGTGCTTCGAGTCGGTGAGACGTGAATACCAGTTCTGTCGTCGTCGGCGTTGGAGAGAAGGGGATGAAGTAAGGAGAGAAGCGAATGTACCAGCAAAATGGTGAAAGAAAGAGGAAAAAGGAAGATTATACGGAGGCGGAAAGACGGGATATGGAGGAGAGAATAGTACGTAGAGAAGAAAGCTATCCTACCGCCGGATCGGACATTCGAGATCCCGAAGTCGACGATGAACTCCATTTTTCAGAATTAAGATGAGATATGTCCGGGAGAACCGTAGCCGTTAGGAAAAGCTGTATAAGGGTCGTCGGAACCAACGAGATGTATTTGTGTATGTGTGTGTCCATCTCTCTCTCTCTCTTTCTCTCTCTATCTCTCTTGTTTTCTATGTGGTACGTGTCGATGCATTTGTGTGAATGTGCGGGTGAGTTGGTTTGGACGGTTGGTTGGTTGGTTGGTCGGTTGAAGGCGCCATAGAAAGGGACGAGGTGGTACGAAGCGCGCAGCCGGGTGAACGCGCAATGGCGGAAACTAGAACGATTTTAATTTGCATATTTTCCGGACGCCCAGGTAAGTCGGCCAGGAAGCACGTTAAAGCATTATATAACACGAGTCCGATGAAGAAGCCAGACTTTCCGGACTTTTGAGAGAGCCATCAGGCACAGAGAAAAGGCAACAACTGTATTAACGCAAAAAACAAATAGGATAAAAAGAAAGAGTGAAAGAGAAAGAGAGAGAGAGAAACAAGAAAAAAAGTACAAAACCATTGTGTCCAACGACACGGTGTATTCGACTGTTAACGCTAACTGGAGAAATATTTGTTGTTTCTCTCACAATCCGATTTAGCACAATCGGGAAGATAAAAGGAAAACACTATTATCATATCCATTACATAAAATAAATACGTCGAAAATACACAATTGTTTTCTCTTCATCCTGATAAACTGAGGGCCAACCTGCCGCTCATATTAATTGAGAAAAGAATAAAATAGGAGCACGAATGTCATAGAGGGACGAAAGTTCAATTTATCTTTAATAACAGACAAAGTGGAACGGTTTAACGTAAAAGCTATAACCATCAGTGTTGCGAAGATTAATAGGAGGAACGTTGGAACGATGATGGTCAACGGGAGATTTTGGCGTTGTGCTCTAAAAGTCCCAGAGCTTTAAACGCTGGGCGAACTCTTCATTTCCTTTGACTCGCTGCGACTAAAAAATTGCGTCAAAAACGTCACCGTTCTCGAGTGAGACTCGAGAACGTCACTAGAAGTGAAAAGTTTGATAAAAACAATGGTGACGCTTTCCCTTCATTCTCAAACGAACCCATAGGGTTGGTTGTGCACATACGATCTGATGAAAAAAAAGAAGAAGAAAAAAAAATCTTCGAGGATCGTATGAAAATACTGAGGCACAAAAGCACACCGGAAATACTCACTTTTTACTACGTACCTATCCTTCCGTATACGTGACAGGCTTAACGAGCGAATCTCGTTGAGCACTGCCAACTAAATTCAATTATCGAACGCTACAACAAACTCCCTAGCATTGTACAAAAGACCCACAGAAATACATGCATAGGCATATGCATTACTAAATTGCTATAGTCGAGAGAACCTCTTTTTTTCTATTTCAACATTGTTACAATTGTTAAAAAACTCGACCAACCTGGATATTTTAGTTCAAATAAAATTCACAAAACGTACAGGGTGAAATGGGATCCTTCCAGCATTACGTTTCAGTATTATTCTGTCGGGATTGAATCTCTCCTGGTTCGTTCCATTCAAACCCTCGTCCTCATCATTGCTATGCACATTCATTTTTCCCTCATAACAAAATAACCTCATAAACTAACGTTAATTTTCTTAAGCAATAATAGTAAACGTCAACGACACGATTTAGTTGGTCATCTCGTATTATATTCGTCCTCAAATCATTTTAATCGAGATCTCGAAATCACTATTTATTACGACATTTATTTTCACCATAAAATTCATTCCTATGAAATATTATATAAAATATTTAAAAATCAATGTAGGCGCACGTGCTAGGAAAAAAAAAATGATAGCCTCTTGAGATGTCCATGGTCCCCAAACATTTGAAATTCTCAAACACGTATCAAAAATGATCTATATTGTCCAACAGCAATGAATTGGACCTTATCTATGCAGATCGTTGGTTGAGGCGAGCACCCAAATTTATCTAAGGCCATAGACTCGTATATATATATGTATACGCAACACATGATCTATATGTTTATATATAAATATATATATCCGGTTGTACATATATATAAGCGACCCTTCATGATCGTACGTTTCCTTGCATTTATAGCCCCATGTATACCGAAACGTACAAGAAGAAGGGGGGCGAGGGTACGAAAGCTCTGGACTATCGAATGCTCATAAATAAGTACGGGAAGCAGGATGAGAAAGAGACCATGTATGGCCAGTGTAAAGATGGAATAAAAGAGGAGAGAAGACAAGAAAGAAGCGTGTGGAAAAAAAGAAGGAAAGAAACCCCGAGGGACTCGGGTACTAACTTAAAAGAAGGACTAGGGGGTGCGGAAGAGAAGAACCTCACAGAGAAATCCCTGGTGGTGCGACACTGCCGCGGGCCTAGATAACGCGGGGACCCGCATAATACGACGGTTATTCAA